>CM062831.1:2099957-2700063 GCA_031772345.1 Himalopsyche anomala | reverse complement strand
TTAAAGATGGTGCCTTAGCAAACTTTTTTTTTCGGTAATGCACAAGACGACCTATTTGGTTGATTTTTTTTGGAAAATTGAGTGGTTTAAAGCAGTGTTTCTCAACCTTTTTGGGAGCGTGGCCCCTTTTGAGTGTCTTTATTTTTCTGTGGCCCCCATATCATTGTTTTCTCTTCTCGTGAAAATTATAATTTCAAAAACCCACCTTTTTTTATAGCTCTTCCGAGATTTTCGAATCTAGAATTCCATAGCTGCGTGACGTCCGCCATTATGCTCTTCCCTGTATCGTTTTCACAATACCTGTGGCCCCCCTAAACTGTGCTGTGGTGCCCCAAAACAAAAATAAATCTCTGTGGCCCTGTAAAAGCTTTGATTAATATGCTGATGTTATGGAAGTCAAATTTACAAAAAAAAAAAAAAAGCTATGTTTTCACTTTCAAAAGATTTCTGGGCCACAGTCAATATCGATGCAAACAAAAATATTTTACAAAAATAATTGTGGTTTTGGCATTTTTTTTAAATAAAGTTATTTTTATTTAAAACGTGTCTCTATTATTATATTTATTTATTAAAAAATAAAAGGTAGGGAAGGCGCGGCAAATTTATTTTAATTTTAGGGAGGCGCAGTGGCATAAAGGTTGGAAACCGCTGGATTAGACAGTTAATATGATGATACATTCAAATGTCATTTTATTACGAATCAATTATATATTTATTGACAATGTATTTGTATTGAGATTAACAATTAAGTAAATTTTAATTGAGTGTTAATTTAATACTATATGTATCGATCGACTTCGACACTGTTGCTCGAGTACAGTAGGTTTTCCTCGAGGCAACGTCGCGTAAAGGGCGCAATAAATTATGAAAGATTTTGCCTCTGGCAGAAGAGAGGAACGGAATCACTAATGCACGCCATTTGCGAAGAAAAATCTGTACTTTATGCGGTAAGTATTTACCTCCACTTAAGTATCTGTTTCGCGCTTCAGTTGTTACGCTAAACATCCTTACCGAAATTAAATTTAAATATGTTCATATTTAAATCGTCTCTTTTTAACATTACAGGTGTACATTCTGTTAGAGATTGTAATGCGACCGAGGTTAGAATGTATCAAAACCAGAATTACAAAAATATATCTACTGTGGAAAGGAAAACGGACGTAACGCACACATATAGCATTTTACAGGAGACACAAAAAAAGTTTTTTGATGATTTAAAGCTAAAAGCAAATTATGAAATATACACAACACTGAAGTGCACGGTGACTGATAACCTGGTTTTTTATTGACTTGAACGCCCATTGTCATATTGTTTATTAATATAATACATAGGTTCCCAACCTTTTTCGGGTGGCGACCCCTTTTTATAAAAGCATTGTGACCAGCGACCCCCCTCCCTCGGAGGAATTTGAAATCCTCGATTTGCTATACCTTTTCACCGGATTGTCTCCGAAACACCCATTTTTTTTAGCTCACCGGGGAATTTGAAATCCTCGATTTGTTCAAATCTCCAAAATTGAAAAAAGTTGGCGACCCACCAGAAAACCCTTCGCGACCCCCAGGTTGGGAACCCATGATATAGTATAATGTAAAAATATTCCATCGAGTCGATACATAATAAAGGATTAAAAATAACAATACTGACATCCAGTGGCGGCCGGTCAATGTGGCATTGGTCCAAATGCTACATTGACGGGCCGCCACTGCTGACATCACAATACAATATTGTAATCAAGTAAGATTTGACATGCACTTGTTAAAATTATATTTTCATCTGTCACGTTGACAGTTGAAGAATTTTACACACTGACCATAGATAATAATTATACACGCCGATCAATTCACGCACTCGGCAGATATTTCGTGTATGAATAGTGCGGCGGGCTTGAACATTTCATGAATTAGGATAATTCTAGAACATTTTAATATTATCCAGTCGGAATCCTTGAAGCTTCTGCTGAACCAGGGATGGTTGAAACTTCAAAACCATATTGCATTCTTTAGATTGAAAAACTACTTTACTCTAATTGTCTACTTTCGCTAATCACTTCGACACGTGTTCAATCAGTAACAAGGGATAAAAATGTTGCACCTAAATACGGACGAGGAAGTTTTAGAAATAAACAGAGCGCAATTGAACAGTCTTTCGATTTTAAATGACCAGATCCACATGCCGTGCTCTCCACTTTTATACCCTATATAAATATAAGCATAAATCCTTTTCCAACAAACAAAATAAAAATAATTCATAAAACTACTCACCATTCAAATCTGTGGCCATTCCCATGGGCTAATCATTTTCGCTAGCAATGGCTTTAAACTCAATGATACATTTATTTCTTATATAAACACGAAACATTCATTTACTAAGCGTCAGTTCAAGTTCATCCGTGCACTTGAACGCCTGAAGATGCCGAAGGGCGAAACCCGGGTCGTTAGTGACAAAATTTGTGTGAATGTACATAATTTGAACGATTCAAATTTCATATTGCATTCATTGACTTAAGTATGGCTTTTGATGAATAAAAAAAAGACAGTCAAAGTACTTTGAACACGCGATGCTCTGCAGACCACATAGGTACAGTGATCATAAACACAAATATGAATTTAGTTTAACGATTGCTCTGGATATTTATCGCTCTGAATACGACAGGAAATATATTTCAATATACATAAAAGCCACAAATCTTTAGATAAAAGGCGTTGATTATTGCGCGGAGATATTTCATACATGGGCAAAAGACATGCCGCCGACATAATCATTTAAGTCAAAATAAATTGACGTGACAAACAGGTCTTCCCATAATAACACAAAAAAGAATAGAATGCAGCAGACCGCGTGAAAACACAAACGACTATTGTGTGCGAAACAATGTTGCCAGTGATGTGGTGTGGTGTGAAAGAAAAAAAAGAATTCGAGAACATTGCCTTTGGTTATTATTTTGTCGAAGAAAATGTAAAACAATTAATGTATAATGGACCAAAAAGCGCCATACTTGCATTCGAGTGAACTAAGTTTTTCGAATCTGCGAACGATAACAGTAAGATTCCATCCAACTAATCTAACCTCAAAAAATGGATAAGCTGATGACAACTAAAGAAGTTTAAAAAATGAACAACAGAGAGTTTTTGTAAAAAAAACCTGTTCACATGTTTAATTAGAAGAGGAAATTCTCACCATATCGTCGATGCACATCAAATATGGTCCATGTGACAATGGGTACACATAGTCACATATACCATATTTGATGCGTATCGACGATATGATAAAATTTCCCATAATTTTAGCAACCAACGGTTGTTTATTGCAAGTTAAACACATTGGACGCGACAACAAAATGTACGAAGGATTCGCCATTTATGTCAACCCATTCATATATTTAACATAAAAACTTTATAATTTTTACCCAAAAACAAATAATTTTATAACAACGCGATGCTTTGTAACAATTATAAATAATCTATGTCCGCTCCCAATGTGCAGAATAAGTCCAACATTTTCTACGGGAACTGTTTGTTTTACAGTTGTTCAATTTATTTTTTCCAGAGAGAGAAGTAGGTAAATAAGGATAGGTACAGAACTAGTGGTTGACTAATCTCCCTCAGTACGCTCCGTTATTTAAGAATAAGAAGGGTGGGTGGTAATATTTAGATATCTTAAATATCTATGCCTTCGAACAGAAATCGACAAACTGTCAAACGTCACAGAAACGAACGACGATCCGACAGAATTTCGTAATAAAACTAGTATTTTAACCCGTTTTAATTTGATATAAATACAAAGCGTCGTTCAGTTATCATCTTAAAAAGTATTTCAATTAGACCAGTTTCAAATAGAATTGCCAGTTCCGGCCCCGCTACGCCACTGCACATTTCACAGGGGCCGCGTAATCTCTTCGGATTGTCTGCTTTTTCTCTAGAAATAGATTCACAATAATAATAATGTACCGATATAGAAAACCCGATGTCTGCTGCAGTCACATTAAAGCGCTGTAATTGGACAGGCCAAGATATGACATCTGCACCCGACAATAAAAGACCTCTGTTTAGTTTAGTTTAGACTAGTTTAGTCTCGTGACGTTCGTTTCATAAATAATTATAAACCGTTCAAAGCGAATTACAATTTAAGTGCCTGCCAACTCATTTTAAATATGGTTATAGGGAAACGGGTCGTAGCGTACTTGTAAATGTCATTCTGTGAATTAGAAAATCGAGTCAACTTTTTGTTTTATATTCCTTTGACGGAATCGACATTCATCGGAATTTTCATAATTTCTTAACTCTCGCGGCTCGGAGACTAGAAAAATACTTCTCTGCCGATGGGGGTCGTTTAGGGACCCCAGTGGTTTCCTCATTATTGGCCTTATTCCTATGAATTTCAAAAAAAAAAATAGTCTAAGGGCTTTAAAATATCTCTCTGCATCATTCCTCATACATTTTTTTTTTATAAAAATCCGTGTTTTTTTTAATAAATAATCATATTTTAAGTTGCGCGTAAAAAATACGTCATTCCAGTACAAATATGAATTTGCAACTGACGCGTTCAGCCCAGTTATCTTACGAACGATCGCTGATAAGCGGGCGCTTATCTCGTTATCGCGTTATCGCGTATTTATATAAACTACAAAAGGTCCAAAAAACTATGATATAAGAAAACCTTAATTATAAACATTGTATCACCCATATTAAAATAGATATTTAAGAAAATGTGGGTATTGGGGTCGCATTTCTTGAGCTTAGAACCGGAAAAGTTAAGTAAACATGTAAAAGTGTTATATATGATTTTTCTACAAGAATCAGTTTCACGGCATTGTCAAACTGTCGTATTTTGACAGATACTTGGCTCCATAGGAAAATATACTCAATATAAAATTTAATTTGGAAGCTTTGTTACGAATTATGACACGTGTTTTGCCTCCATAAAAAGCATCGTGAGATAGATCAGGGGTGGGGAACCTTTTCATTCCTAAGGGCCGCTGTAAAGAAAACGTCGACATGCCTCCTCCTTTTTTTCGACTGTCGATCATATAATGTGTTGATTACGATCTTTTTCCAAACGCTTGCGTATAATTTTTTGATCAAAGTGAATGTTTCGATCAGGTCGAAAGGCCGCACCAGAGTAGCCAAAAGGCCGCAGGTTCCCTCCACTGAGGCAGATAATCGCAAAGTTTACGAATAAGCTACTACTAATTCCTTAGTAACAAATTATAACATAAAAGGTTGTTTTTTTTCTTTTATATTGAACACAGGAAGATAAGTACGGTAAGTCTTAATGGAAATAAGATCAACAATTGTAAGAAGTCCCACAGACATACATTTAAAAAAATAAATATTTAAACAAATTTTACTTTTGAAAAGATTTAAAAAATACAATGTTGTCAAATCAATCGATGTACCTGAGTGGTCAATACTTCTTTGCGTTTGTCTTATTTGGTTTGCGACTATCCCGGGTTCAAATCCCTGCACGAACTTTTTTAAATATTGTTTTTTTACCGATTTTTGATCACAGATAAGAATGATTGTGTTTAGGGTATCCAATCCCGGGATTTCGGGATTAATTCACCGAGGAATTTGAAATCCTCGATTCCCTATACTTTTTCCTCAGATTATCTGCAAACACCTTGTTTTTTTTTTTTTTAGCTCACCGAGGAATTTGAAATCGCCGATTTGGTATACTTTTCCCCAGGATTGTCACGAAACCTCGTTTTTTTTTTTTTAGCTCACCGAGGAATTTGAAATCGCCGATTTGGTATACTTTTTCCCAGGATTGTCGCAAAACCTCGTTTTTTTTTTAGCTCACCAAGGAATTTGATATCCACAATTTGCCAATTTCGTCTCACTTTTCGGGATTTACTCAAAATTTCTCAATCCCGAAATCCCGGGATCACGACCATGTCAATCCCGGGATTTCGGGATCAGAAAATTGAACGGGATCCCGAATCCCGGGATTGGATGCCCTATTTGTGACGTATACATTGTCTCCTACCCAGCGGTGGGCTGCCAATACGTTAACAAGGGGCTCGCTTAATCTCAAAGCAATATGTAACAATATGCAATTTATCGTAAACTTGTCAATCTAAATGGCTAAAAACGTACTACTGTGTATACTGAAACTGTCGTAGATAACATATGTCAGAAATTGCGGTTATATACTAATTTTATATGAGAATATTGTTCTCTTAATTTAACAAGGGGCTCACCGGCCTTAGTAAAATTTAACAAGGGGCTCACGCGAGCCCCTCCAGCCTACCCCTGCTCCTACCGATTGATGCTCAAAACGATACGTCGAGAGAACGATTAGCTAAATACCTGTCCAAAAAAGAGTTGTTAGAGAATATTGTTCTGAAACAAAATGGAGCTCAGGTAAATCAGCAGATATTCAATTATTTGTTAGGATTCTTCTTATTATTTTCTTATAACTTCGTTCTTCCAAGAGTTAACAAAAAATAAATGATATAAAGTTAGAATAATGCTGAAATAAAACTGCTATTTAATAACGGTCTTAAAAATGTATTAAGTTAATGAGATATATAAAAAGAAGTTAACCTCTATTGTCCCATATTAAATGTAGTTACAGAGATGGGCCGAAAATGTTAACCCTTTTACGGCCACAGACTTCACGCATCGTCATACACAGAGGACCGGGGTTCGGTGGGACGAGATAACTAGAGCAGTTACCGCGCTATTGGTTGTCCGCAAATAGGTTTATTTCTCAGTACGTTACGCGAAAGAAAATGAACCAGACTGGGGAATGGATGCCTAAAAGCAGCGGTTGACAACCATTCAATAATAATAAAAAAAAAACACATTTATTATTGACAGTAAATGTAATAGTTATATTAAATGATCATAAAAAAGTATACAATTAAAATAATAAAAGATTTTTAGTACTTTTTCCACTTAAAATTTATTTTGATCAGGACCGGTTTCGCTCCTCACGAGCATTATCAACTGATGAGCATTATCAACTGATGATGCCCGTGAAGAGCGAAACCGGTCCTGATCAAATAAATTTATCACTAAGGTAGTGTACAAATCTCACGGGTTTGCGTCCCAGTTTGGAGCATTTTGTGATGCAAGCCTGCTCTAGCCCTATTTTTGTATTCCTACTGTATTCGAAAAGGGGAGGTCGGGAAACTAGGTAATTAACAGTTCTTGTAGAAAAAAACTTCTCTTAAGACACCCCCATTAGAAAACCATATCGACTGTGGAAAGGAAAAAGAACGTAACCGACACTTTTTTCAAAACAGCTTTTTTGCTATAGTCACAATGTATACAACTTGATACACGTTTTACCAAAAGCATGTTTGCTGAAAATGTCGAATAAGTATCTTAATTTAACTCTTATGTTTGAAATAAAAAATAAGGTCCTGTGAAAATTGCAATCACGAAAAAAATCTGTAAAAGAGGTTTTTTTTGAAAAAAATAGTCAAATTAATATTTGGTAAAGTCAATTAAAAACCAGTTTATCAGTCTGTGTGCAATTCAAGGTTATGTATATTTCATAATTCACCTTTAGTTAAAAATCATCAAACCCCGTTTTTTGTGTCTCTTGTAAAATTTGTTATGTGTGGGTTACGTATTTTTTCTTTTCCACAGTCGATATGTACAACCTTGAGAGCGGGATTTTTTTTTAAATATGAAGCTCCCAACAAGAATTGATAGTGAGCACCATAAAAGAATATTCGTTGTAAAGCTCACAGAAGGTTTTTGCAACAACGGTGTACTATCGCTGCCTTAATGGGTGGGCATTGTGCCCGTGGCATTGACAAAACGGGCAGAGGTAACGAGGCAAGACGGGACGACATTCGGGTGTCCTGCTACGCCACATTATCACAACTTCGCAGTTGCGTATTTTTCCATCTCCCACAAATCGCACCACTATCAAAATTCACGGCTGGGAACACCATTGTCGCTACTGATTTGAAAATAGAATGAATTTATGTTTTACTAAATTGGTAACACTGGTAACTAATATATATCGACTGCGGAAAGGAGAAAGAACGTAACCTACAGTTTTTTCAACACAGCTTCTTTATTTATTGATTTACTTGGTAGAACTCCATTATAATAGGTTAAAAATATCAACGTATTTTGTAATTTAAGATTTCGACTGAAGGGGCTTGGTGGAATTTCAATATTAAATTTGAATCGTTCAAATTATCTACACTCTCACAGATTTTGTCACTAACGACCCGGGTTTATTTGCTTAAACAAATAAATATAATTCTTAAAACCACTCACTACTCAAATCTTTGGGCATTCCCATGAGCTTATCCTTTTCGCCAGCAATGGCTTTAGACTCAGTGATACATTTATTTATCATATAAACACGAAACATTCATTTACTAAGCGTCAGTTCAAGTTCATCCGTGCACTTGAACGCCTGAAGATGCCGAAAGGCGAAACCCGGGTCGTTAGTGACAAAATCTGTGGGAGTGTACATAATTTGAACGATTCAAATTTAAAATCGCATTATTTTGACAAAAACAAATCAAAGTCACACGCACAAATGCCGACGGTTTCAAATAATTGGACAATGAAAAAAATTACCGTCAATACTAATCTTTCTATATACTTGTATTTAGAATTTTCTGACAACTGATTTAGTTAACTGGACCCTTATCAATAGCCCACAAAGTCTGACATTTACTATCAGTAATCCATAATTTCATATTTAAAGTGGAATAATGTGTAAAAATATTCAGCTGTAAATATTAATAAATTTATACAATACCATAAATTTTTGATATTGGCATGCTATAAATAATAATTTGTGTCAAACTTTCAGATATCATATCAGAATATGAAATGAGGCGAAAATAATAAAAAGGCCGGATACCTAAATGGTTTTATACAAAATAACTAAAAATATCTGGCGCAAAAGTCAGATTATATATCAGAACACTTCCATATTTATGTGCATATTTATAACAAAACATAAAAAATCCATTTGACGTACATTGTGGCGGTCGAATTATTATTCTAAATACAAAATTTATTGCTGTTCGATTTGAATAATATTATGCACGGCTGCTTTTGTGAGAATTTTCGGTCGGATAATTACCTAGCGGTCACTTCCAAATTGACCACACGCCAAAAATTCTCGACTAATAGTGTGATTTCGGCTCGGCGTGTAGCGAATAATCTCGACATGATAATTTATTATATTTGATCCTACTGAGACAATAATGATTATGTATGACTATTGCACGTATTATTATGTCAACGAATATGGATTTAAAATTATCGGATATAATTTACGATATATTTAAGTGCTTTAAATAAAAAAAAAGATTTTTTTAGTGTAACCGAATTGTAAAATAAAATATAGGTTTTGAGAACAGTTGCTATAGAAAGAGATAGCAAAGCTTTGAGTTACGCGTGTGAAAGACATTATTCGAAATCATGACGTTAGTCATGAAGACACTTGTACACCGCGTTGAAGTGAAACGGCGTAAAACGAGTCTCGTGTAAATTGACGTATGGGTGTATTGTAGTCATACGGAAAAAATATTGTAAATCAATATTTTTTTACACAAATATATATAAAAAAAAATATACTGGCATAAAAGTTCAAAACTTGATTGAAAATGTTGAAACAGTTGAAACTTTGCAGTTGAATTTTACAAGTTGGTTGTTGATTATCCCACCACCGCCCGTTATGTGTATGCAGCCGCTGTTTCAAAGCCGCTTTCCATAACGCAATACGATCCATAAAAAAACCGAATTTACTTCTCATATTCTTGGCTCGATACAGTGCTGCACGTGACATATCTTTTAACTATGCACTGTTGTGGTAAAAAAAATAAAGAATTTAAGACGTATAATAATAATATCTTAAATCAGAGCTGTTCAACATCAGGTAACCCGAGGACCGCATTTCCAAAAATATATATCCGCTGGTCGCACCAAAAATATTACCGGTCGTCTTAATTTTGGTTGACTTATACAAACACTAGAAGTCATTGGGTTCAATTTATTTTTTATTTTTTATTTATTGATTTGGCATTTACTTGGTAGAACTCCATTTTAATAGGGTAAAAATATCAAGGTATTTCAGTTCTACAATTATTTATATGTTATATGTTGATAGCTATTTCGGCTTTCGCCATCGTCAGATCTACGCTTTAAACGTAAATTTACGTCTTTATTACTATGTGAAATAAATGATGGGGAGGCGCGAAGATATTTTTTTCTTCAAAGGGAGGCGCAGTAACATAAAGGTTGGAAACCACTGCTCTAAGCTGTGC
Organism: Himalopsyche anomala; assembly: GCA_031772345.1. Taxonomy (NCBI): domain Eukaryota; kingdom Metazoa; phylum Arthropoda; class Insecta; order Trichoptera; family Rhyacophilidae; genus Himalopsyche; species Himalopsyche anomala. The sequence goes on along the minus strand of CM062831.1, from coordinate 2,689,810 downwards.
GCGTGTGCGCGCGCACACAACTCGCCGAGCGCGCAAACATGCATTAGAACAGAGCGCACAAAAGTTACACCAGCTATACCACCACCAGAATAAATTAATTTTCATTGCATACGCAGTCTTGTTAATTATTTTCATTATAAAAAAAAAATACCATTTCGTTAAGTAGGTCTAAATACCGCTATATGGCGCACAATTTTTTAAATTTCCTTACAAAGTTGTACAGACAATGACTTTTGCGCACATAGTCTTTAAATAGTAAAATTAGAGGGAACATTGGCGGTGACAACTGTTTAACACAGAATTCTGTACCATAAACAATAATTTTACATTCGACATTTAAAACTACTTAACGAACTAATTTGTAAACTTATTCATAACTCATCGAATGTGTATTTCTTCATAAGCGAATTTAGTTACACCAAAATGTATTTGAGAAGGGTCTGATTGATTTATTTATTTTGCATATTTTCGTGGTCGACCACAAAATCGTAACCGCATGGCGAATCTCGTAACGTGATTGAGAAAAAAGGCGATGATTCTGACTGTCGGCGAATTTCTGCCACTGTGTTTTATGTCGACTGCTTCGATATCCATTTATATAATGTTGATACGAAGGTGACTGGCAACTAAATCACTATTTAAATGTTATATTTTGACAGGTAATCTATAGGATGGGATTTCATAGTCCATATTACAAAGCGTTGTACAACATTCGATTGCGGTAAGAAGAAATAATCACTTGTTGACAAGTGGTTATTTCAACAAGTACTTAAATATAAACAAAGATATCGGCTAGATCGTAGCATGACACATTAAGTCAAAATAATGTTTTATCTCTAAGAACTGTTTAACCGTTTGAATACTGGGCAAATAAATCATTAGTATGTCCCAGAGATACTGTGTGTTTTTGAGAAAAATAATTTTCCCTAATATACACTCGAATCCGATATTTTAAAAACCTATATTGTCTCAGTATAGATGGTACTACACATATTCATAAAAAAATATTGCTTATATTCTATTAGAATACCAAGTATTTGATTTTTTAAATGTCTTGGATATCCGTGTTCGCTTGCATATGTTCCGGACACCTGTGTCCGCTTGGTATTCAAGTGGTTAATAAACAAAATTACATACAAAACAATTTGGTTATGGATTTTTTTTCGAAAAGCTACTGAAATACATTTCTTCAGTACTTACTAGTTTTCTTACAACCAACAATACTTTTCATATATTAAATTAAACGGCATTATTCAACGGCTTTTTTTGTAAAAGTTCCTCGTTTCAGATTTACTTTTTAATTTTTTGTTAGTAACCTGTTTTTAGTGGAATTGCAAATAAGTATCATTTACTTGTAAAACACAGTTTTAAATGCTCGTGTCCTTATCCCATTAAATAATTTTAGAATAAGTCCAAAATAGTGCTTCATTATTTTTTAATAAACCGTTTTATCTGGTTTTGAAACTAAGCGCTTCACTTTTTGTTACATTGTAACGTCATTGCAATGAGTATTATTAACTGATGTTACTTCACTTTTTAATTCGCTGAATTACAACGAAGATAATTACAACCCATGTACCTTATATCTTTCTAAAATACCAATTGGCATACTTCACCCCTAATGGGCCCAATTAATACATTATATAATTTAAATATTATTTTTTGGTATTGAAAACTTATGAAAGCGCTATTTTCATTACTCGATAAAATCTTACATTCATTTGGCATTCCAACTTCGCCACAGAGAAAATAATCGATTAAGACATAAAAAATGTACAAATTAATACATCGATCGTAATACGTTGGGTCGTAAGTGTTGAAATAAAATTCCTCTTGGCGAATAAGTCATAAATGGGTTAACACCCTTGTTCGGAATTGCACTGAGCTTTCAATATAAAGTGCGGTCATTTCGCATTATGACAGTCGTTGCCAAAGACAATAATAAAAGATCAAGCAAGTCGGGATGGAGTCCTGCGAGAGTGGCGTGCTCAAAAAATGAATAAGATAGTGGCAGTGCTTTTACCAAAATTTGAATCGTTCAAACTATGTAAAACAGAAAGGACACTGAACACCAGATTATCAGAACATATGGCAGCCTTTAGATTGAAATGTATAAAAATGTTACACTCGAATACGGACGGTCATAAGCTCTTTTTCCAGGAAAATTTGGAAATAAGCAGAGCACAATTGCGTAGCCTTCTGATTTTAAATGAAATATTAAACATGCCGGGCTCTCCACTTCTATACCCTATATAAATATAATCATAAAACCTTTGCCTACAAACAAATAAATATAACTCTTAAAACTTCTTACTATTCAAATCTGTGGGCATTCCCGTGAGCTTATCCTTTTTGCCAGTAATGGCTTTAAACTCAATGATACATTTATTTCTTTTATAAACACGAAACATTCATTTACTAAGCGTCAGTTCAAGTTCATCCGTGCACTTGAACGCTTGAAGATGCCGAAAGGCGAAAGCCGGGTCGTTAGTGACAAAATCTGTGAGAATGTACATAGTTTGAACAAACATTCAAATTTATATTTGCGCACATTTTTTTGTTTTTGGTGAAAATTTACTGATCAAAGAAGTTGGTGGTCCGAACACACAATAGAAAAAATAAAGACAACGTTGGATTCCTGATCATATTAAATATATGCCGAATTACTAAAAAAAAGTGTTTTATTTTTTTAACCCCTTGTGCGCCCATGCGTGATTCGAATGCATAGCATAACGACTTGGAAACTTTTGATGCGACCAGCGATAAAGGGATCGGTCCGAAGGGCGACATAAAAGTTATTTTCCAATTACATAGAGACAACAAACCGCACGGAAACATGCGAAGAAATTACTCCAACTGTGGCACTCGTGGTGTTGTGCCATTATCTTCAAGGTGTGTACATTTTCGTTGAGACGATGTTATTTTTTATTTAAAAATAATTTGAAACGAACGCCTACTCGAATCGTATCGAACTGGCATGCACGATTTATTGTATAATTGTTGTTAAAATATGTTAAAAACTTATTGGCGTAATTAAAGTAAATTATAATAATGTCGAAGTTATGGTATAATCCATCAAATTTAATGTATTTTTAATAAGCACAATCTCCTACACGAAAATTTAAAAGAGAGTAATATTTGTAACAAAATAGTGATAATAAGTATAATGCAGGGATAAAAAAAATCGTTATTAAATAATATCTTGAATAAATCAGGTGGTTCACCACTGTTAAATATATTTTCAAACGGTTTAACCCGTCCTAATTGATGCAACTCATTAGATAATCATTTCTTAATGTAAATGTCATTTTGTATTACCTTTATCGTTTGTTTGTTTCCCCCCCCCCCCCGTTGCCACCCATTTTTATTTGATTTCTGTTATAATATATCAAAATAGTAATATATTTTCTATCGGTTTAACCCGTCCTAATTGATCCAACTCATTAGATAATCATTTCTTAATGTAAATTTCATTTGTATTACCATTATCGTTTGTTTGTTTTTCTATCATCCCCTCCCATTTTATTTTGATCTTTATTATAATATATCAGAATAGTAAAATTAAAATCATTCGTACTTAAGCAAACATTTGCGAAAGTAGTTGTCTGAGGATGCCTCTGAAAGAGGCGAAACACGTGTCACATTTTGATACACAATACGTGGAATAATCAAAGTTATTTTTATTTTATATTAAAAAAAATCGTTGTTATCAGGATTAAATTGTCTTGAACTCTTTATTAATGAATTAATTAGTGTCTTTAAAAAAGTAAATACATTATTTTTAAAACATATACCATTAATGTATGGCTTTATGATGCAGGAGTATTAAAAATAATAATATTCTTGCAGTGGTTGGCGACACTAAAAACAGGGATTGAAATGCCATGCCAAAAATTATCAATATCGTCATTTAATGTGAAATACTGGTAAAGCAAAAAAGTCAGTTTAAGTCGCAATATCCAGCGAGTAAATCAAAATCTTTTTTACGATATTTCATTTAAAATATTGAAATTATATACAGATGATTTTCATTAATAAATGAGGGTTTCTATAAATCATTCAATACATGTTGTATAAGTATCAGAGCATTAAAATAACCTTATTGTAGTTGTTATAAGTTTATTATACACTCGAATTCGTTTTGAATTTTACAGTCTTTAAGCTCAATTCAGATTGACATATTTTTTCAATTTAAAAATTCCAACTTCGTTTTCCTACAGCGCATAATTCTAATGCCATTTGCACTGTTGGAGGTTTTCAATATTGGTTTTACCGAATTCGAGATCCGGGTGTTCATATTGTTTTTTTCAATACCGTTAATACCGGCTTTGAAGATGGAAAAATACCGGTTAATAAAACCGAATTTCGAATGTATAAAAACAATGACATATTTGAAATTAACTTAACTTGACTATAATAAATGAATTTAACGATGAATTTAAAAACTGGTAAAAATTGTATCGACATTAACAGCTACCAGGATATTGATGAACCTTATAAAGCATGTATTGAATCATACGATATATTACCACTTAAAAATGAAATTTGAATAAATTTCTTCATGCTCAAGTTTTTGTCAGTGTGCGGCACACTAGTGCGCCCTAAAATTACGGTCCTGGTATTCCTTTGGTCAACGACATAATCCTGACTTTACAATATCAAGACAAATTGTATTTAAAATATTTACATAGTTTAATATTATTTGTTACTTGGACAAAACTATTACCGTCAAGGGCATTCCAATGACGAAAATGGTATTACAGTATTAAATGATTCCTTATAATAATGGCATGGAATGATTGTTTGCTTAAATAGGGAAGTTAACTCTGATAAATAATTTACATAAGACAAACAACAAGATACGTAAAAATAGACAACCATTTAACTAGAAGTCATGAAGATATATCAGCAGTAAAACATCCAATCCTGGACCCATTAGTGATCCCGGGTTTTTTTTGCATTCAACATGAAATTGTGAATAAATTAGGGATTGAGAAATTCTTGCTCTTCAAAAACTCAGAAATTTACGGTTTTCCTAAAATAAAATGACGCGAGAACTTTCTTTAACTCTTCCAAGATTTGTAATTTGAAAAAGTCAGGAATTACATAATTTACAAAACAAACATAAATTTCGAACCTTCTTTTTTTGCAGCCTTAGTATATTTTTCAATTTTTCTCTATCCCATGATTACAACTGTCAAAATCCCGGGATTTCGGGATCCCGGAATTCGATGTCCTAATCAGCAGGCAACCCTGAATTATCGATATAACAAACTGCCTGTCAATACTGAAACGTAAAGCAATCGGAACAAAATAAGCAGAACGCCAAAAAGACTACTTAAACAATATATAAAACCGACATTTAATTTACTTTTATTCAAGTCGCAAGGTACAAGCCTTCAAGAGAATTATAGAAATTTCAATAAAACTTTTACTTTATTGCCAGTTCGCTATGAAGACGAGAATATTATTCTGAAAACACGTAATAAAATGAAAAATTTAAAACGAACGTCTCGCTTCAAATAGCTTGCGAGATTAAGGTATCGACTGGGCGCCGATGGAAATTCGCGGTGAGATAGGGAATAGGACGTGGCAGAAGATGGGTTATAAAACCGAGTGCAAAATCAGGAATGTCAAACTTGATATTGAATATGATATAACACAGTTTTCTGTATTTTCGATGCATTTGGGTTAAGCAGATTTTAATTGCCAATTTTGTTTTACGACTGATAATTACTTTTAGGGTGTTCATTGTCAATACTTGGTGGAAAGGCATTATATTCAAAAAATAATAATCATTTGTTGTAATTCCAAATTTATTTCATAAGACGAGCTTGTATTAAAAAAACAATATTCCTTTGTACTTGTTTCTAATTTTATTTAGCAAGGTCTGGAACGCTTTCGCTTATGATGAGAATTATCTACTGATCCGATTTCAACCGAGCAGATCAGTTGATAATGTTCGTCATGGGCGAAATCAGTCCTGATTTTGCTAAATAAAAGTGGCAATAAGTACAAAGGAATACATATAGGGTAAAAATAGCAACGTATTTATTTCTACAGTTTTTATTTTATTAGTTGAAAGCTATTTCGGCTTTCGCCATCGTCATAACTAGTTCTGGATAAAAACTGTAGAACTGAATACGTTGCTATTTTTACCCTATTACAATAGAGTTCTACCAAGTAAATGCCAATTCAATCAACAAATGAATTTTCTGTTTTTTTTTTAAATATGATGCCTATCCACCAAGTATTGACAGCGAACACCCTGAAAGTGATGACGATCTCGGTTGATAATTCTGATGCTGATGATGAAAGGTATTATATTTAAAAAAAAAATAGAGTCCTGTAATAATATAAAATTTAGAATAACTTTTACTATTCCACGTATTGTGTAACTAACTGTGACACGTGTTTCGCCTCTTTCAGAGGCATAATAATTCTGCGTTATTGATTTTTTATGAAGACCTTTATCAACCGATCACTAACGCTCGCCACTAGCGAAACCAGTCCTGATCTTAAATGGATAATGTGGGATCAGTAAAAAAATGTTTTATTTTTTAATATTCACAAATTGCTTAGGCCCACGATCCTTCGTTTGGAGTACCTTAGCGGTACGAGGTCTTATGGCTGCTGAGTTGGTAGGGTTGTAAAATGACACCCAGGGGAGCTGAATGCTGAAGTTGCAGACGTCAGGACGAATGGACCTAGCAGAGGGGTGATATCGTTGAAAGAAAGAGCGCTAACTAAATGCACTGGTGGCTTTACTACTGTATCCAATTTAAAACATGGAAGTTTCCTTTTGCGTCCGTTACATTTTCCTTTGAAAATCGTATTTTAACTACAGTAACTGTGGCAATAAGGTAGGTTATATAAAAAAGGTCAAAATTTAATTTGAATATAATCTGCAATAACTCTTTTACACGTCTTTTTAATTTCCTAGTCTTTTTATGAAGCTTTCTAAGCTGACATTTATAATATTATATGTTACACTTAATATAAATATAAGCAATGAAAATGGTTCATTACGATATTGTCTAACTGTGTAATAACGTTATTAGAAATTCAATCGTGAAATGCACCCTAGAAGTCCATTCGTTATTGTAAATAGAAATAATTAACTGTCAGATGATCAAAACAAATCCAATAATAATCGACTCAGATCAAGAATCTAAGAAAAACAGCATTTTACCAAACAAGTCAGAGCAAAATTCAACACTTTCGTTTAAAAATACGCGAACGAGATATAATATATAAAAAAGTTAAAACAATTATACGTGCAATTTTTCAAAAGTTGGTTGGTTGGTACAGAAACCAACTTTTGAAAAAACCGGATTTCGAATATCAATATTGTTCGAAAACCGGTTTTATCCGGTTTTCGAAGTTTTACAAAGAATGGATAATTTAATTAAAATAGCGAGAAAAAGTTCAATATTTTTATGTTTTTTATTTATATACATACATAATAATGCACAACAAGAAATTATTTGGTGTTACTCTTCAGAAAATATGATTTAAGAAAACACAAAGCGTCCACTGATCGTTTTGTAACAAAAAATCCTGATATCGAAAATACCCTTTCGCAGGGTAATGATGTGGGGCATATGGTCTTTAAGCCATCAAATAAAAGATCCAAATTTTCTGTCCTTATGTTTATAGTCTCGTTTATGGAAAATTTGGCACAACCGGTTACGATGTTGAAAAACCGGTTTTCGAATGTCACAAATTTAGCAAAAAACCGACAAGCCCTAATACATATGCATGAATGTATCTATTTCTGTATTTAAGTATAGAATAAAGATATTTATGGTAAATATTAGTTTTTCATACATTTTTGATACCTTTTTACGCGATATTTTGATTTTCGGAACCGATTTATTAAATTATATGATAATGAGGTTTTATTACTCGTCATTTACTGGAATCAATGGATAGCGTAAAAAAAGGATTTGGTGTAGCAAAGAAGAAAAGTGTGGCAAGCTAAATAATACAACTCTGATAATATGTGTATTATATTTTTAATAACATATATCAAGTTAAAGTCGACAGCAAGAAACATACGATTGTAAGAACGACTACGTTCTCCGTACAACATATAATGGATTTCGGTCGATATTATAAGTTCTGGTGAATAAAATAGTAATAGATTTCATTTGAATGGGATAGAAATGTATAGTGGAATAATATTATATGACTTGCTTCCACAGCTAAGTGCTTTCGGAATGTTGGTTGACGCAAACGATATTTCAAAAGAATTCATACATTATATTATACGGGAGGCGTATCAATCAATTCTGGGAAAATCGAAACATACAACACTATACTGGCAACACCCGACGTTGAATAAGTAATATTCGTGTTTTCATACAGCGACAAAAGAGTCTATCAATAATTTGACATAATGGAAAAACATGTTTAATTAATTTAATTTCTTGGAAGGTGAGTTTTTGATGATTTGTATTAGGCAATGAAAATATAAAATCGAAACTCTATTTCAAAGACTACAACAATGCATTTTTTGCATGGTTTTGAAATACAGTCAAACTTGTTTATAACGAAGAAGATACGACCGACTGAATTTACTCGTAATAAGCGTTACTCGTTATATCAGGGAATATAAATTTTAAAATGCTTACAAATATACCCATCACACGAAGACAAGTATCTGGATCGGTCACATAATACAAAAGTCGCAACTCAAACAAAAATACACAATGAGAACTTATTTGGTGTCGGAATTTTTCATTATTTCGTTTCCAATTTCAAAAACATAGGAATTTACCGATTTGCCCAAAATACAAAATACCAGCGTGACTAGTTTTTTTTTAGCTCTTCCAAATCCAAAATCCTATAAATTTACTGGATTTGATAAAAAAAGTCAATCCCGAAGTCCCGGGATCGCGACCGCACCAATCCCGGGATTTCGGAATCACAAAATTGGACGGGATCCCGGGGTTGGAAAGGCTAGTTGTGACAGTTACGTCAGTTTGGTCGATGCAAATTATCACTGCTAAGTTTATTGATCCTGAATGATGTTTCCAATTTTAGTACGTATACAATTAATATTAACATACCCGTTGGATAATTAATTAAATGCATTAATCATCTAAAAAACGAGATCATGACTCGTTAATCTGGGACGTGTAATAAGCTTGTATGATTTTAAAATGAACGGTGCCTGCCTATCAATACATATAAGTTCACATCAGATATAAAATTAAGTATTCGTTAGAATTAGGGCCTCCAATTCCAGGATTCCTAAATCCTGGGATTATGATAGTATTAATACTGGGATTGAGACAATTTGAGAATCTTCCTTAAAAGCTAAAAAAATATATATTTTAAAATGTTGTCAATTCCGCAAATTCCAGGGTTTTTTTTTATATTGGAAATCTCGGAGGAGCTAAAAAAATGGCCTTGCATCGTTTTATTTTGGGAATTCCGAAAATTTCTGGAATTTTGAATTCGAAAATTCTAAGAAGAGCTAAAAAAAATGTCTCGCGTCGTTTCATTTTGAAAATTCCGTAAATTCCTCCAGAAATTATTCACGATTTTATTTTGCACAATCCCGGATTCCCGGGATCACAAAAAGGGTCCTGGATTGGGTGCCTTAGTATGAACCAATAAGACGACGTATTGTGTCTCTCGTTTCAGCCAGTATATATGGTTACGATAATGTATTTTTTAACATAGTTGTGATGAGAGCGTAAATTGAAACAGCTATCAGTATCACATATATAAAATTATATTTGAAGAAATAAAGTATTATATAATAAAATTAAAATTGTTGAATTGTTATTCTACTAACCTGTGACGTGTTTTCTGTTTTTTAATAAGCATCTTCAGTGATAACGTAACTGTGGTGATGATCTATAAAGAGACGAATCACGTGTCACAACTAATTGATAATATTTATTTGTATTATAAAACATTTTCTTTTTAAGGTAAAATTAAATTTAACGAAGCTGGCTGAAGTGGTAACCCTAAATTACGGTCAATAGTTTCAGATTAGCGTGGTATCCAATGGGAACGAACTAGTTTCGTAAATCGTGCAAATGGGCCGTCTTCTGGACGACTGCTCTACATTATTTCCTTCTATTTTCCTCTGAGCTATCAAATTCTAGCGAGGATATTCAAATAAATAATGTTTAACCATAGAAATGACAGTTGCTGTAATATCACGGCGTGAACTTAGATGGCGTTGGAGTTCTTATGGCTGTTCGTGTTGAAGCGTGCTGGTCGGTCATGATTATTACTTTTATATATTATATGAAGAGATGAAAATGCATGAGAATTTTTAAATGGCGGAAAAAAACGAAAAAAGCCCGGAAAATCTGAAACAAAAGGGAATATTTGGGAAATGAGGAAAAATGTAGACTAGTAGGAATAGTTTGCTATCTGTCGTCGGTTTTACAACATACCGAAGTCCATGTGCATTGTGATCACATAAACATGTAAATTGAGTGCCATAAAAACAGGACCGTTTCATAATACAGTGGAACCCCCAATTACACTACCCCGAATTACGCGCTGGCTTGAAATATTCGCTGCAAATCCCCCAATTGCACGGTCGCATTCCATTGTCGTTACTAAGAGACGGTCGTCTGTGCGGTATTTGTGCGTCTATGTGTATATTTACATAATTATTGTTACAAACGACCTGGGTTTCGTCTTTCGGTATTTTCAGGCGGTCAAGTGCACGGACGAACTTGAACTCACTCCAATGAACTCCTTGTGTGAATGTACAAAATTTAAACGATTCAAATTTAATATTGAAATTCTAACAAGAACCTCCCAGAAAGAAATTACAATAAATTCACATGTTTTTTTAAATTCCAATTTGTTTAGTGTTAATGACAATAACAAGATATGATAAATATTTATTTAACCCTTTTCAAGTAAGACAGCAGGTCTTGAAATGGTTATTATTCAAGACCTAAAGGCGTATATCACTATTTGTAATATTTATAATCAAAATAAATGTCGAAATTTTCAATGCCGTCGATGTATTTCATCATCGTTTTTAGAACGTTTGTTCTGTACGTAGGAACAAATAATTATTCACAAAATTTACATTTAATATAAGCAATATTTATACTGTAAGACAAGATAATTAAACAATGATACTTACGTTGATAGCTTGCGTCAAACCCTTTTAAAAAAATCCAAACGAGATAATCACGTGAAATAATTAATAAGATAAACCAAACGTACAACTAAAGGTCAAGCGAAATGCATCAGGCGGCCATTTTGTGTTATCTGACATGACATTATCATTCTGAATTCAAAATATAAATTACTGTGTGAAGACAGGCGCAATAGATATATAGATAGATGACATTACACGGGGAAAAATAATGGAATCCTGATAATGCGTTTCGCTCTCATGTCCAGAGAAAATACCAGCGGATCGAGTTGCATCAAACATTATAATGAATGGACAACGTCAAACGGCGCGCTGCCTTCACATAAATCATGCGTTTTCGCGAGTCACTGTCGCATTATGAATACAGGGTTGCCAAAGTTGCCATATAGAAGAGAATTTGAATAATCGAAATTGCAAAGTGATAGCTTGTCTATGTTTAATATTATGTATGCAGCGTGAATCTTTTGGTATCAAATTTATTTCAGTTAATCAGCCGAGTGGCTACGGTCAAGTGTAGGGCTTTTTTGGATTAAATCTCTTTGGTTGATAATCGATATTTAAACTTTTATCCAAAGGCGTTGATGTTTCCATAATTTTTACCTATGAATTACGATGAATATTGATAACTGCTTGTTACTCAGTTGCTCAACCTCTCTTTTTCCAAAGTGATTAGGGGTAGAAGGATTAGGCTAGGACAGGACTAGTGGTAAGCTAATCGCTTTCGATACGCCCCGTTCATAGGATAGGATGGGCGAGAGGGGGGAATTCAAGACATCACAAACATCCATGCCATTAAACAGAAATTCATAAATCGATTGAAAAATCAATTTATAAAACTGTCCGTACCGGGATTTGACCCCGTGCCCTCTGTAGCCGAAGCCAACAACGTTGACAACTAGACCACACAGGCGGCAAAGTAAGTAAAAAAAGTGAGGTTGTGCGACTGAGTAACAGACAGATCTCGTTGGCAAAAACTTCTGTTGAGACACCTCCATTAGAAGGCCATATGCTCCATATTGCGAGCGGACATGGATACAAAAATATGTTTGAATATCTTAAAGCAACGTCTAAAAAAATTATGAAATGTGTACACATTATAATACAATGCAAAGATAGTTTGAATACATTTATCGAAAAGTTTAATTAAATAATAAATAATTATTGTCCAAATGAAGTGGACAACCTTAAATACAACCAACGAAAGCTCTGCGAGTTACTTCTAAGTACGAATAATGACATCTTGGCTAGCGTTCTTATTTTCGAAGTTTACCAAACAAATCCTTAAAGGTATATTGTAGATTGCGAAGTTGTTTTTCTTCTGAAGTTCGGGGAGTTTGTACACATTTTTGTACATTACTGAGGATTTAGAATGATTCATGGCGCAAATATTTAGTGCACAGGGACTGTGCAAGTAAAACGTTTTATTCATATTCAATTAAGAGTATAAAAAAGGTTTAAAAAGAATTTTGAGTAAATCTGTGTTGAATATGCACATATATAGTCTATGCCAGGCATGAGATAGCTTTCCTAGTTCTGGAGACAAATTATAGTTCCATCTCAGAGTTAAGTACCGGATCATGTTTTTAAATAATTGATTGCCGTCCCCCCCAATAATTCCTCCATTCTTTTTAAGATGACTTCTATTTTTTTAGCTATGAGATTATACTACAGGTGGTTTTTTTTTTATTCATGAATATAATTTCTCTAAAAATATTGTATTTTGCTATTTTTTTTATTTAGGATTTTTACAGAGCAGGAACTTTTTTTGATGTGTCAAAAAAAAATATTGGTCAATTGTCTTTTTTATTATGTTTGGAGAAAAAGTGGTAAATTATTGCTATTGTTATAAGTATTCATTTTACAAATAAGTAAACGAATTTAAAGATGTATGTCAATTCATAACAAAAGATAACAGATTTTATTTTGTTGTGTTGACATGTGCGAAAACCATATTTAAAATTTATTTTTTTGGATTTTCTCTTCACGAAATCGTTAGTAACGTTATCAACATTTATTTTATCTGACAGTTAAAGTTTTATTAAAAACATGGTTGTAGAGTTGGAGTCGTTACCGTAGTCGGGAAAAACTAACGACCCCGACTGTTTTTTTAAAAAAAAATTTGAGTGTAAAAATCTCTAAAGTTAAAAGTCGCCACTGGTCGATCTGGTATACTTGTAAATTAAATAAGAAAGAGATTTTTTTAATAAATTGCAAAAGTATAAGCGTAAATAAGAGTATTTGAATTTTCCTTCACATCTCTGTTTGCTTAGAAGCAACCGCAACAATTTTTTTAATTCTTCCCAAGCAATGTCATCATGATCTTGTTAGTATTTTACAAAGCATAATCATGCGAGGAAAAAATGGTGAATTAATTATCGCTTGCATTGATTCTTTATACGAAACATTTTTTGTTTATTACTTCTAAAGTTTGTTTCTATTACTATAAAGTTGTGTTTATTGAATAAGTCACAAAGCACAAATTAGACAAGAGAAAGCATAATATTGAAATAAAGCTCGCATTGATTCTATACCCAAAAGAATTTGTATTTGTTTATTTTGCTTTAAAAATGTCAAAAATGCCGCCTCCAAAAAAGTATATATTGTCAGTGGGCGGAAGAAAATAAAGTGAAAGTGATATTGCTTACATTGGTTCTGTATACATATCAATCATTATTTTCATATTACTTTCATAATTTTTTGTTGATTTTCGAAAATGCCGCACGTAAAACTACTCTAAATATATTGTTTATAATTTAAATATTTGCAATGATTTATTCTGGTATTTTTTTAATGTCAAACAGTAGTTGAATATGGTCTTAGATTTTATCTTTAACACTTTAACGGCTAGAACTATGTTTAGTCAAAACCATCGGAATTTTCAATCACGACTTTGCACTTTTTAAGAATACGTATAACCTATTACGGACGTAATCTTTCATAGCCGTGCTGTAAATATTGTTATGGACACTAGAACCAAAGCCTTGTAGCTAGCCATAAAGCGGCGAGGCTTGATTAAGTTATTATCTTTGTAATGGGTCAATTTTATCGAACATTCATGAGATTTTCTAGCTAGGGAAAATTTTCATCGCTTGATGCCCATATTAAAATTAATTACGTGTCTTAATGAGACAGACCTCCCACTCGGAGTCATGTCGGATTTAAGCAAAGCACCAGGTGATGAAAAATGTCAGTTACTCAATAGAAGTTCTTTTGTATAAAAGCGAAAATTAGCATGGTTACAGTTTCACAAGAATTGTCTTATATATAATCCAAAACCTAAACATTTATAAATCCCGAATCACAAATTATACACGATTTTATGTTGAATGTTCAATCCCGGGACTGGATGTCCTAATCCAGTGTTTCCCAAACTTTTGACATATATGTACCCCTTCTATAATTTTCGTAGCACCTAGTACCCCTCGTAAAAAATGAATATACTTTAATAATATTCAAAATATATAAGCTGTTTGTGGGATTAGGCACAGCCAAAGCCCGGTGCAGCGCGTATCGGGGATTTCAAATTCCTCGGTGAGCTAAAAAAAGAAAACGAGGTTCTGAGATAATCTGAGGAAAAAGTATAGGGAATTGAGGGTTTTGGAAAAAGGCTCCGGGATTGGACACCCTAGGCACGCCACACAATCGAGAAAAAATATTTGAAGATTGTTGGCACGCGGACCCAAAAAGGTTCGCCATCACTGCCCTAGTCCATATGCTCAACGTGAGACGAGTATTTGTTTAGTTTGTTGTAAATCCCCAATCAGCGTAGCAAAACATGAACGATTTTAAGCTTTTAGCATTTTTTAAATGAAAATAACATCAAACTGGCCAAAGCTACAAGTTAACGACGCAGATGACTCCGGGGGCGAAGGCCACCGCGTTGTTCTGCGCGGCAATTCGCTGTAATGATTTGTAATTTCAGGCTTCGCGAATTATTACGACCTGTAAAAGGCTGTGTTCGCCCACCGACGCCAAATAACACGACCTGTGCAACCGTCGCTCGTTCGACAATCAAATCCGAAAGCTCACCTTCATCGTGCTTGCAACGCTTGTACAATTTAATTCTAAAAACGTTTTTGTAATAAGAACATTTGTTACAGTTTTCGTATACATTTTTGATGATTATTAACACCTCCATGCCCATGATGCAATCGTAAATAGTTGAGCCATTAAGTCATTCAATATTTCTCTTAATATTGTCAATAAGTATTTATCATTTAATTTAATTTAAGATTTCGACTGAAGGTGCTTGGTGGAATTTCAACATTAAATTTGAATCGTTAAAATTATGTACACTCCCACAGATATAAAGTCATAAATATAGTCATAAAACCTTTTCCGACAAACAAATAAATATAATTCTTAACCTTTCGAGGAGTGAATAGATTTATACAGACCTTACTTTAATTTACTGCCTTTTCTTAACATGACAATTTTGTGACTTTTTCCCAATGAATATATGTAATTCATACTTAGAGCATATATATGCTTACAGACAGACACTCCTGTGTTGAGTTTAAACTACTTTTATACTCATTTACAGAAAAATGGCGCCGACGTACATGTACGTCCATACTCCTCTAAAGGTTAAAACCACTCACTACTCAAATCTTTGGGAATTCCCATGAGCTTATCCTTTTCGCCAGCAATGGCTTTAGACTCAGTGATACATTTATTTAATATATAAACACGAAACATCCATTTACTAAGCGTCAGTTCAAGTTCATCCGTGCGCTTGAACGCCTGAAGATGCCGAAAGGCGAAACCCGGGCCGTTAGTGAAAAAATCTGTGGGAGTGTACATAATTTGAACGATTCAAATTTAAGTATTTATCATTTTAGGTATTCTAGCATATATACATTTTTAACATGATTTTTTAGCTGCTAACTTAGGTGTTATGGATTATAGTTTTTACTGAAACACTTTTTCAATGTTGGTTCAACTTTTATTCCATATATCATAATTGTACACTTTCAAATAAATCACTTATATTATAATCGAATAATAACAACGTGAGTATCAAGAGGTCTCTACTGGGCTTGACGACGATTTGAACTTTGATTTGAACTGACTGGGAAGGAGTAGGATATCGGTTTTGGGCGTTGAAAGGTTATTGTTGCAATTATAGTATGTCATATAGTATTAACATAGTACTCTATGACAAGATGTCGAGTATACATAACATAGGTTTAAATACTGTCAATAAACAGTGAAACTGAGATGCCATCATGGCAGGGAACGTGATTTTTTAAGATGGCATGTTATGGGTTAAGAATACAATATGCTCAACAATCACGGATATGATTCTAACTTGAAGATAATTATATGAATCAGGGCTGTGGAGTTGGAGTCAGAGTCGGAGTCGCGGAGTCACGGTATTTTGGCCGGAGTAGGAATCGTAAAAAATGATACGTCCTTTTTCCTTTCCACAGTCGATATGATAACCATTTTTGATTACTAAGAATAAATAAGTACATCATATATGCTTCTAATTGAAAATTATCGATTAAATTCATATTAATTGCGATTTTTTTAACTAATTCAAATGTCGCCTGCTGTGGCCTAGTTGGTTAGAGCTTGCTCTACCGATCACGCAGGTCTGGGTTCGATTCCCAGTAAGATCAGATTGTGATGTCAATTCACATTATTTCCTCTCCTCCCATCCTTCTGATCCTTCAATAACTGGGTGTAGAAATAGCGATTAGTTAACAACTGGCCCTGTTCTAGTTTTATCCTTCTTTTCCTACTACTCACTTTGACAAAAAGTGAGTTTGAGCGACTGAGTAACAAACAGTTCTCGTAGAAAAACTTATGATAAGATACCTAGATTAGGAGCCAATATGTTCCACATTGGGAGTGGACGTAGATAAAAAAAATGCAAATGTAATGTAACCTACATAAGATTGCAAGAGTAAAGATATCGATGTATTATATTATCGTAATGCAAGCCGCCTGTGTGGCCGAGTGGTCAGCGTTGTTGGCTTCGGTTACGGAGGGTACGGGTTCAAATCCCGGTACGGACAGTTTTATAAATTGATTTTTCAATCGATTTATGAAATTCTGTTCGAAGGCATGGATGTATGTGATGTCTTGAATTCCCCTCTCCCACCCATCCTATCCTATGAACGGGGTGTATCGAGAGCGATTAGCTTACCACTAATCCTGTCTTAGCTCTATCCTTCTATCCGTACTCTCTCTGGAAAAGAGAGGTTGAGCAACTGAGTAACAAGCAGTTCTCGTAGAAACACTTCTGTTGAGATAAACTCGATTGGGAGTCCATATGCTTCACATTGGGAGAGGACATGGTTAAAAAAAAATATAATATCAATAGCTGAAAGATACAACATACTAACTTTACATCACAGTTTTTTTAAATTTTAAATTTAATGCATATAAATACATTATAATAAATTTATAGATCTGATTTTTTTTTCATTTGATTTAAAAAGGGGCCTCGATGGCCTGAGTAATATGGATACTGGATAACAACATTTTTTTGTAGAAATAACTTTTGTTTTGATGCTACATTACGAGAATGATTAACTAGAAGTCGACGAACGATCAATTTCAAGTCAATCTAGTCTGCATCTTTGATAATACATATACCTGTATCAGATTCTACTTTAAATGACGAACAAAACAAAAAAAAATCAACTGAAGTCACTGGACTCGATAATATTTCTTTAAGCCAAGAAATAACACCACACCGCTCATATAAATAAGATTTGACATGTCACAATTTTTCGTTTATATATTTTTTACAGTATATGATATCTTTGCATTGTTCAAGTGGTTTTATTTTTTGTTTACATGATTCAGAAGACCACTTTAAATGTACGTAATTTATGCTAAGATGTTGTAAGTCCCGAAACGTTTACGGTGACATTTTAAATCGTTTATTCTTTATAGAAATCCGATATTCGAATTTACTTTTAAAGAAAGAAATTGTCATTTGTTTTGCGAAGCGAATTTTAAGGGATTGAAATAAATCATTTGAATTTATTACATTTCGAGAGAGCCGAATTCGTATGTTGGCTTATTTCAAGAAATTAAATCCACTTCGATTGACAGAGGGAAGAACCCTCATCGGATTCCGGAGAGGAAAATAAAGAATCGGTACTTTAATAGTGATGACCTCTGCATAATATCTTCAATATCGGATGGTTAGATTCACTCTTCCCTTTGTTAAGGATTATTGACCTGACAATGACAAGACAAAAAAAGGTAAATTTGAATCGTTCAAATTATGTACACTCCTACAGATTTTGTCACTAACGACCCGGGTTTCGCCTTTCGGCATCTACAGGCGTTCAAGTGCACGGATGAACTTGAACTAACGTGCATCCGTGACGCTTAGTAAATGAGTGTTTCGTGTTTATATATTAAATAAATGTATCACTGAGTCTAAAGCCATTGCTGGCGAAAAGGATAAGCTCATGGGAATACCCAAAGATTTGAATGGTGAGTGGTTTTAAGAATTCTATTTATTAAAAAAAAAAGATTCTTATATATCTTGTAAGAACATTAGACTGTATGTAGCTTCAACCCCTTGTTGGTGGGTACAGAAGTATGAAGGTATAGAAGGGTATAGAAGGGTCGTTAGTGACAAAATCTGTGGGAGTGTACATAATTTGAACGATTCAAATTTAATATTGAAATTCCACCAAGCACCTTCAGTCGAAATCTTAAATTATGTAAAAAAAGGTATTTCTTTGACCGTCGATGACTTAGTTTTTTAACAAGTTGGATGTAGAGTATCCCACCACCACCCGATATGTGTATGCAGCCGCATTTTAACGGCCGCCTTCCATAACGCAATGCGATCAAGAAAAGAAAAGAATTTATTCCTAATATGAAGAATTTAAAATGAGTGAATGGTATAAATGTTATGCTTGAATATTATTTCATGAAATATAACCGCCCCTGCATAAACAAGGGATGCATTGATCCGATGCCACATTGACTGGCCGCCACAGGAGTACACCGTAAGAGTCATAATATTATTATTGAATTGTGGTCTTACTACCTCTCATATTTTATAACAGTCGTAGACTGGAGCCGATAATGTTATTGTTTTTTTTTTTCATTAGTTTTATACAAAATTCAGTTGCAAGCATTTCTTTTTCATGGTGGGATAAGATTTTTTCAATTTTAAATTAAGATCTTGGACTTGGTGTCTGTGATATCTATTTTCCCCGCGATCCGGTGCGATCCATAAGAGGACATCACTACCAATTTGTAAGGCTGTGCACAAATCACACCGACCACACCATGCGAAGTTGTTAGTATTTATGGTTGCAGGCCTCCCATAAAATGTGACACGACGGATTTATTCAGAGGTTATGGGCCTTCTAATAAAAAGTAATGAGGCCCACGGATGATAAAAGAACGATCCGGTTCGAGATTTTGGGGCTGATTATGTCCCAAACTTGGTATAATGATCTATCAGATTTATTTTACGGCGAGATTGATCGCTTTCCGAATATAATGGCAGCATTTTAAATGACTATGTATTGTTTATGATATAATTTATGATATTGTCGGGTCCTATGGCGAAGCGGATAGCATTGCTGGCTACATATTTTTTTTTAATATATCGACTGTGGAAAGGAAAAAAGGACGTAGTTTTTCAGTTTTTCCAAAACAGCTTTTTCGATAATCACAATGTATACAACTTGATACACATTCTATCAATAGGATGCAAGCGGCAAATGCTGAATTAGTATTTGAATTTAGTTTTTAAGTTTGAAAAAGATGACCTTGTAAAAAATTTTAACCAAAAAAAAAGACTGAAATAAAGGTGTTTCCTGGACAATTTCTTTAATTAATATTAGATTATGTCAATAAACGCCAGTTTAGAAGTCTCCGTGCACTTCAAGGTTGTGTATAATTCATAATTTGGGTATGGACCAAAATCATCAAAACACGTTTTCTCCGCTTCCTGTGAAATTTGATATGTGTGGGTTACGTCCTTTTTCCTTTCCACAGTCGATATGTTAAAATAGAAACTTCTCCCGCACCCCTAAAATGCTTTCTCGCACCCCAGGTTAGAACCACACTACGAATTGTGAAAGCGTGTGTCGTAGTGCAATTGGTAAGAGCTTAGTTTTACCGATCAGGCGGGTCTAGGTCCAATTCCCGATAAGATCAGTGTATTGTTTTTAATTCAATTGAAAATTGAGACACGGGTGTTTGTAATGTCAATTCTCATTAAGTTTAATTCGTATAATCTTTCAATCTCAAAATATTTGGCGTGTTAGCATTACCTGCGATGCCAAAAGAAATATATTTACACTATTTTTATCTATCACTTTTAAGGTGTTCACTGTTAATACTTGGTGAAATGGCATTATAATAAAAATAATAAAAAAAAATCAGTACTTTTTCCACGTACAATTTATTGGATCAGGACTGGTTTCGCTCATGGTGAGCATTGTCAACTGATAAGAAATACAATGAAATAGTGATATTTATAAAAAAGTTTGTAAAATAACTTTTGTATAAATATCACTGTTTCATTTTCACTGATCCAATAAATTTTATGTGGAAAAAGTACTAAAAATGTTTTATAATTTTTGTCTATGGCCAAAGGAACATCTCAATCATTACATATTTAATGCCGCCAAAAATGGAACCGAAAATCAATCAAATCATGAGGCTTTTAAACAAAATCACGATAAGGCTAAGAAAGCACCGTGACTTGTGTCTGGAAGTAACAAAAAACACAAACCACAGGAATTTGTAAAAAAATGAACGATTCACATTCTTAAAAAAAATGTCATCGAAACAATCATTTATTCGAATCAGAGCTTCGGAGAATTTAAGCCCAGCATTTTATATTGTCGGAGCACAACGTACTGCACTCTGATGTGTGCGTCCTCGTTTTAAATGTATGTAAATAATCCCGCGATGATAAATTGGCGGGAAAGCAGCACGCGTCCAAAATGTCGGACCGCGATTCTCGCCGAGACATATTATTTTTATGTTGGCAACGCGAAAAAAAAGCGCGCGCGAAATAATCTCCCGCCAAACGACATTTTATTAGCTGTTATCCCCGCCTGCATCGCTGCGGGCAATGCCGTGCGCCGGATTCAACTGGCAACACCGATATTTATTCGCATTAATTTAGGGAATATTGAACATTTAGGGTCGTTAGGAACACCATTTGAAATGATCCTTTCGTTATTTTATCAACCCATTATTACAATATTGAAGAATTCGTTATTTTACTTGTTTTCAAGCTAGTTTAGTAAATGTTAAGTCAACAAGTATTATTAATTATGATATTATGATTTAAAATTACAAATATTTCGCATGTTTCAAGTCACATGAGGTAAACTTAAATAAGAGTTTTCTGTAAAAATATCAAGACTCCCACAAACACATACATATCGACTGTGGAAAGGAAAAATGACGTAACCCACACAAAATTTTACAGAAGGCACAAAAAACGTGTTTTGATGATTTTCGGCCATTTTCAAATTATGATATAAACACAACATTGAAGTACACGGAGACTTCTAAACTGGTGTTGAATTGACATAATCTAATATTAATTTAAGAAATTGTCCAGAAAAAACATTTTTTTCAGTCTTTTCTCATAGTTTAAATTTTCACAAGCCCATCTTTTTTCAAACTTAAAAGCTAAATTTAGACACTAGTTCGGCATCTTCAGCTTACATCCTTTTTATAGAACACGTATTAAGTTGTATACATTGTGATTATCGAAAAAAAGCTGTTTTGAAAAAACTGTGGGTTACGTCCTTTTTCTTTTCCACATTCGATGTGTTTAAGATTTAAATTTGAATCGTTCAAATTATGTAAATTCACACAGATTTTGTCACTAACGACCCGGGTTTCGCCTTTCGGCATCTTCTGGCGTTCAAGTGCACGGATGAACTTGAACTGACTGTCAGTTCATGTTCATCCGTGCACTTGAACGATTAAAGATGCCGAAAGGCGAAACCCGGGTCGTTAGTGACAAAATCTGTGTGAATGTACATAATTTGAATGATTCAAATTTAATATTCGTTACGCTCACGGCGAGCGAAACCGATACGAAATAGAGTAGTTGATAATGCTCGCCATAAGCGAAACCGGTCATGATCTTGGTAAATAAAAGTGAAGAAATAAGTTCAAAGGAATATTGTGTTTTTCTTAATTTAATTTCTTTCCACCGTAATGACAGTGACCACCCTAAAAGTAACCAATTAAATTAATAAAATAAAAATTACAGTGAATAGTGAGTGCACCACTGAGCTTTTGGTTGAGATATAAAAATTTGCAACCGGCATGTTGGCATCGGAGGCAACTTAAAAAAAATAACATTAAGCCACCACAGATAAAATAAAATTAAGCACTTATTAATTTTTAAGAATCGACCCGTTTGAGTATTAAATTAACAATTCGCCATACCTTAACGACTTCATCAGTGATGCAAAGATATTCAATTTTCTCCTTCGGAAGGATTCCGAAAAAAACCAATGACATATTTTGTTTATCGCACATATTTTGGATTCACAAATAATTATGCAAATGAGGACATGTTGTTGCCGCAGACTTTTATTGAAACCGCAATAATTATAGCACCTTACTTTTATAATTCCGAGAACATTTAATTTGATGCACAAATATACAATAATTAGTGTGAGTGTTTTTTGTAATTCCGTGAAATTTATTGAACTATTATTGTCTACTGGTAATCCTTGAAATGAAATAGATTTACGTTTTAACTTATCAATTTAATTCTTTTTAGTTTTGCTTTATTTTCAATTCGTAAATGTCATTTTGAAAGTTGTTCTTTTTATATAATAATATTCTTAGTCATTGAATTTATCTACATACACACACGTTTTGTCAACAACGGCCCGGGTTTCGCCTTCCGGCATCATCAGGCGTTCATCCGTGCACTTGAAAGCCTGAAGATGCCGAAATGCGAAACACGGGTCGTTGGTCACAAAACTCGTGTGAATGTACATAATTTGAACGATTCAAATTTAATATTGAAATTCCACCAGGCACCTTCAGTCGAAATCTTAAATTATATTTAAAAAAAAAACTACTCTTCATATTCCTACATTCTTAAAAATAAAGAGAATAAGTAACTGATTAACAAGCAGTTCTCGTAGAAAAAAATGGTTGAGATACTTGCGTCAGGAGACCATTTTCTCGACGTCACAAGCGGACGTCGATTAAAAAAAATTGTGATCAATAATCATTTGCAGTGTTGTTTATCATAGAAATGTTGTTAATTGCTGCAAAAAAATGTTTTTTTATGTAGGCTTCCTGTCAAAAAGATTGCCCAGACCTGAACTAGACAACTAATTTGAATTAAAGTGTTTTAAGCGCTCTTTTGAAATTATCCAAAAAGATTGAAAAGAAAAAAACATACTATACAAAATGAAAAGTAACGCATTACATTTTTCAAAATTCCCGAATCGTTAATCCTAAATGTTTGTCAAAGATTTTAAAGAGTTCCCAAGCTCTGATCTCCATACAGTTCAAGTGGATGTCTTTGTGCGTGTTTCAATTCTACGCAGAATGACATGCTCACCTTTACAGTGAGTGTCTGTTATAATTTATAATAATACATCAGCTTATACGCTGGTCTGATTATTTGAAGTGGAAAAATGCATATCCATTTTCTCGCTGAGTGCTCCGAGGCTCCAACAAAGCCCAAGATAAATAGATCAAATAGGAACGCCTACGTTTATTGCCGGGATTTACGGTATTCACTCCCACCGGACTTCAGTCGTATACTCGTGTAGAATCCATTTTTACTGGCGTCGAATGTATTATAGTATTCATGTTACTTAATACCGGATAAGTAATCGAGTATATTCAGTACAAGTAATATATAATAGTTACTTAGGGGAGTGAGTACTCAAGTGGTTGTTGTACTAATTGAACGTTAGATTTATAAACTAAATGATATACATATATGTGGGGCTATAATGCAAAAGGTACTATTTAGGTATGCAGATAGGGTAATTCAAGCCTAAGGAATCGACTGGTCCTATAAGTTTTAAGATTAAATTTATAAAACACTGCCGTTTTCAATTTGAAAATCGTATTTTTATGCAAATGTTGTTTTGTTTGTGTCAGTCATTATAGTTTTTGACTCTACTGAAAAGTTGGATCCAATCTCCAAACCTGAAAATGCTTATAAAAAAGGCGAAACACGTGTCATAATCAGTGTAATAACAGAACATATGGCAGCCTTTAGATTGAAAACAGACACGTCTACTTTTGTTAATCACTTAATTTCGGAAGGACTCGTGTTCAATCAGGAACAAGGGATAAAAATGTTACACCCAAATACGGACGGTCATAAGCTTTTTTACCTGAAAATTTTGGAAATAAACAGAGCACAACTGCATCGCCTTCCAATTTTAAATGAAATATTAAATATGCCGGGATCTCCACTGCTGTACCCTATATAAATATAGTCATAAAACCTTTTCCGACAAACAAATAAATATAATTCTTAAAACCACTCACTACTCAAATCTTTGGGCATTCCTATGAGCTTATTCTTTTCGCCAGCAATGGCTTTAAACTCAGTGATACATTTATTTATTATATAAGCACGAACTATTCATTAACTGTGCGTCAGTTCAAATTTATCCGTGCACTTTCGCCTTTCGGCATCTTCAGGCGTTCAGCCTGAAGATGCCGAAAGGCGAAACCCGGGTCGTTAGTAACAAAATCTGTGAAGATGTAAATAATTTAACGATTCAAATGTAATAACAGAGGTTTTTAATTTTAATTTAATAATTTAAAAAAATATACAAAAATCCAACGATTGCATTGGTAAGTAGGCGGTTGCCTAGGGGCGGCAAATGATCACAAAATGTATTTTTAAATGATTCAACATTTTTAACACGAATTTAGATTATAATAAAAACGATGTCTCAATGTCTTTGCTAAAAAAATACCGAAAAATATATTTTCAATAGTAATAAATAATATTACGACCGATATATATTACGCAGCTTTCGCGTAAATATGACAAAGGCGAACAGAAATGACCTGGGTAACAAAAGCACTTTTTTGAATTGTTAGATGAGTAGTGGATGGGATACAATGAAAAACGTGTCACACACACACTCTTATGTCTTTATTCGTTTAATATGCAATGTAGTTTCACACAATTATTTCGAAAAAAAGTAAGTGCGTTGTTTTAAATTCTGCCTAGGGCGGCAAAAGCCTAGAAACGTCACTGATTACGTCATACTTTTTCGTGAATGTATTACATAAACAATTAACACCTTATCAGAGTAATCGAGTAGTATTTGTATGCGCGACTCTCAAAGTAACTTTTAAAATGAACATCTCTAGCCATAGCCCAGCAATGATACAAGCCTGAAGAGCCATGAGAGTGGTGTATGAGATTCAGAAAACACCTGTTTATGACTGAACAAAGGTATCTTTGTAAATAGTGTTGCACTTGGCTCTTTGATCAAATGCAAAGGTTGCTAACAAGATAAATGTAAAAGGCAAATCGTACGAATAACAGAATAATTGTTTGCCTAAATCGTTTTGAGTGGTCGGCGACCTTTGGTTTCTCTCTGGCTTAACTAACGTAAAAGTGTTTCATTTTACGATGTGAAAACAATAACTGTTTCAAAGTAACACTCTCTGATTGCCTTAAACAAAGGTTGAATATTGTTTCTTTTAAAATTATATCCGCTCTTAATGTGGAGCATATCGCTATCCGATAGCAATAGTACTTGCTTCAAGATAACTAAACTTTGTTCTACTTTTTAAATAGATAATAATTTAATTTTTCATTAAGTCAAAAGAACAATACATGGCATTACAGCTGGCGCCAATTCACCGTGCACTTGACTAATATAATTAAAATAAAACATTACATAATACAATTTAAGATTTCGACTGAAGGTGCTTGGTGGAATTTCAATATTAAATTTGAATCGTTCAAATTATGTACACTCCCACAGATTTTGTCACTAACGACCCGGGTTTCGCCTTTCGGCATCTTCAGGCGTTCAAGCGCACGGATGAACTTGAACTGACACACTGAACTGACGAACTCAGTTCAAGTTCATCCGTGCGCTTGAACGCCTGAAGATGCCGAAAGGCGAAACCCGGGTCGTTAGTGACAAAATCTGTGGGAGTGTACATAATTTGAACGATTCAAATTACATAATACATCAATATATAAAAGTATTTTGGACATACAAAATCAAAAAATAAAAAAGTAAAATTACCAGTTAACAAATATTGTTACTGAAAATGTCTATTTCTCTAAGCAATGAATTGGTATATTGGTTTATTAAGTTTCTGGTACTTATCGTTTATGATAAAAAATGATGGTAGATTTTTTTGTATAATATTATCTGTATTTAGTAATTTTACTAATCTTACTGATGCTTTAAAGTTTCATGCCAACGTAAATAATTGTAAAAATAAGGTTTTTCTTTTGAATAGGGCATTTAAACATTAACATATTGCAGTGTTTTATTAAATAGCTCTTAAAAACAAAATATTTCACTGTTGCCACATCAACAGCGCTCAATCTCTATTTTTTTTCGAAGACAGTAGGGATATAAAGGATAGGGCTAAGGCAGGACTAGTGGTTTTCTATTCGCTTTCGCTACGCCCTGTTTTTACAGGATTGGAAGACATTTTTAGACATCACAAACATCCATGTCTTCGAGCAGAAATCGATAAATCGGGTTTCAAGCCCATGAAATCCGTCACGGTTCGAATATATTCTAAATAATATTGGTTATATAATATAAATATTTTAACTATGTATACTTTCAATGTGGAGCATATAAATAGAATTTTAATGTAGTTTATCTCAACAGATGTTTTCTACGACAACTGCTTGTTACCGAGATTCTCATCCTCTCTTTTTCGAAAAAAAACTATTTTCCTGCGGTTGTACTTTCATAGAATGCTGGGTATTTGTTTTAATCAAAGTTTTTCGGGCAAACAAGAACACCAAATTGTCCCCACTCTCTCCTGTACAATGTATTTGTCACTTACGCAGTGTTGAATCTCAAACGAAGAAATGTCGAAATTTCCATACATAATAAACACAATACATCTTTTGGTTAACACATTAAAATAAGCACAACTGATCTGCGATCGTATTGATATATTGCTAAGAATATTACTTACAATTAACTAAATGCGAAGATTAAAATACCGAACATGTTAGCCCTGAGAATAAATTATTTTTATTAATGGCGGAGTGGAAATCCTACTTGTTGATGATGTGAATAAGTGGTGAAACCAGCTGTCCGAAGTGACGTTAACGATTCATTATATGTTCAGTTTTGCAACACGAAAGTTAAATTGGTTAAGGAGATTTATGTCGGGCAGAATCAATTTTGAAAAATACCGAAGGCATTTTACTTAAGAATGTTAAGTTGTTTAATCGCCTTAACAAATGTGGGATAAGTTTCTTATACCATTTTAACTGCACAATAGTTTTAATTGGATATTTTCTCCCTCCATTAGGAGACCATATGTTAAAGTGGCCCGCCGAGTATTTTTTTGCGGCCCGCGAGCAATGTTAATTTTTTTAAAAGATTCACGTTTTTATCTTTAACGCTTTTTAAAAAGGTTGAATTTTTTTAAACCATGTCCGCTCCCAATGTGGAGCATATGGACTCCTAATGGAGTTTATCTCAACAGATGTGTTTCTACGAGAACTGCTTGTTACTCAGTTGCTCAACCTTTTACTAAAGAGAGTAAGAATAGAAGGATACGGCTAGGACAGGACTAGTGGTTAGCTAATCGCTCTCAATACGCCCCGTTCAATGGATAGGTTGGGTGGAAGGGAGGAATTCAAGACATCACATACATCCATGCCTTCGAACAGAAATTCATAAATCGATTGAAAAATCAATTTATAAAACTGTCCGTACCGGGATTCGAACCCGGGACCTCCGTAACTGAAGCCAACGACTTGACCACTCAACCACACAGGTGGAAAATAATAATAATCTTTATTTTTGGATCAACCTAATTATGTGAACAAACATTTTTAATCATGATCCTCAATACAAACTCTTAACGATCAAACATCACCGATGAACATTTACAAGCAGTTTTCAGAATTTCGACTGAAAAATTAGCACCAGAATTTAAAAAAATGTTTAAAAAAGTACCTAAAACAGTTTCATTCCTCTCATTAGATTTTTTTATGATAATAAATAGTGTACAAAAATGGTATTTTACTTGTTTTGAATTCCTGAATTTGGCCCTTAATCAGAAAAGTTTGCCCTCCCCTGTGTTAAAGGGAGCTGACATGGATTTAAAGAAAATATTTAAACATTCATAATTTCAGTTATTCCAGAAAAAAATATTTTTATCGGCCAAAAAAAAAACTAGCAGAAATCTTCATTCAAAAATATTTATTCATCACAATATATACATATATATTTTGATGATATTTTCACAAACTATATATGTCAGGCTTCAACGATGATGATGATAAATTGATTTGAAAATGACATTGTATAATACTTTAATGAGTTTTCATAGGCAAAAGGAATTAATAATTAATTATAGAGTGTTTCTTGTTGATTGCACATGAAAATTACAAAATTGTTTTTATTATTTCGGTTTGTCTTTCATTTCAATTTTTCTGTATTATTATGCCCTTATTATATAATTATTCCTTGTGTTTCAATTAGTAAATGAATTGCAGTGTTAAAAAAAGACTGTCAAAATAAATATTCTGTTTTATTTGATGTTCAGTCATTAACATAAGTAATTAACAGAACTCTGCTATACCTATAACTTTGCAGCCCCGCGTTCATTTGAGAACAAAAGAACTCCGCACCCCTTTGAAATATGCCTGACGCTTATTTATTAGGCAATTTTCCCCGGAAAACAGGTGAGAATAAAAATTACTTTTTAAATTAACGCACAGGTGAACGAAAAAAACACAGAATCCCTCCACCCCGGGTGCCCACATTCTTAATTATCGCGAAGAGGTTAAAAACTCCCGGAAAATCTTTTATTGTTCACGAAAACCAGAATGGAAAAACCAGGCGAATCGTAAAACTTGCTAATTGTAGACAAGCTGGATTTTTTATTTTCTAAAAAAACACGGCTAGATTCATTTATCGAATCAGAGAAGACACTTTTATTTTGTGAAAAGTTTTCCATTTTTTTTATAATACGATAAGGCACTGTAATTATCAGTGAATTTGAGAATTATTCAATTCAAAGTTGTGATCGGAGACTGGGTGTTTGTGATGTCAGTTCACATAATTTCCTCTCCCTGTGTGTAGCAATAGCGATTAGCCAACCACTAGTCCTGTTCTAGCCTTATCCTTCTTTCCCTACTACTTGTAATTTATAATTTCGAAAGAATTAAAATTAGTTTTTGGTTCATTCTTAAACCTTGCTATGTTCTCTTTGATGTCGGTTCATAAAGAGACAAAACACGTATCACAATTTGTTACACAATGAGTGGCCTAACTAAGTTATTTAATTTAATTTTATATTCAAAATGAACTTCCACAAAATTACCGTTGAATCCATCAATATTAGGTCTATGGAAGAATGCTTGATAGCTAATCGCGAGTAGAGCGTAGTTTTGAATACATATTACCATCAAATCTATAATTTTATAAAATAATAAATTGCAATAATAAAAACTTCCATATAGAACAGAGGTTCCTAACCTTATTTTCTCCATTCCCCTTTCTACTATTTTTCAGAATATAATTCGCCCCTACCAAAAATATTCTACGTGGTTATGAAACTATTTTTTTTTTGTATATATTTAAATATTATGTTTAATGATATGATTTTTTTACTAACTAATTACGAACATACTAAAATAGCATATCACATATTTCAATGAACAAAAATTGAAGTAGAATTTTCAATTAAATTTCCCCACAAGATGGGATTCTCTGATTTAAAGGCTCGAAACCTTAAACGTACAACCAAGTAATAAAACCCTACCAATATAAATTAAACCACTTTGTTATAAGTCCGGTATAAGAATAAATACTTTCATTCAATAATAGCATACTGAATATTACATCATATTAACAATACGCTCAATTCACCCACGTAAAAGTGCAGGCAATCGACGCAAGTAACTTACCGCGGAAGAAAGTACAGTACACATGATTGCATCGCTTCGCATTAAATATTCTGGCCGTGAAATTGAGCGATCGTCCGCCATTATTTGTTCTGTCTCACCAAGAAAGAGCTTATTAAAATCACCGAAGCGAAAATACAATGAGATGAATGAATTCATTTTCCTGAGACGTCGAGAATATTGCGTCGGACAGGGGATTTGTTTCGCAATGCCCTGTAGACATATTAATAATATTACTAGAATAAACTTTCTTGCAATCTTGTTAAAGTGAATTTGTGTTGCCATACTGGAAACACAGTAATTATATTAATACAGTATTGTTAATTTCGGTTTCATAGCGATGTGTTGATAACTATATGGAATATAAACTAGTAAAATTATCTACAGGAAATATTCGAGAACTGATTCTTGTTACTATATATTTATATTATCTAAAATTACCAACAACAGTTGAACTCGGTTATTACGATCACGGAAAAAACGAGATCTCGAATGTAATGAGGAAACATTCGTTGAAATTTTAGTTGTTGGTTTTCTCCATACATTTATTCACTTTTATAACGTGCTGCTTCTCGGGCATTTTTTTTACCATATCCGCTCCCAATGTGGAGCATATGGACTCCTAATGTAGTTTATCTCAACAGAAGTGTTTCTACGAGAACTGCTTGTTACTCAGTTGCTCAACCTCTCTTTTTCCAAAGAGAGTAGGGATAGAAGGATAGGGCTAGGACAAGACTAGTGGTAAGCTAATCGCTCTCGATACGCCCGTTCAAAGGATAGGATGGGTGGGAGGCGGGAAACCAAGACATCACATACATTCATGCCTTCGAACAGAAATTCATAAATCGATTGAAAAATCAATTTATAAAACTGTCCGTACCGGGATTTGAACCCGCGACCTCCGTGGCGGTAGCTAACGACGTTGACCACTCGACCACACAGGCGGCTCGGGCATACCCAGAAACAATACTATCAATGAGAGTGAACACAATGAAACAAACATCAATTTTGAATTTTATAAGTTAAGTGGATTTACAGAAAAGTGTAATATGTGTGTAAATAAATTTTAATTGTATATTTATGTTTGAATTGAAACTTTTTTTGTTATGTGACCGCTCCAGATACTTCATGTCTTCATGTGATGGGTATGTTTGTAAGCATTTAAAAATACCTATCCTCTGATATCTAATGATGATAACGAGTAAATTCAGTTGTTCCCATCTTCCGCGTAATAACCAAATTAGACTGTATATCAATTTCGAAAACCAATTTAAGAAAATATGTTTGATTAATTTTTATTAATAATTTTTAAAAAAGTTTTTAACAATCAAGTGTCATATGAGGTCATATAAAGCAATGTTTATTTAAGTTTTTGATCAGTTGATAATGCTCGTCATGAGCGAAGCTGATCTTGATATTATCAAATAAAAATGGAACTAGTACAAATGAGTTTTTTTTTTTGATTATTAATAGTTTCCGAATTCATTCTAAATATATTTACTGGTTCTATCAGTATTTTTAATTAAATTCATCTAAATTATAATTTTTAATGCTTGAATTATATAAGTGCTGCTTTGCGATAGTGAATGGCATTTGGCGAAAGCTTATAAATGCTGTGGTATAATAATAATAATTGGTGGTTTGATTTCGTGAGGAATTCAAAGATTAGATAACGTAAAAGACAGCGTTGTCAGTGGTCATGGAAAGTCATTGGAATAGACGGAATAAGTGCTGTGGATACCTTCAGAGAGCCTCAATCCTGTTTGCCTCTTTTTTCAACTGGTGGAATTCTTACGTTCTGAACGACTGTCGTGTACTATCAATAAAATGTACTCGGCGGAACTGGAGGATGTTGATTTGTCATGGGAGAAAGCAAAGCAATTGGCGGGAGACAGAGAGTCCACATAATAAGGGAATATGGTATAAGAAGAAATATGTATATATTTGCGAAGTCCCAGATCATCGAAATGATTTGAAGATTTTGTGTAAGGTGGTAGACAACCGACTTAATAAATTTAAGGTCACTAAAAAACTGTACTGTTTTTATCGTTGTATTTGCATGAATATCAATGTGTAACAGTAGCATAGACCAGTGTTTTCCGAATTTTCGAAATATGTGTACCACTTCTATAATTTTTGAAACACAGAGTACCCCTCGACGAAAAAAATGCATATACTGTAATAACAATCAAAATATATTAGATGCTTGTTGAATCAGGCGCAGTCAAAGGCCAGTGCAGCGCATTTTTTTTACCATATCCGCTCCCAATGTGGAGCATATGGACTCCTAATGTAGTTTATCTCAACAGAAGTGTTTCTACGAGAACTGCTTGTTACTCAGTTGCTCAACCTCTCTTTTTCCAAAGAGAGTAGGGATAGAAGGATAGGGCTAGGACAGGACTAGTGGTAAGCTAATCGCTCTTGATACGCCCGTTCAAAGGATAGGATGGGTGGGAGGGGGGAAATCAAGACATCACATACATCCATGCCTTCGAACAGAAATTCATAAATCGATTGAAAAATCAATTTATAAAACTGTCCGTACCGGGATTTGAACCCGTGCCCTCCGTAACCGAAGCCAACAACGCTGACCATTCGGCCACACGGGCGGCACACCCCCACCAAAATATTCCCGTACCCCAAGGAGAACGCGTACCACACTTTGGGAAACACTGGCATAGACAATAAAAAAGGAATAATAATGATAATTTTCTAAGCATACAATGAAAAAATATATTGCATTGATTCTTTCAGTTTTTTTTTTTTTTATTGTAAAATGAATTACTATTCATGGAGCGAGAAATGCGGGCAATTCGCAAAAGCTCGCAGGTTCGTCGCTGCAATCAGGGCCGCTTTTACTTTTTCCGAAATCTTTAATCATTTTCGTCTCGTACGTGAGCCGAATAGAAGTTCGAAGCTCAATAACGTTTGGCCGAGACGATATTACACGATACGGTGCGACGTCTGCAAAATTAATGATAGCTTGTCGGCGAATGTGATACATTTTTTATATTGTAATCCAATAAGCCAAAACGTAATGCTACATTGGAGTAACTTTTTATTATTTCAATCTAACGGTATTCATACAGGACCGGCATTAAACATTCAGGCGCTCCTGACAAGATTTTATTTTTACACCCTAGTTATAGCAAGCTGGCTGCGTGGTCGAGTAGTCAGCATCTTTGACTGCGAAGGTCACGAATTCGAATCCCAGTATGAACGGTTTTTATAAATTTATTTCCAATTGATTTATAGGCCGGTCAATGTGGCATTGGATCAATGAACCTCTTGTATATGCAGGAGCGGTTATATTTCATTAAATAATATTCAAACATAACATTTATACAATTCACTCATTTTAAATTCTTCATGTATATTCTTTATTGTCTAAAATAAAATAAAATGTTCTAAAATATTATAATATACAAGGGGTGCATTGATCCAATATCACATTGACCGGCCGCCACTGTATTTGATGTCGTAATATTCTCAAAAACGGGTGAAGCGAGAGTGATTAGCTTACCTTTAATCCTGTCTTAGTCATTCTTCCTTCTATAGATACTCTCTTTGAAAAAAAATAAAGCCCTAAGACTATTTTTTTTTAAATTCATAAGAATAAGGCCAATAATGAGGAAACCACTGGGGTCCCTAAACGACCCCCATCGGAAGAGAGGTATTTTTCTTGTCTCTAAGCCGCGAGTGTTAAAATAGTACAATTTAGACAATGTAAGAAAACTTTAATAAAAAGCTTGCGGTCGTTTGCAATCGTGATAGATGGAAGTCAGCGTGTAATACTGCCGTATTGGGTTGTAGTAATGAATGAACTTTCGGCGCACGGCAGAAAAAAGCTTTGTTGTAATTAAAAGCTTCGTTCGATATTACTTTTTTGAAATATGTAGGTATTCCCATTAACTTTTTCAATTCAAATCAATCTTAATATAACGATATTATAACGGCAATGACGTGACGCTTGTTTTTGTTATAATAATGTTTCATTCCTACAACAAATTCAGTGAATTAACATACTATTGTAATAAAATAACATAATCTTTATAATTACTGCCGAGTTTGATCATTACGAGGAAGATAGGACCGACTGAATTTGTTCGTTATAAGCATTACTTTGTTATTTTTTTCGACTGTCGAACATATAATATAATGGGTGGAATACACTATTTTTCACACAAAGTGAATATTTTGATCAAGTCAAAAGGCCGCATCAGAGTAACCAAGAAGCCGCAGGTTCCCGTCCATTGTTCTAGACTGAGAATTCGTTCATGCAAATAAAATTGCGTAGTCTTTCATAGACAATACAGTTTAAACTGCACGTCTAAAGAATCGATTTATCAAGGTTTATTTTGAAACGGTAATTTTCATTCAATCCTAAATAAGCACTAATAGGTTATTCGTGAAATATTCCGTTCAACGATGCAGAACGACCAATCTGATGGTAGATGTACTATTGTACAAGTCTCTGACGAATTGGATCCAATAATTCAGTACGTGATGATGCGACACGAGTCGAGGATAATGAGCATTGGGGGAACCACCCACGCATCGTTAGCCTTGTGGATTATACGAGAGTCAGGTGAGATCAATGTCGGGTAAAATTGAAACATTTTTACAAGTACCAATTTGTGATTGGTTTTACAGGCTGTTCTTTAAGTTAAATCATTTTCTAGTTTATTTGAGCTACGCTATGTTGCCACACGACAAAATATTAAATTACAGTTATATTCAACAACTTTGTGACAAAATAAAATAGTGTTTCTTGAACCTTATCGACACCCTCGCTCCTACACTGCAATAATATTATCAATGCTTTTTCTCAATGTAAACATGAATTTAAAAAAAAACACTTTTAATAAATAAAATAACAGTTAAAATTGAATAACCACATTGTATTATTAGCATGTATTTAAAAAGGAATCGTGTATTCATATCGACTGTGGAAAGGAAAAAGGACGTGACCTACACATATCAAATTTTACAGGAGGCGCTAAAAACGTGTTTTGATGATTTTGTGACATATGTAAATTATGAATTATACACAACCTTGAAGTGCACTGATACTTCTAAACTGATGTTTAATTGACATTAACTAACTAACTAACTAACCTAACATTAATTAAAGTAATTGTCTCGGAAAAATCTTTATTTCAGTGTTTTTTCTTGGTTTTAATTTTTTACAAGGTCATCTTTTTCAAACTTAAAAGCTAAATTTAGATACTTATTCGGCATTGTCAGCTTCCATCCTTTTGATAGAATGTGTGTCAAGTTTGATTTTTTAAAGCTGGCAACCGTGGTCATTAAAAAAAAATGTTACATTTTCAATAATAAAGCTTTTATTCCGTTATATTAACATCTGCGACTGTGTTTGGCAATTTTAGTAAGGATTTTAAACTGATAAAAAATCGAACCAATGAAAAATATTTATGCTGATTTGTCATGATTAATTAATTGGCAAGATATATACAACGATTGTTTTAAGAGTGTAAAATGAATTCGTGGATTATTCAACAATTTATAAAATTAATATAAAATATAATGTAACATTCACTATCGCTGCTATTTAAAGAAAAAAAATAAAAATGTTTCTGAATGAATTTAACGGTTGCATTTTAAATTTGTATTGTGAATATAAAAGTATCCTTAATGACTAACTTAAAAAGATATTTTTTTCCCTTCATACTAACTGAAATTATGTGGAGCTTATGAAAAGTATTTCCAGTTTCTTTAAGAATAAAGAATATATAAATTATTATTACCTAACCTAACCGAAAAGGTTATAAAATATTTAGACCGAATAATATTTTTATTCTGACCAAAAACTGATTTATACTCTGACCATTTAATTTGTTCCCATTGAAAATGTTGAAACTGATTTAAAATGGTCTTCTTTTTTCTTCTTTGGCCATGTTCGCTCCCTATGTGGAGCATATGGCCGCCACGCGGCACCTCCATGTTTCCCTGTCTCCTGCCAATTGCTTTGCTTCCTCCCATGACATGCCAGCATCCCTCAGTTCCGCCGAGTACATCCTATGGATAGTACCCGACGGACGTCCGGGACGCCGGAATCCCACCGGTCGAAAGAAAAGGCAGGCAGGATTGAGGCTTTCCGGAGGCATCCGCAGCACGTGACCCAGCCAGTTCCAACGTCTCTCCATAACCACTGACGTGACAGGACGCTGTCTTGTACGCTCCCTTATCTCTGAATTCCTCACAAAATCAAACCACCTAACCCCCATTATCCGACGCAAGCATCTGTTCTCGAAGCTCAGTATACGGTTTTTCTGAGTCTTCGTCAGGTGCCATGATTCGCAACCGTAAAGCAGTACCGGCAGAATGCAAGCGTTAAATAAGTGGCATTTGGTTTTAATCGAGTACAGCTGTGTGTCCCAGACAGTTCGCATTGAGTTGAATGTTGCTCCAGCCATTCCTAAACGAATGGCGAGCTCCTTTTTTGTACTACCGTCTTCGGGGATAAGTACGCCGAGGTATCTGAAGCTGTCAACCCTCTCGATGATCTGTCCCGCGCTAGTAAGGGTCCTATCAGAGTCATGACAGGTTTGGTTACACATCACATTGGTCTTACTAGTGTTAATTTTCAGACCAATGCGACCTGAGTTAGTTCCTAACCCATCAATTGTCTCCTGGATGCCCTTTATTGATTTATCGAATATGACAGCATCATCGGCATATTCAAGGTCACACAGCTTCAGACCGGGACCAACAGCTATACCTCGATCAGGCGGAATTGACCTGCGAAGTATGAAATCAAAAATAATGATAAATAGGAACGGTGCAAGAACGCACCCCTGTCTCACTCCGGTTGTGACCCCGAACCATTCGGTATTTGAGTCACCGATTCTCACACAACATGCACTATTCTCATGTAGGGATTTGATAATGGCCACAATCTTTGGCGGGATCCCGTAGGCGTCTAGTATCCTCCACAAAGAGGGTCTGTGCGGACTATCAAATGCCTTCTCATAGTCGACGAAACAACAAGCAAGAGCACTGTTAAATTCATTGCTCTGCTGGAGGAGACATCGAAGATTGTGTATTTGGTCCGCACACGACCTTCCAGGATTTAAAATGGTAATTAGTAAAAACTGTAAAGGATGTAATAAAAAGAGCGTTTTAATTTTATAAATAGTGGCAATCGGCTGAAAAATTGTGCGCACTAGGACACCCAATCCCGGAAACTTTCTGTGATCCCGGGCTTTCGGGATTCACCATAATATCGTAGCACAATTGTTTGAGATCATTGCCGAAAAAAGTGGGTAGTTAAAAGATTGCAGAATTTTTGTCAACTCGAAGTTGTTGCACAACTTGTGCTTATTAACCCCCTAGAGACGAGAGCTTTTTTCGATAAAAAAATACGGTCAATAAATAAAAGTCACGGATAACTTTTATTCCTAACAAAAAAAAAAAAAAAAAACGCAAAGTCGTTGTATAGAAACCCCGCATTACTATATGGTCATCCTTATCCTTTTATAACCGTGTAATATTGTGTACGGACAGTAGTAAGGACGAGCGTGACTGTATGTATGGGCACGCAAACGTTCGGGGTTGAAATATAGCTAAACGTGAATTTTTTTAAAAATATCAATTTCAATTAATAATAATTTCAATACAAATATATTAGCAAAAGAACTGTAAATAAATTCATGTTTTGATAAAAAAATAACTAACAGTTTCAAAAATTTCATTAAAAAAACGGAAATTCAAAAATTCGCATGTGCTTTTGGTGGCCGTTTCTGTCCCCGTGGCTGATGACTAACTGTAGTCTGTACCCTTTTTAACCAAATATGAGTGAAAGCAACGATATTCAGGTAAAAAAGGATGAATAGTGGGATCAATAGACAACGGTGTTTATTGTGACCATATGGTCACACTCGTCCTTGGAGGGTTAATTGACTTATCAAAAAATAGCTATAACCATTGTTTTAAATATGACTAAAAAACAATTGAATATTGTCCATAAATTCAAGCTTTGTTTTATCGCTGTTTTGTTTTTGTTTAAATGCATACCCACAGCTAATGAGAGAGAGTGTGGGAATGGAAAAAAAATCTTCAATAAAGTTCATAAATTATAATCGAAATGTGGGGGCGACCTCTTACTAGGCAGTGGGCAATCTACATTGTTTGATTCAAACAATTTTGCAAGTAATCGTGTGTTTAATGAGATTTCAAGTCAAGGAATTATAATCGTTTCATTCTATTAAATGAGAAAACTGTCTAGTGATCAATTTAATTTTGAACGTTGAACGATCAAACTGAATCTGTCACTATATCTCTTTCATTCAATTAACATAATGAAAGATCATTTGAATTGATCAAGGTAAGAACCTGTTTATTGATACGATATCAATACATTCTTTGATGTTATCAAGTTTTTTTAATCATTTTTCGTTTCCAAATGTATGGCTTCTTTATAGAGATATCTTAACCGTTTGAATACCGCGCAAATAAATGATTAATATGTCCCAGAGAAAAAATGCCTAATATATACTCGAATTAGATATTTTAAAAACCTATATTGACTCGGTGCAGATAGCACTACACCTATTAATCAAAATATTGCTTATTTTCTATTAGCTCTCGCGGCTCGGAGACTAGAAAAATACTTCTCTGCCGATGGGGGCCGTTTAGGGACCTCGGTGGTTTCCTCATTATTGGCCTTATTCTTATGAATTTCAAAAAAAAATAGTCTAAGGGCTTTAAAATATCTCTCTGCATCATTCCTCATACATTTTTTTATAAAATCCGTGTTTTTTTAATAAATAATCATATTTTAAGTTGCGCGTAAAAAATACGTCGTTTCAGTGCAAATATGAATTTGAAACTGACGCGTTCAGCCCAGTTATCTTACGAACGATCGCTGATAAGCGGGTGCTTATTTCGTTATCGCATCGCGTTATCGTGTATTTATATAAACTACAAAAGGTCCAAAAAACTATGATATAAGAATACCTTAATTATAAACATTGTATCACCCATATTAAAATAGATATTTAAGAAAATGTGGGTATTGGGGTCGCATTTCTTGAGCTTAGAACCGGAAAAGTTAGAATACCAAGTATTTGATTTTTTAAATGTCTTGAATGACATTCGTGTTCGCTTGCATATGTTCCGGATACCTGTGTCCGCTTGGTATTCAAGTGGTTAACAAAAGTTTTTCTACGAGAACTACTACTTTTAGTTAGTTAAACTTTTAAAAAACAGTAGAGCTTAGTTGTAATACCAATTGTTTGTCATACCTTGTTTTTCTTACATAACTTTTGTATAAATATCACTGTTTTATTGTATTTCTTATCAGTTGACAATGCTCAACAATGAGCGAAACCGGTCCTGATGCAATAAATTTTATGTGGAAAAATTACTAAAAATTCTCAAGTATTTTCGATAGTATAGTTATTTGACAGTCTTGTCGTTGGTTGTACACGAACGAAAAAAGGTTTCGGACACTGTAAAGTCCCTGCGGCGTAAAATGAGACCTGTAATATATATTATATATATATTTATTCATTAAATATACCTCTGTGATATCGTATTGAATCGACCTGGAGTAATATCCTGATCAGGCAAATGTGAGTCAAGGCACGCGTCACCGTTGTTAAATGAATGGACACATAGCGAAGAAAGAGATATCTTCATCCATTCAATGGAGATTCGTGCGCAGTCAATGAACAGCCAGCGTGTATTCAGGAGTATTCTGCGTCCACAAAATAAGCGGCAACGTCGATGAATACATACAGAAATGGTCAGCGCTTCTAAAACTGGAAGGGTTTTCGAATTCGGGTTTAGAAGACTCATCGTACTTTTTATATTCATATTTAAAAAATAACCTTATATATGTAATTCGCTACCCTAAAGCAACAGTGGAATACCTCGAAAATACTAATGTCGAGAAAATTGAACTTTAACGTTTGCTTTTTGTTTAAATTTAGAATTTCTACTGAAGGTGCTTGATGGAAATTTAATGTCACATTTGAATTATTTTTATTCTGTACACTTCCATAATTTATTTTGTCAATAACGACCCGGGTCAAAATAAATTATAGAAGTGTACAGAATAAAAATAATTCAAATATGAAATTTAAGGTTTGCGTTGTACTTTTTAAATAGTGAATTATGGTATTATTTATTTTCTTTTGCGGTTTCACTACTTATTTTACTAATCTGGCTGATGCATTAAAGTTACAGGGCATTATTAATAATGAAAAATTTATTTTCTGTATTACAGTTTTAATATAATCATGAATTATACATATCAAAACAAATTTGCTAAATATATCGACTGTGTAAGGGAAAATGGACGTAACCCTCAGTTTTTCCAAAACAGCTTTTTTTATAATCACAATGTATACAACTTGACACACGTTCTATCAAAAGGATGGAAGCTGAAAATGCCGAATTAGTATCTAAATTTAGCTTTTATTTTTGATAAAAGAAAGGTTTGTGAAAATTGCAACCAGGAAAAAGAACCTAAAAAAAAGGTTTTTCTTGAAAAAAATATTAAATTAATATTAGACTAAGTCAATATAAAACCAGTTTATCAGTCACCGTGCACTTCAGGGTTGTGTATATTTCATAATTTGCTTTTAGCTTAAAGTCATCAAAACATGTTTTTTGTGTCTCCTGTAATGTGTGGGTTTCGTCTTTTTTCCTTTTCACAGTCTGTATATTTGTGTGTGTGGTAAAAATAGTAACGTATTAAGTTCTACAAAACTGTACAACTAAATACCTTGCTTGCATCGTTCAAATTATGTACATACACAGAAATTTTGTCAATAACGACCCGGGTTTCGCCTTTCGGCATCTTCAGGCGTTCAAGTGCACGGATGAACTTGAACTGACGCTTGAATGTACATAATTTGAACGATTAAAATTTAATATTGAAATTCCACCAAGCACCTTCAGTCGAAATCGTAAATTATATAAATACGTTGATATTTGTACCCTATTACAATGAAGTTCTACGAAGTAAATGCAAATTCAATCAATATATTTGTGTTCTATCAATATAGTTGGTAAGTGTACTGCCCGGCTTCTCTCTGGTTAAATTCAAATTACACAGATACCGAAACAAAATAATACAACAATTAAAAGTTAAATCGTGCATAAAATATTGCCTGGTTTAGATAATTGCTTTTTCGTACGTTTGAATTCGTTATTTAACTTGTACTTTGCTTGAGATATATAAACCAGAGAGAAAGTAAATTATTTAAAACTGAAATGGTCGAAAATATAACCTCTCAATTAGAAAAGGCGAAACAAGAAAAGTCAATTCGAAGTAAGTGTCGGGTGCTCGTAAAACACTTC
Source organism: Himalopsyche anomala (assembly GCA_031772345.1). Taxonomy (NCBI): domain Eukaryota; kingdom Metazoa; phylum Arthropoda; class Insecta; order Trichoptera; family Rhyacophilidae; genus Himalopsyche; species Himalopsyche anomala. The sequence continues at coordinate 2,648,231 of CM062831.1, read as the reverse complement.
TCATGTTAAATAAGCGGCCACGACTTGGTCACGACCGAAAGTTCACGACGGAAACCGGCCAGAGTGTCCGTGTTTTTTTTTACTCTGCATCATTTACAGATTGAACTTGGATGGAAAGTAGTGACGTCCAACATTATCAGAGCAATAAGCTACATAAGCTTTTTAAATACTAATAGCGCCCCTATATTATAAATACTTACAGCAGGAATACTCAACACTGTGCCCGCAGACCGTTTTCTGTGCGCCCGCCAACACTGGCCCGTGACATTTTTTTTCAGGGAAGGACTTCTGGAATACAGTGGATAGAAAAAACATCCATTGCTGAAAAAAGCGGCATACGTTATTTTGAAACATAAACTTCATTAAATCAAAGTATAGATTTCGACTCGCTGATGAGCATCTTTATGATTGTTTGCTGACAGGAACAAAATCATACATAAATTCCTAATTATGAGGCGCTGGCCAATGTAATGCAGCGCCAAGGAACACACTGACTGAGATTAATATTATGCTTTTGTAAATTTTAATTTTGATTTGTATTTTGTTTGTTAAAATATAAACAATATTGTAAATATATATTATTTTTTATCCTTGTCCAATTAAAAATATCATTCGAAAAAATAGTTGGTGCCCGGCGTCTAACCAAGAGTTTAGAATGTTCTCTAGGGTCCAAAAAGGTTGGGTACCCTTGGATTAGAGCAATGTATCTTCACCGAGGAAAGTATTCCCGGGGGTGAGGGAGAAGATTCTTTTTCGACATTAAATTCATACCCGTTCCCAATTAAGAGCCTCCAATATGGCCTCGTAATGGAAGAATGTCAACATTTTTTTTCTACGAGAACTGTTGGTTACTTGGTCACTTGACCTTTTTTTTCGAAGACAGTATTAGGAATAGAAGAACAGGATCAGTAAGTAGTTCATTGATAGTTCTCACTGCGCTCCGTTATGTAAGGATCATAAAATTGGGAGGAAGTTGGCACTGGGACTCGAATCTGTCAGATCCATCACGGAAACCTTCAAGCTTTCAGTTAAAAACATTCCATATAGGGATTCTTAAGTCTCGCCTTTTTTATGTCCCAGGACACGAGCCATAAAAAAACTATTAATAAAAACACAATATTCCTTTGTACTTTATTCCTCTCTATGTAATAAGTCATGACCGGTTTCGCTCATTGTGAGCATTGTCAACTAATAATGCTCGCAATAAGCGAAATCGGTTCTGACCTATTACACAAAGAGAAATAAAGTACAAAGGAATATTGTGTTTTTATTAATAGCAGACAGTGAACACCCTAAAAGTGACAAAAATACTATGTTAGACCGTAGACGTGTACATAGTATTTTTTGTGAAACAAATATTTTTTATGCGTGGTATGGAGTAGCATTCTTTAAATATGTTTTTTTTTTTTTTACGACAAATTAACCCGTAACATGCCATCCTAAAAAATCATGTTCCCTGTCATGATGGCATCTCAGTTTCACTGTTTATTGACAGTATTTAAAACTAAGTTAGCAGCCAAAAAATAATTTTAAAAATGTTTATATGCTAGAATACCTAAAATGATACTTATTGACAATATTAAGAGAAATATTGAATGACTTAATGGCTCAACTATTTACGATTGCATCATGGGCAGGGAGGTTTTAATGAAAAAATTCGTGTCTTGATTTGTTTGAATCGAAACTGGCAAGAGCCATCGGACTCCCGCGAGCTACCGATTGGACATCACTGGTCTTGACATAATATATCGCAATTTAAAAAAAAACCAAAGAAAATATGAGATATATCGTATACGTGTATCATTGGAGATACACAAACAAAATTCAATTCAAGCTTTGCAGACGGTTCGTACCTGACCGTGATATTAAATAAAATTTGAGTTAATAATCATTTTCGTTGGGCTTGGCAATATATAAAATATCTTCAAATGCTTTTCGTTTTATTTCTATGTTTTGAAAAGCTCTTTAAAACATCGATATCCGCATCGTGAAATGAAATTATTTTAAAATATGTTAATTTATTCTGCGATGGAAAATTTTCAAAGGAAGTAGTCATCTGTATTTTGAGTTTAACAATCAGAAAAATTTCACAGTCTTTCTGGATTGATTTTTTTTTCAATATTTGAGATTTTCACTGTGAATTCAATTTTCTTCGTTTGCAAAGAAAAGGTATAATTTTAATTTAATATTAAGCATGGAAAATATTCAATATTATCAATTGAGCAAAATATAGTAGTAAAATTGTAAAGCTTTTTTATTGGACTTTTAAGTACAGTCACGTCTTTACTTGGTGTTTTTGCTGATTACATATAATAATTTTAGGCCGGTGACAATATTGTCGTGTCTTATGGCGCAGCGGTTAGCGTTGTGGGCTTCCGTGCCGGACTTCACAGGTTCAAGTCACAGTACGAACTAGGGTATCCAATCCCGGAGCCTTTTTCCAATCCCGGGATCCCGGGATTGGGATTAGCTCACCGAGGAATTTGATATCTTCAATTTGGTATACTTTTTCCCCAGATTGTCTCAGAAACTCTTTTTTTTTTAGTTAACCAAGGAATTTAAAATCCTGGATTCGCTATACTTTTCCCCAGATTTTTTTTAGCTCATGCAATTCCAAAATCGTATAAATTTTCGGGATTTGCTAAAAATTTCTCAATCCCAAAATCCCGGGATCGCGACCGTGTCAATCCAGGAATTTCGGGATCAGAAAATCGAACGGGATCCCGGGATTGGATGCCCTAGTACGAACAGCATTATTTCGATCAATTTATCGGTTTCTGTTTGAAGGCATGGGTGTTTGTGGTGTCAAAAAATTACCTCCCACCCTTTGCGGTACTCAATAACTAAGCGTAGCAAGAGCGATTAGTTAATCACTAGTCCTGTTCTATTCCTATTACTTTATTTTTGCTCTCTATGAAAAAATGAAAGGTTGAGCGACTGAGTAACAAACAGTTATTGTAGAAAAAATTCTATTGATATACCTCCATTAGAAGGCCATATGCTCTACATTGGGAGCGGACATGAATAAAAAAAATGCAGTGTGTTTTTACTGAGGTCACTTTTACTATACTTTAAGTCGTGCACAATATTACAACGCAACTAACTATTGCTTCATTAAAATACCACATGGCTCACTTTACCCCTCAAGGAGTCACTTATGTATTTCAAAAATATTATAAAATTAAAACATTGCTTAAACTTAATGATACATTTATTTTTTATATAAACACGAAACATTCATTTACTTAGCGTCAGTCCAAGTTCATCCGTGCACTTGAACGCCTGAAGATGCCGAAAGGCGAAACCCAGGTCGTTAGTGACAAAATCTGTACGAACGTACATAATTTGAACGATTCAAATTAAATATTGAAATACCACCAAGCACCTACAGTCGAAATCTTAAATTGTTTTTTTACTGCGATTATTTTTAGATTAATATTCTTCACAAAATAGTTATATGTACACCTAAGCCTCGTATAACACGGTTATATGGTTCCACCAAAACAGCGTGTAATACAAATCCGTGTTATGCAAGGTTTGAAGTTCATACAAAATTAGGGGTTACGTTCCAAAAAAAAAATTAACGAAGATAATTCAATAAATATATACTTTATTTTTTTAAATAAACAAATATACATTTACATATTCATGAAAAAACTCTAATAACATAATATAGCATTCATTCGTCATCACTATCACTTATAATTCTATATATTTTACTCTTTTTCGAAATCGGTTGTACGTTTTCATCATCGGAGGACTCTGGAGTTATTGTGGTTTTAGCCTTCAAAAATTCGGTAATAAGCGATTGTCTGCTTTTAGCGTATAAATCCTTACGTATTTCCTTATAAGGTTCCAAAATCTGTTGCAACTCCCTCTTAAATTTTGAACTTCTTTCCATTATAGGATCCTTTTCAATAAAATAGTTTTCTAATTTTATTGCCAATTCCAAACCGTCATCTATCGTTTTTAATGTGAAACATGTAGCTGCTTCGCTGCAACTGCTTTCTGTGTCGTTAATTGTGGTGGGTTCATCTAACATTTCGACTAATTCTTCTTCGTTCAACATACGATCCTCCAATATTTCTTGGATGTCATGAATATCCATGTCATTAAAACCTTCTCCACCAATACCACGACAAATGTTTATTGTCCTTTGGTATTCATCTTCTATTGGTGGTAGAAGATTTGCTCCAGACACTACTTCTGGCCATAGTTTTTTCCAGCAAGAATTCAAAGTTGATTGTTTTATTTCTTTAACGGATGCAGCAACAATATCGACACAATTTCGAATAGAAAATTTTTTCCAAGCTTGAGTAAGTGTTAAATTTTCACCTTGATCGATGTCTTCTAATATTTTTTCAAATGTTCGACGAATGTAATAGGCTTTGAATGTTGAAATTATACCTTGGTCTAAGGGCTGGATTAAAGACGTAGTATTTGGTGGTAAAAATAATATTTCCACATTAGGATATTTTAAATCGAGCGGATGTCCTGGTGCATTGTCCAATATCAATAATATTTTAAAATCAAGATTCTTTTTTCTCATATAATCTCTTGCATCAGGTATAAAACAATTGTAAAACCAATCTTTAAAAAGAATACTTGTGGTCCAAGCCTTTTTATTGGCTCTCCAATAAACAGGTAAATTCTTTTTTTCATAACCTTTTAGTGCTCGGGGGTTTAAGGATCGATTAATAAGTAATGGCTTCATTATGGAATCTCCTGAAGAATTAGAACAGAATAGTAAAGATATTCTTTCTTTTGCCACCTTGAATCCTTTCGCGTGTTTTTCATTTTTTGATATGTAGGTTCGTTGCGGCATCTTCTTCCAATACAATCCCGTTTCGTCCGCATTGAATATCTGGTCTGGTGTGTAGCCCTTATTTTTTATAATATCTGCGAATTCTGGAACAAATTTTTTAGCAGATTCTATATCAGCTGACGCAATTTCTCCTCGAATTTTTATATTATGTAGTGAGAATCGTTTCTTGAAATTTTCAAACCATCCTCTACTAGCAGAAAAATTGTGAGATGAGTTTTGATCTTCCGATGACGATTGTTCAGTTCTTTTTAAATTATCATAAATTTTTTGTGCCCTCTTTTGTATAATGCTTCTGTCCATAGGAATGTTTTTGTCATTGCAGTCTTCTAGCCATATCATAAGAGCTCTTTCCATTTTTTCTATTATTACTGAGCGTATGCGGGAAATCTTTGTCGCACTGACAGATGATCCTGCTGAAGCTATAGATCTAATTTTGTTTTCATTTTTTTGTATCGTCCTTATTGTTGCTTCATTTAAATTAAAATTTTTAGCAAGTGATGACGGCCTCTCCCCCCTTTTAAGACAATCTAGGATATTATTTTTTTTTCAATAGAAATAAAGTTTCTCTTCTTTTTAATTTTATCCGTAACTGTCGACATTTTGGGGTTTAAATATTTTTCATCTACAAATAAATAATAAATTGATACGATTAAATCTATAAAATTTGTATAAATTATAAAGGGTTATTATGTACATATACATAATGATAAAATGAAATATGTAAAGTGTATAAATACATACAAACAATAACCCAGAATAATCTACGGATTACGAAGAAATATGCACTGCTCCATTGACTGCCAGAGCGCAACTGCAATTTATCGAAACAAACAAAATTGACATGTCTCGACATGCTCAGTAAGATTTGTCATGTGCACATTACACGGACGTACAAATTAAACATTTTAAATTTTTTTTTTTTTGAAACCGTGTTATATAAAGCGTGTTGTATAAAAAATATGCCACAATTTATACAACCGTGTTGTATAAAACCGTGTTGTATAAAACCGTGTTATACGAGGCCTAGGTGTACTTGATAATCAAAATATGTATCATCATCATGCTGGCAAAAAAGGTGGTTAGAAAAGTATTGATTTATATTTATTGTAAATAAAAATTTGAGCTTTTATAGTAAAAGTCTCTCGTCTCAAAATTTGTATTACGTATGTAATTAAAATACCAAGATGTAGATGATTTTATACCGATCTTACACAAGGAAAAGTTTAACAATTTCCTGTCGGTAAATCTGCATCATTATACTTACTTACTGATACAATAAATAACTGTTTTGTCTAAATTGGAATAATAAATACATCTACTAGGTTTTTCCAGACAAAGAATAAGTTGATATTCAAGAATCTCTTTGTTTAAAACAGGGTCTCTCCAACTATACTGTTCCACTCTTTGCAATTTTTTCCGGAAACTAGTAAGGATGATTTTTGGGTTCGGAATCCATTTCTCGTGACAGTAAAAACAGTAGGCTTAAGTGAGAGTGATTATGAATAACTAATTGATTTAATCAATGATTCTGATTTGAATCAAATGATTTCTAATCGAGTTTGCCAGAAGAGTCATCTGTCAAAAGAAGCTTTTATTGTTTACTTCCATTTTTTTTTTTTTTTTGGATATCAAATTTATGGAGCTTCAAGTACCAGGACGCGCCAGCGTCAAGATTCTTCCAGTCTTCTTCATCGATAAAGATTTTGATACAAGCCGGTACCCGGCAAACGTTGCAATGCCAATCAAAAAAAAATGTTTGTGTTTTAATTGTGTTTATTGAAGTGCATGTTTTCTTTTTCTGTCTACTTGACGTTTGCTGCCAATTATCTATGGTATGACACACGTGCCACATACTGCAAGTCAATTGTACTATAACCTTCGCGCAAGTACAAGCATACGTTGTCAAAATGAACTGTATGGCAGACATACAAACATTGATTTATATATGTAATACTTACTGTAAGTTAATTTTACTATGCCTATAACCTTCCCGGAAGTGCAAGCAAAAACTTTGTTAAAGTTGTATTGCAACCGGATGAGCGGTGTTGCAACGGATAGAGTAAGAACAAACAAACATTCATTTTTATATATTAGATTTATGCAACGAAGTCAAAGTTTTGGAAAAGGTTTGACACCACACCAGGTATAAGAAATTCACTCTTCTACATTATACCTGATATCGATAGGATTTGCGATTCAAAAACTAATAATCACCAAAGTCTGTTCTGTTAAAATTTTAAGATTTGCGAAGTGTTCCATCGCAAAATATGTTTGGGAAGCTCTGGTGTACAAATATGCTTTTCTTAATAGAAGTGGATATGGCTAAAAAGTAAAACCACATAAAAATCGTTTCGTCTTAATAATAATCATTTGTGAAAAAGTGATTCATCATTAATTTAAGTTTTGCAAGAAGGGTCAACCTTAATGAGACTTAATGAGTTACTTGGTATACCTCCATCAACACCTTTGATTAATGACATGCGGCCTACTTTGTTGAATACCTGTCGGAGGCTTGGTTATAAGGATGTAATACGTGTGATGTTAAGCGTCCTATATTATAAAGCAAAAATCACAATATCATATTATCAATTCATCTACTTACATGGAAAATTAACAGAATAACAAAACTAGAAAAAAATGATTTTTTCCTCAAAATCTTTGAAGAAGTTAGTGAAGAAGGGATGAAAGACTTTTATATCAAATGCCAATTCTCTACATCAAGCTAATACATAACTCATGAGCATATTATTTGTGAAATATATTTTTTGCCTACGTTTTTGTATTAGGTTAAATACAGCATGAAAAATATATATATTTTTGGGATACGCATTAAAAAAATATGTGTGTACATATCGACTGTGGAAAGGAAAAAATACGTAACCAACAGGTTTTTCAAAACAGCTTTTTTTCGATAATCACAATGTATCTAACTTGATACACGTTCTATCAAAAGGATGCAAGATGCAAATGCCGAATTAGTATCTAAATTTAGCTTTTAAGTTTGAAAAAAGACGAGCTTGTGAAAATTGAAACCAATAATAAAGACTGAAAAAAAAGTTTTTCTTAGACAATATCGTAAATTAATATTAGATTATGTCAATTAAACACCAGCTTAGAAGACTCCTTGCACTTTGAGGTTGTGTATACTTGATAATCTGCATATGTCCCAAAATCATCAAAACACGTTATTTGTCCCTCCTGTAAAATTTGGTATGTGTGGGTTACGTCCTTTTTCCGTTCCACAGTCAATACACATTTTTTTAGCAGACATTGATTTAACTTAGTGCAGTTTATGTGTTATAGCGTTGTAGTGTCATAGGCATTATTTAAATTTCATACAATCTTCTTAAATGCAATAGAAAGATATAAATTGAATGGTTTTTATAGAGAAAAAAAAACAGTTTTTAAATTTAGCTTTGTAGTGAAATCTATATGTTGTACAATGGTTGTACTCATCATGCGCTATTTTACCTAATTTGTTTTACAGAACAGTACTTTTATTCAATTTTCGATTTATCAAACAAAGTTGATCAAAAACAATAACTTTTTAGTTTCAAAACGTTATTGTCTTACTCTACCATTTTTTTGGAATGGTATTTAAAATCGTGTCGTTACTTCTGTATTACAACATCGACGTTAACGGTCGTTTGTGATTCATTAACAATGTTTCAGTTCAAAATCCCAGTTTTCGGCTATCAAAAAAATAATTTCGGAAAGTTCTGAAAACGTGCTTTCTTTCTCTCAAACGTCGTTTCTTTTAAAAAACAAAAAAATACATGCAACTTATGGTTATGATGGAACTTTGTTTTGAAATTCTGAATTCATTTAAAAAAAAACTCAAAACTGACACAAGTTGAGATCAATGTTCCCGCGTCTTCCAAAATGTGCCCGCACACATTTTTCTATCCCCGCACAGAGACATATTGTAAAAAGAAGTTTGTTTCACCAATTTTTTTTGTTGCTTTAATACTTTTACTAAATTCACCAAATCTTCCACATTTTTCTTCCACATCAGTGAGTAGGTCAGTTAGTATATTCTTACATATTTGTGCACATTTTTTAAATTTTGATGAAAATTTACTACTCACAGAAGTTAATGGTCCGCACACACAATATAATACAAATTAGAGGGAACGTTAGTTGAAATATGTGTTTGTAGAAAACTAAAGGCAATACTTCTGTCTTTGTTCAGATCGGTGATGGGTTTATCCAAGTGATAAAGGTATCCTGGATTCAAATATCAGTACAGTCAACATCAAAATAAGATTTACTCAGCCAAAATTTGCGACTTTGGATATTAAAGTGTTTGTGATGACTGTACTCCTCGAGTTGATCCTGTCGATTATTTTCAAATTTCTTGTAATGCCAAAATTTTAAAATTTTAAAATAAAATAAATAAGAAAGTACTTACGTTTGCAAGCTTTGCGGTGGGCAATAGCCCTGGCGGGGTCTCTGAAATACCCCTCCCGGCAATAGTGGCAGTGGCGTCCAGCAGTGTAGTGTCTGCAGCGGAGGCAGACTCCCCCTGACACCCTGCCCGACAGTTTAAACAGCTCCATGTTGAATCGACAGCGGCGCGCATGGCCGTTGCAGTTGCATTCTGGAAGAAACAAAAGAGTCATTAGGCTCTGCAGTTTTAGTATTTGGACACCGTGGTATGTTGTAGGAAACAAATATTATATTTTAGAATTCGGGTCTGTACAATAAAAATCAAAGCTTTGATATTGTTTCTTTGCGTACTTCGTGCGCTTGTGGAATAATCCGCCATTTTTAACCTTTTCAGTATCGCGATGTTTTAAGCTTAAAAACATTCACTCACATACCTACCGCATGTTTTTAATAATTTTTAAATAGTCTAAAAAAATAGGACTGAATTTATGAATATTAAAAGTTTACTCATAAAATGATATATATAGTTTAATATTTTCAAGTTACATTCGTGGTATTCAGTGGCCTTACGGTATTCACGCCGTTCGTATGTAGCGACCACCAGTGGCCTTACGGTACTGAAGCGGTTAAAAGGTTAAAATAACATGGAAATGCCAACTGATTAAAACAGTGGGTATTTTTAATTATTATAATAAGCTAAGAGGGCTGTTAAAATTTAAATCAATATTTAAAGTTTCTCAAAAAGTACAACAAAATTAAGATCATAAAGGCTCTTGCCAATCGAGTAAATGGTAAGAGCCTTATTCTCTTGTAAATGCGTAGTAAAAGTACATGTTTTTTGTTATTATCGCCAGCTAAAAATTCTTGGAATGATATGTTTTAATCCGTCGAATTTACAAATCGTCCTTTTTTGCATAAATTTTATTTTTGTTACAAAAAAAAATATTGGCCTTTTGGCAACATTTTAAATAACGCTACTGATCCTAGCACCATCCGTTTATCCTTACTCGAAACATTCCACCGCTTCGTCAACTATTGTCACATTTTTCTTGTTTCTCCACCTTTAGACAGTCACATCAGATACGAATGACTCCTAATAAAATATCTATCTTAACAATATTATTCTACATCAATTGTGAGAAATAGTATAATTGATTCGCCTTCAGAACGATACGTCGGTATGATCTGTCAGGTCTCTTATCGTATCGCATACCCAGAGAGAAAGTGAGCTTTATCACACCCACGGAATTACACGCATGAATCGATTTAATAACCCACTAAATCACAAAGTCATCGATTCGATTACAACACTGATTTGTGGACCATTGTGAATTACACAGGTCAATTGATAACGGGCACCGGTGTTGGACACCTGTAGTTGCACGTGTATTGCCACTGTTGGTATCTTGCCTTGAGCAGTGACGTAGCGTGAATGTGGGTATTACAATATCAAACCCATATATCAATACTGTTATTTCGTATCGACTGTGGAAAGGAAAAAAATTCGTAACACGAAGTTTTTTAAAACAGCTTTTTTTTCGATTATCACAATTTATCAAACTTGATACACGTTCTGTCAAGAGGATGTTAGCTGCAAATGCCGAATTAGTATCTAAATCCAGCTTTTATGTTTGAAAAAAGATAAGCTTGTAAAAATTGATACCAAGAAGAAAGATTGAAAAAAAGATTTTTCCTAGACAATTTCTTTAATTAATATTAGAATATGTCAATAAAATACCAGTTTAGACGTCTCCGCGCAGTTCAAGGTTGTGTATATTTCATAGTTTGCATATGGCCCAAAATCATCAAAACACGTTTTTTGCACCGCCTGTAAAATTTGATATGTGTAGGTTACGTCCTTGTTCCTTTCCACATTTGAATATATTTATATATATCCAAGCCACTCCCATTTTGAAGCTTTTGGACAAGTTATAAAGGCATTTAAACAAAAGTTTTCCTACAATATCTACTTGTGTACTAACTACCCTTTCCATAAAATATCACATACAGTGCGATTGAAACTTAGTGTCCCACGTGTAAAAGTCGATTTTTGATCATAAAACTGTAGGAAGGGGTGATCTAAGTAAACAAACCAGATTGAGGACCTTTTAATTTTAACAAAAGCCAGTTTAAGACTACCCTAATCAAGTTAATAATAACGTACGTACCTATATCGTTCAATTTTTAAAATAATGGCTCTCAAAAGAGATTTCAATGGTTGTATAGTTGATGTTTTACTCAGTTGACTAATGAGTTTGCCGACCACAGGTTATGTGATTATTTCACCAACGAATTGACTGTCGTCAAAATAAAACGATTATTAATGACATTTAACTTAAATTTATTTTTTATATCACAGTACCTACACTTATCTACAAAGCGTCAGTCGATCAGCATCCGTGCAATTAAAACACCTGAATATCCCAACAAGCGAAACCCTAGACTTCAGTAAAAAAACATGTGGGAGTGATAAAACTTTGAATGATTCAAATTTAATATTGAAATTCCACCAAACATCTTCGTCAATATCTTAAATTATGTAAATATCGCAAAAAATATTAAGGTCGATTTGGTTGGAATAAAATTTGTTGTTTTAGTGCTAACTCTACATTTTTATTTGGTACTATCAGTTGAAAATTTTTACTCGTACTACGATATACAATATAAAATATAGATTGATATTCCCACAAGACGTCACTGACGTTGCGTAGCAAAATTACATAACGTTTGTAGCTTTATTAATAAAAGCTTATTATTTTTTTAATGATGTATGTACGTAACGGATATTAATGGCGGGCCGCGTCGTGTATATAAAATTGATTTATAACAAAGCAACTACATATTGGCAAAACATCAATATTTCCACGTGTCAATTACACACACCGAAATATGTGTTCAAAATGTATTTTATGAGAGAAAAGAGAAAGACAAAACAACGTCAGTAATTTATGGCGTCCATTAAGCAACATCCGCTTTGTAAAATGGGTTACGATTTTTTTCGTGTGTCTACCAATCCTAAAAACGAAACAAATACGTAGGGTTGCCTCGAGCGAAAAATATACACGGCTTAATAGAAATCGTAATGTAAAAGGTGTATTTTTTTTTTTTTTTTTTTAGGGTGTTCACTGTCAATACTTGGTGGAAAGGCATTATATTAATAAAAACACAATAATCCTTTGTACTTCATTCCACTTTATTTAATATGTCAGGACCGGTTTCGCTCATTACGAGCATCGTCAACTGATAAGAAATATAATTTAACAGTGCTATTTATACAAAAATGAACAGTTATAAACAACAATTGGCATTGAAAAGAAAATACCAATTACATTAAAAGTGATTCTAAAATAGCACAAAATTAAAATGTTTAACACATCTAACATATAATTAAAAAGTCATCTCAGATTAATAAATTTAGAATGGGAATTGAAAGTAATTACAAACATAATTAAAATTTGGGAATTCTTTGACAAAGTGATACAATAAAACCTGACATATTAAATAAAGTGGAATGAAGTACAAAGGATTATTGTGTTTTTATTAATAAAAGGTGTATATCGAAAAACCAGAGGCAAGATAAGAGTCTGTGAAAAGCAAACATTGCAGTGTTTATTATTGTCTATGTTTGTCTGATTGTCTATGACGCAACAAACACTATCTATGTCAGCGTGAACGTAATTATCTTAAGTGATCTGTTACTAGTTACTACACACGCACAATCTCTCTCACAGCCTGCACATCGTTTACAGCAGTGGTTACCAAAGTGTTCCTACGGACTCCTAGGGGTCCTTGAGACAGCTGAAGGGGTCCGCGAGAAATCAAAAATCATTTGGGGGTGCGTGGACAACATCGGGGTTCCGCGAAAGAATACATATATACCTGACACCATTTTCATTATTATGAAAGTTAAAATAAATAAAATGGTAAAGATTTTTACGTCGTCAGTAAAATATAATTGTAGTACTTACGTAAGAAATGACAATTGTGGGTTTAATCTTCGAACATAAATAATTTAATATCATCATAATTTAATATTTTTGCATTTTAAAACATGCTACATAAATTTTTGTTTCACTTAAAACTTTTATTTTTAGCACCACAATTTATCACTCAATGCATTCAAATTAAATTTATTATTTCACTTGTGGGTCCATGGTCAAATTTTTGCTTTGAGAGGGGTCTATTAGCATAAGTTTGGGAACCACTGGTTTACAGTAACCTTTTTGAGTCTGTGGCGCTTTTTATCCATGCACGGAGAATGAAATAAAAAAAAAAACTAAGAAAAACCATACCCCGCTACGGCTTCAAACTTTTGTCAGAGATGTGCCGAGAAGTGAAATACCTCATGGTTCCAATCTCGTACCATTTTTTTGTTTTTTTCGGTATCTACGCTTTCTTAATACCGAGATTGATCACTGGCGAAAAGTTACGATCTGTTCGATTTTCGACTTAAACGTGTTTGTTTGTTTTAATATTTATCTTCTGAAAAAGTTGCGAATCGATAAGTTCTACAATCGTGCACGAATGTCAGACTTTTTTTGGCCCTCCAAGCTCTGTTTCGGCTCCCCTAAACTGATATTTTTTCCGAGATCCTCTTATAACATGTTGTGGACCCTGGTTGAGAAACACTGGTTTACAGGTCACGTATTCAGCCAATACTGGCAGTGATTTGTTAAATTTATTTTTTTATATTTCCAACTAAATAAATATAATATAATTTAGAATTTCGACTGAAGGTGCTTGATGGAAATTCAACGTTAATTTAGAATTATTTTCATTATGTACACTTTTACTTACATTTACTACGATCTTTGTGGAAGTCTACATAATGAAAATTATTTTAAATTAAATTTAATATAATATATTTTTTTAGCTACGAACTTTGTATATCCATACATTAGATTTCTTTTCTTATTTGAAATTGTATGTTTCAATATTTGTTTTACTCAATTATATTTCTATCAACGTTGTTTTCAATATTTCCGTTCAAATGCATGTATTTTTGTGATGTCTAAATATTCCCTCCCACCTTTCGAATCCTTAAATTAATTAGTTAAACGCTAGTCCTGTCCTTACCCTATTCGTATTTTTATTGTGTTTTAATGCTGTTTTGAGGAAAAGGAAATTAAAAAAAAAACTTGTTGCTCTGAAGTGTCAACCCTGTTGCGGTGGAGTCGGCTGACTTATAGTGCAAGCCGCGGGTTCGATCCCCCGGTGAGTCCAGTAATTAACCCGCTGTCCCATCACACCTCTCCACAGTACCAAATGTTACTTCACTGAGTGGGATGACCACATTTTATTATAAATTTATTGTTATAGAATAGATCGAGATAGTGTTCAAAGTAAAAAATATAAATGACAGTCAGTATTATAAAGTCACTTTTAAGGTGTTCACTGTCAATACTCGGTGGAAAGGCATTATATTTTTTTAAAAATACGTTATTAGTATATTTATTTATTTAAAAGCAGTCAATTGTTCCTACCTATAAATCCATAACTCTATTTCTGCAGATTATCATAAATCCATTATATATTTTTTGGTATTAAAATAATGTATGTGAGATAGGGATACTGTGTCGAGACTGTCGCATTATGACAGTCTCGGTTCTTGGGGCATTTGAATAAAATAACCAGAGACATGAGACTTTATTCTATTCAATACAAATATAGTATGAAAATATATATAAATCGAGTACCTTTATAATTTTCAGAAGACAATAAAGCAGGTTTTCAAAATCATTTATTTATTTATTAAAATAAAATATGACCACTGTATGTACGAGTGACAGATGCTAATTTGCAATAACAACCACAAAGTACCAACCCAATGTATTATTATTCGAAGGAAATAGTTTAATCGGAAAAATCAAACGAATCCCTCAAATGATGAGCAATTAAAAGTAATATAAACATTTATAATCCAATATTGTCATATTTTGTATCTAAAAAAAAACAGGTGTTTTGAGTTACCGATAGTGCTCATGCATAAAAACAAACGTTAAATATTTTTTCATTAAAAATACGGTACTAGGTCATGGAAGCGAGAATTTTTCGAGAAATGACAATTTTATGTCTCGTATCCCGGAATATGAAAAAAGCCGAGACTATGGAATATATAGAAAGAACGATATTTGTTTCAAATTGTACCTCCTTTCTAGTACGGTAAATATTCAATAAACCAAAAATAATGGAATGATATTTTCAATGCATTTATATTATATAACTAGCTGGCCCGACGAACTTCGTACCGCCTCAGAATCAATAAATGTTGTGTTAATTTATTGGATGAATTAAATTCAGTTTGAATGAATACTCAAAATGAATTAAGTTCAATAAATGTTCAAAATTCAAAATGAAAAGTATTTAAATTACATTGAAATGATGTAATTCACGTGGCACAGTCGATAGATTTAAAGGAATGCAGTAGATCAACGATTTGATTTTGAATTGTGAAGTTTAAATGATCCACATCTTTTTTCTTATCCGCAAGAATTGCTCGTTTACTCAACCAATTGTGATTTTTGTGCTTAGATGTTTGGGAACATTTTGTTGATGAAGCCGTCCTTCGTTGAGACGAAATTGCAAAAATTCGGCGGAATCGAAATCAATCCGTTCGATTCGTCAACAGGAACACGGCCGTTACCGACGATAGTCAGCAATTGCTTGGAGAAATCTTCGGCAGATGGATCGTTTAAAAATGCAACTCGCATGTTTATCGTTAGCTGAAGTTTCTTCACATAGCGCCACAGAGTCGATGTTTTGAGGCAAGCGTTTATTTCATCGGCAGCGGTCGATCTTGGAATGACTGGTAGTGTTTGGCGGAAATCGCCAGATATTTAAATCATTGCGCCTTCAAAACATCTTAAGTCGTTGCACAGATATTCGATTGAGTGCTTTCAATGCGCGTCTGTGCGTCATTGTGCATAAATCCCAGGTGATGATTTTACTTGCTACCAAAACTTTGGTCATTGCTGAGTGTTTCGCAATCTTGCATGTCAGTTTTTCAGTCGTTTAAAGGTTTAACGGATATTTCAGCACTGAATGAGCCGTTCACCATCCTTCTATCAACGTGGCCGCTATTCCAGAAGACGAAACTGCTACAGCAATTTCGGATCTCGCACGAACAGTCGCCATAATCAATGACATGAGGAATATCTTCCCAGTCCCACGATGTGGCGTTGGCATTCCTAACTTGACTAACAAAATGCCTCACATGAGGTAACACATGTCTTCGACCTAAATCAAAGCCTGGTTATTTATCTCTTCATTCACCTCGAGATCGGGATTCCCCGAACTGACTCGAACTCGATGTAAAATGTCTTCCGACATGTCATCCTTGTACAGTTCACATGGATTCGATGTGAAGCATCTCAAAATAATGATAGAAAATAATGTGCGTATCTGACTTGGAGATTCAGAAACAATTTCTTTAGCGATTGTATCCCAATAAGTATCATTTTCAAGTATATTGAGCTGTTGACATGCAAGTAGAAAAAAGCATTTGTCATTTTTCGGATGAACTGTGTAAATGCGACCAAGAGCATCAATAGTCATTCGGGTGATCGGGGACCGCATCGCTTTGCTTTTGACGTTAAAATTTCTTCGATATAGCGTTCCGAGTGAAATAACGTGTCATCTCAGAGTAAAGCAACGTTCGTGCAAAATATTGTTGTCAAAAATTTATCATACCTAATTATAAACATAACCTTATTTCAATATTATCCGATTTTCTTTCGTTTTCATTTCATATCATCGATTTCTTTTATTCTAATCCATATTCTAAATTTAAAATTATTTATAAGTCAATCGTATGCAAAAGAAGTAAAAACAAACAAATATAGAAAACAGTGCGATCTGGTGGATTTTTCTGAAACCAGCATACGACATTTTATCGTTTGAAGCTGTTCCTCATTTGAAAATCTTGTACTCTATGAGAATATTATTTTCTTTATAATTTCTTTCCCGTGATATTGTTCCGATGTTTTAATGCTTATTCTGCTATTCTAGGTGGACACAAACTTAATAAATCAAAGATCATTGAAATCCTTGCAGTAATTCTCGAGATATACGTGGTGTAACTAACCCCACTTTGTTTTATATATATAGATTTCGACATTTATTTTTAAATCTTCTACTACGAAAAATAATTGTTAGCAAACTAAAACATTATTCCAAAAATTAAATAATTTACAATTTAAATACCGCAGGGCTGTCGATATACGCCACTTGGTCTATTTCTGCTACTACGAAAAATGATTGTTAGCAAACTAACATTATTCCATAAATTCAATAATTTACGAAATTTCTGCTACTACGAAAAACAGTTGTTAGCAATCTTAAACATTATTCCAAAAATTCAATAATTTACGAAATTTCTGCTACTACGAAAAATAGTTGTTAGCAAACATAAACATTATTCCATAAATTCAATAATTTACAAAATTTCTGATACTACGAAAAATAGTTGTTAGCAAACTTAAACATTATTCAAAAAATTCGATTTTTTCTCTTTGTTTGCACCGTGTTATTTCGAAATCGTATAAAAAGGAAGTTCAGTCAATTTAAATCGCGAGCTAAGTAGGTGTATCCTATTCAAATCAATGAAATAATAATATTAAAAACTTTATGCGTCATAATTCATCGAGCTAACCTTCTTGCTGAGTGAAATTATTGTCATCTTGAAATGAAATTTATGATTTCGATACCCACCGATCAATGGATTTATCATCTTGATATCGAAGTGATATCCATCGTCTTCTTTCCAAAACATCACCGGGTATTGCAATGCATCATATGAGCAGTGTGTTTCGTATATTCGTTACAGTTGTACAGTGTCGCGAAGACTAAGCACAATATCGTTTAAATATTATTTCACAGAAATAGCGCCACACTATAAACCAATCAAAATACAGGAACTGTCCTGCCATTATACATGAATCTCGAGATAGAACATAAGGAGATAAATAGAATTCCACACCAGAATGATTAATCGGAAAGAAAATTGAGTGAAAATTGATAAAAACTCAAAAAAAGTCATGATAAATTGCGGGGCCCAAATGTCAAATGCGAATGCAACTAATGCCACCTAGTGGATTTATTGGAAACAGTATAGAACGTCATGTTTGTTTCGGCGTTCGATTAGACAAATTCAAAAAAAAAATGTATATGGGAAAATTTATTTTATTCATAATTTCTTTCCCGTGATATTTTTCCGGTGTTTTAATGTTTATTCTGCTATTCTCGGCGCATACGAATTTAATAAATCAAATATCATTGAAATCCGTTTTGTAATTCTCGAGATATACGTGGTGTAACTAACCCACTTTGTTTTATTATATAATTATGTTGTACAATATTTTATGAGTTGCGCTATGGTTGCAGTACGGTCGTCGGTAAAACTTGATAATACACGTTAAGTTAGAAATTAACTTTACCCTTTTATTTTAAGTAAGTTTTCTCCTGCTTACTAACCTCAGTCCTCCAAGAGGCTTAATATATGAGCATACAATGCTATAAGTCGTTCACGTGTATACGAGCTTTTACAATTTACAATTATATACTATCGTTGTATGTACTTAATTGTAGACGTTCCTTTCAATTTGAAGATAACATTTGATTATGATTTAGGCAATAAATAATGATCACAACTTTTTCGTACTAATTGCACAATTTATTTGTTAATTTACACTCGAGTATCGAAACGTCGAAAATATAATCAAGGAGCGACGGGGTACAAACTGATTTCAGAAAAAAATTGCAAATTTGGAGGACCTGATAAATTCATTTAAATTTATAAACTTAGTCTTAAAGTCTTAGAAAAAAAATATATGATATTATAAAAAAGTCGTCATGCTTTTGATTAATTTTGTTTTTAAATAAAAATATTAACTATTCGCCCCATTCTACTCCAAGAGTTTGTTCTTGTACGTCACAATTTTCTGTTAAAATGTCGTTTTTGTATAAAGTTAGAAAGACAACGTTATTATAAACTTACAGTTATAAATACTTTTAAAAAATAAAAAAAGAAACTCGAATTTATAACTTTCTAATAACAAAATAATTGGCTAGATTACGGCTTATTATAATATAAAATAAATAAAAAACAGAAAACTTTAAAATGAATTTCTTATATTTTAGTATAAAAAATAATTCATTTACGTTCTTAAAAATATTTAAGGGATGTTTTCTTTCGTTTTTTTTATAATGCGGACATGAAGAGAAATTATAAAATAAAATTCAAAATTGTTTTTTTTTGTCCTATGAAAAATCTTTCACTCGAAACAATTACATTTATGATTTTTACGTATACAAAGAAATGCATTCTTTCAGCAAAATTAAGAATTCCTTCTGGCAGTGAAAAATTTAATTTAATCCAGAGATTCCTTTACAACGAGTAATGCATATTAATAAAGATATTTTTTTCCTGCCTGTAAACAAAGAGGTAATTTTTTTTAAGTGATTAAAATAAAATCATTTTTTGGCCGTAATACTTGCAAAACCTTTTTTATTCAGAGGTAAATATCATTATATGTCGCCCGCTTTGGTCTAGTTGGTAAGAGCTTGCTCTACCGATCAGGTGGGTCCGGGTTCGATTCCCGGTAAGGTCAATGTCGAAATTGGATTTTTTCAATTTTAATTTGAGATCTAAGACATGGGTGTTTGTGAAGTCAATTCTCCTTGAGTTAATCTCATGTGACTTTCAAAAATTCTCATCGAGTATATCTCGTATGATCTTTCAACTTTAAAAATATTTGACGCATTGGCGTAAGCTGTAATGTCAATTTATATAAAATAAAATAAAATATATATGGGATATAGGTAATTTCAGTTTTTTTTTATTATCTCATGTTATTATTATCTAATATGTATCATATAATTAATGTAATATTTTTCCTAATGGAACTATCCTCAACTAAAGTTTTTTACAAGAACTAATGAATTACTCAGTTGCCAAAACTTCTCTTTTTTTAAAGAAAAAAAGGTAGAATGTTAAGTCAACGACAGGAGTAGTAGTTAGCAAATCGTTATTAATTATGTAAGGTATGAGAGATAACTAAAGACAACGCAGACAATCATAAACCAATTAAAAATTCAAATCATTAAAATTGTTGAAACAAAGATTCTACCCCTTAAACAACGCAACTGAAGCGAACGATGTTGACCGTTCGACCAGAGTACTATTTCCATATTCGACTTCTGTGTTTGAAGTATTTCGCCTTTTTAAGAAGCATTATGAAGAATATCAATATGAGATTTAATTTTATATTAAAAATAAACTTCAACAAAGTTACTATCAAATCCATCGATAATTTGGATCAAATTTGAATCGTGCAAATTTTGTAAAACGCATGGAATGTACAAATATTGAACGATTCAAATTTGATGTATTACTTCGTAACTGTTCTGGAAGAAGTTGGTAAGTGATAGATTGATAGTTTTGAGCAAATAGAAAATGAAATACGATAAAGCCTCTGGCATCGGTGCTTTGTATTACATAGCGTTAATGCTAATCTGACACAAATAAGAGTTTAAAATGAATGGCTAGGGAGAATTGCATATTAAAATAAATGCTTCTTTTGCAACCAACTGATATATCCCAAACAACGAATCTATTTGTATACTTAAATCATTTTTGTTAATTATCAACTTTTTGCTAGAAAGGTGACGATTTATATGTATCGAATAGTTTGCTGCTACGTGGTTCATCTTTCAGATGTTTTGGAATACGTTTCGTACTGCCATATTGTTTTATTTTGTTTCTTAATGGAAGTTATCTGTAATTCTAAAGATCAAAGGGTATTTAATTTAAATCAATTAGTTAAATCAGATAAAATAAGCCCATCCAACACTTGGGTAGTTCTTAGGGATGCCGAGCGTCGTATATTACAATGGGGAGCTTCGAATATTTAAGATCCCTTATCTTTACACTACCCTTTTAGTAATTAATTATAACCGAAGCCTAAAAAAACGAGATTCTCAGTGTGTATGATTATTACAGATTTTGTATAGAATTTATTTTATTTTATTGTTGTTTCTACGTGGAATTTCTTTATAAATTATATACAATCAACTCTTGTTTTACACGGTAGATACCTGCTACAAAAACCCGTATTAAAAGAAGTGATAGAATTTATAGAAAAATGGTTTCCTGAATTTAAGAAACCGTGTTCAATCTCTGTGGAAGTTCATTTTTAATATGAATTCTTTCAATTGTGTATATTTATTTAATTGCATGGTTTATCGGTTAAACGGGCGTACAAACGCTATAATATTGTTTTTATTTAGAGGTATCGACTGTGGAAAGGAAAAAAGACATAACTCAAATATATCAAATTTTAAAGTGGCACAAAAAAAGTTTTTTAATGATTTTGGGACAAAGACAAATTATAAAATATACACATTCTTAAAGTGCACAGAGACTTTGTAAACTGGTGTTTAATTGACTTAATTTAATTTTAATTTTACACATTTTTTTCAAATTTTATAGCTTAATTTAGATACTTATTTGGCATTGGCAGCTAACATCCTTTTAATAGAACGTGTATCAAGCTGTATACATTGTGATTATTTAAAAAAAACTGTGGCTTTAGTCTTTTTTACTTTCCAAATTTGATATGATACAATAGAGAAAAAAAATCTTATTTTAAAACCATTTTTTTTTTACTTGAAACATTAAAACTTTGTTTGCTGCAAATATTGAAATGTAGCTATAGCTTTAACATATAAGGTTTTTGTAACTAGACGCATCATATGCACATAAAAGGTATGAAATTCAAATAACGATTGTTGACTTCAAATCTACCTGCAGTAAATATAAGAACTTCTCCGAAAGTAAATACATATTCAGAATAAAGTTAAATTCAAACCCCCTTTTAATACAGTTTCCTAAGCGGAACAATATTTGTTTAGATTATACCGTAAAATATTACAAGGATCAACCCTTGACTGGAATAAATACGATTTTAATTAACATTTCGTCTGATAAGAAAGGGGAACCAATTTTCGAGTTTTCGTGATTTCAATTTTTCAGAGTTTAAAAGAGATGTACTCTGCGCCAGCGATGAGCTGCCAATACGTTAACAAAGGGCTCGCTTAATCTCAAAGCAATTCTCGGTGTTCTGGATAAGAAATGATTTTTTTATCACTCCTATGCAATTATATCGACTGTGGAAAGGAAAAAGGACGTAACAAGAGTCCAAATGATTTTTTACTTGTTCCACAGAAGTATTTTTTTATCATGAAGAGAATGTTCCAAAGATTTGAAAAGATGATAGTCTGAAGTTGCAATATCAGGATAATATGGTGGATGTTATAGAACTTCCAAGTCCAGCTCCCTTATTTATTTCTGCGTGATCCTTGCTGCGTGTGGTCTTGCATTATCATGCTGCAATATGCGTCTTTGATTATTGACTAACACTGATCGCTTTTAACCTATCTAACTGTGCACAGTTTAACTCTGCTGTGACAGTTTGGCCAGGTTTTAATAATTCTTAGTGAATTGCACCTTCAGACTATAATCTTTTCAAATCTTTGGAATATTTGCTTCAGGATAAAAAATTTACCACTGTGGAACAAGCAAAAAATCAAAGCAACCTGATCTGTGGAGGGGGATTATAAATAATAACGGAAATTATTTATTTGATTAATATTTTACAGCTTTTGTTAAAATATTTTTTTCCTCCAAATAAAAAAAATACATTTCTTTCGACTTTACCTAATATATAAGTCAGAAATGCAGTGATATAATAATTTGATTTGAGAATATTGTTTACTCTTAAATTAACAAAGGACTCGCCGGCCTTAGAAAAAAAAACAAGGGGCTCGCGCGAGCCCCTTCTGCCTACCCCTGCTCTGCGCCATACTACAACTATAGATTGCTACTGTCATTGGCGGATCCAAGGGGGAGGCCATGGGGGCCATGGCCCCCTCCTGAGGAGATTTTTTTTCCATTCTTTCCAGGATTTATTAAAACTTAATTGTTAAATGGCCTCTTTAATTGTTTAAATTACTCTGTTTTATAGAATACATACTAAATTATGTATTGACTATTTTTATACAGATATATTATTTTTAAATCATCTATTTTTTAATGTATTATTTATGTATCATGTTTATTTTCAAATGGAATGGCCCCCTCCTTGGACAATTTCTGGATCCGCCAATGGCTACTGTTTTACAAAAGGTTCACTTAACCACTTGAATACCAAGCGGACACCGGTTTCCGGAACATATGCAAGCGAACACGGATGTCCAAGACTTTAAAAAATGAAATACTTGGTATTCTAATAGAATATAAGCAATATTTTGATGAATATGTGTAGTGCTATCTATACTGAGTCAATATAGGTTTTTAAATATCGAATTCGAGTGTATATTAGGCAAAATTATTTTTCTTAAAAACACGTAGTATCTCTGGGACATATTAATTATTTATTTACGCGGTATTCAAGTGGTTGACAGCTAACCAAAAAAAAGTTCAGTCTCATTTTATTTTAGTTAATTTAAATGCAGTGAAGCCCAGATCTATTGCTCTCTCTCATTCATATTTCTCCAGCATTTATCGTTATTTCCTTTTTACAGTCTCCGAATATAAGAACAGTGTTAAATAGTACCCCATTCGTGCATTTTTAGGGGTCCTTAAAAAACCATAAATCGTGTTTCCACCGTATTTACTTCCCCGGGTAAGTAAAAAAATTAATCTTAATTTTTTGATGGCTAAACAAATTTATTCGGCGTTTGTTTTTCTTCCTTAATTATTACACAACATAAATTATATTACTTTTATACGATCAAAGTATTTTTAAAATTCTGATTGCCGGTTCTGTGGTCAAATAAGTTGAGGGTACCCAACCCAACAAAGGGAGGTTGGAGGCTACATACAGTCTAAATGTTTTTTACAAGAATATTATAAGAATCTTTTTTTTTTAATAAATATAATTCTAAAAACTACTCACCATTTAAATCTGTGGGCATTCCCATGGGCTAATCCTTTTCGCCAGCAATGGCTTTAAACTCAATGATACATTTATTTCTTATATAAACGAAACATTCATTTACTAAGCGTTTGTTCAAGTTCATGCGTGCACTTGAACACCTGAATATGCCGAAAGGAGAAACCCGGGTCGTTAGTGACAAAATTTGTGTGAATGTACATAATTTGAACGATTCAAATTTAATAGGAATCTTTGTCTGTGGTTTTTTAAAGGTTCTTTTAAGTTAAAATTATCGTTTAAAATTTACGAAAACAAAATAATTTTCATATTGTCGTATTTTTAAGATATGAGGAAGTAAGAAAAAATAAAAAATCTTCTTGTGGTTAGTTTTTCTTTAATTAAGACAATAGTAATTGGGATCGACCAAATTTTGCTTTAGGATCAAAGATTTTCTCCTTGACACAAGTTTTCAACGCTTTCGATGACTCGTTCCATTAGATCAGTGGTACATAGCCTGGGAGGTGCAAAATTTTAAATAAGGTGCGGGTCACTAAGAAGGTTAAGATCCACTGTATTTAGCGGTGAGCTGCCAATACGTTAACAAGAGGCTTGCTTTATATCAAAGCAATTCACGGAGTTCTGGGGAAGCAATGAGTTTTTTTTTGTCACTCCGGTGGAATAATATGCAATATTTACTTAAATAAGCAATCAACTGTTACTTAATACACTTATTATATGTAGCACTACGCAATTTACTGTGAATTTATCAATGTAAATGGCCAAAAATTTACTACTGTGTATACTAAAGCTGTCCTAAGTAATATTCAAGTCAGAAATTGGAGTTATGTACTAATTTGATTAAATAATATTGTTTTCTCTTATATTAAGCGTATGAATACCGCGCAAATAAATCATTAATATGTCGCAGAGATACTGCGTGTTTTTGAGAAAAATAATTCTACCTAATATACACTCGAATTCGATATTTTAAAAACCTATATTGACTCAGTATAGATAGCACTACACATACTCATCAAAATATTGCTTATATTCTATTAGAATACCAAGTATTTAATTTTTTAAATATCTTGGTCATCTGTGTTCGCTCGCATATATTCCAGACACCTGTGTCCGCTTGGTATTCAGTGGTTAACAAGGGGCTCTCTGGCCATAGTAAAAGTCAACAAGGGGCTCGTGCGAGCCTCTCCGATCCCCCTCCAGCTTACTCCTGACTGTATTAGATGATGCAGTCGCGAGTATAAGTGTATGCTGGCACGCAGGCAACGCGATTGATAAACAAACTTATAACATTTTATAGAACCTAATGTAAAAATAGCTCAATCGAATAAATTATACATTTCACAATGATGCGAAAACTGTAGAGCAAAAATAGTCACACAAATTGAATGTTACAGTAAACCACATCTACCCTATTCGAATAAACAAGTTCAGTAATGACACATGTGCAGGACTTTCCCGATATATCACCGAACTTCCCTATCCCGTGGAATAACATTCCGTAAGATATTCCTGGAAAATTGTCTGGTTTCGCGAGACAGTGTCACTGTATGTTTTCACCCTCTTGTTTATCCATTTCTTAGCATAAGAGAAGGATATGGCGTTGACGAATGAAATTGAATTTAAAACAATTTAAAATAAAATATTAACACTTTATAAGCGGGCGTTTTTAAGTGATTAGCGCAAAAATATATTACATTCTTAAAATCAACACAACTTCTAAACCAAACAATATTTTCGGCTGAAATTTTCAAAAAAATCATATGTGACATTTAATCATTGAAAATAAAATATAAACATTTTGAATACATCATAATTTCACTACTTTTCTAAGCTGAATATAAAAACCTGTTATTAACTTAGTAGATAGCACTCCGCTTGTTATCAATATGAAATATTCAAAATATTCTGTATAAAAAATAACATTAATCCATACCCTACAATTCTATAAATAATTATAGTATAAAATCTTCGTTCCTACAAATTTACAATCACTGGAAGTGTGAAATCTGATGCCCTAAATATTCGAGAAACATGTGTCGCCTTTTTAAAAAAAATACTATGTGTGAACGAACATTCAGGGCATAATAAATTATGAGGTTTATTGCTTATTGTCAAAAGGGTCACTTGCCGTGGCAGTTATTTTGAAGGAACCATTCAATTATGAGTCAATATACCAACAAAACCGATAAACGTATTTTTACGTTTCCCGTATATAATGTGTTAATAGAGCTCTCACACAGATTATAGCTTATGATTATTACTAAAAAAAAAGGTATGACTGTTTTCACGGACAGGGCCAGCGCCACCATACAGGTGAAAAAGGCAACCGCCTAGGGAGAAAACCATTAGGGGTGCATAAATGTAGTATTACAATTATTTTTATTTACTCTAATAATAATAAAGAGTAGTAAATTTTATTTTATATTGATGCTTGTATCAATTCGTTGTTATTATGTATTTTTTTCTATATGATTCTAAAAAGAGAGGTTTACGTAGAAAAACTTCGGTAAAAATACCTCCATTAGAAGGCCATATGTTTTACATTGGGAGCGGACATGGATATACCAAAACATATACTTCTAATGATTCCTAATTGTTTTTTTTTTTCATTATTTCGAAAAAATAATGGGACGTTTTGTTAAATAGGGGGCGCGCCAATAGCCGTTGCCTAGGGCGCTAAATAACCTCGCGCTGGCACTGTTAACGGTTACTCTACTAAGTAAATTTGAGAAGCACCTTCAATAACTAGACGCTAAAAACTATGCGCAATTTACAACATAAATTAGAATAACATCAACTAATATGTATATCTCTTAGGATTCCTCTGAAGGAGGCGAAAAACGTGTCACAGCTTGTAGAACAATAAGTGGAATAATACAAATTATTTTATATTTTATAGTATGTATAAGTATATTTACATTTTTAGCCGTGCGTTTTAAAATTCTTTTTTGTTTTCCTTCTTGAAGTCATATTTTTTTATTCTTCCTACACTGACATAAACTTTTCCTCGTAATAACTAGGAGTTCATTTTTCATATTGAGCTTTACGTCCTAAAGCTCACTTGTACCAGCGCATCGTGCCACAAGTTGTTACATTCGTCCTCCCCTTGTGGAGTATAGTATGCTCTCGGCGAAGGGGCGAAGGAGACCTATCTGGCCACACGCACTAGTTCGAGATAATGACGCTATACCGCCGCGCCGTGTCGCCCGAACCGGGTTCATCTCCCCACCGCCAGATTGCAGGTTGCAAGCGAGATGCAGGTGTACAGGGTTTCACTTTGAGCGGATTAATTAAACCCAAACCCAAGAACTTCATCCGGAAAATTGATCATTTCACCTGACAGATTCTAAGACGCTTGTTTTCGTGTGAAATTGATTGAATGTGTTTGTGAACTGTCGATCAGTTAGTTTTCTTTGAAGTCTTAAATTAAATGAATGAAGTAGCGGTTCTTTAAAGATCCTGTTATTTGTATATTGTCAGTTTTCTGGCAGAAGTTGGTAAGTAACAGTTTGGTATTACTGTGGAAACTGTAAATGAAAAATTTCAACATTCAAAATAAAGCCGCTTTCAGTAAAAATATTAAATTATTGGTTCCTTTTATTACCAGAATGTTAAAAACATATCGACTGTGGAAAAGAAAAAGGACGTAACCCACAGTTTTTTCAAAACAGCTTTATTTCGACAATCACAGTGTATAAAACTTGATACACGTTATATCAAAAGGATGTAAGCTGTAAATGCCGAATTAGTATCTTAATTTAGCTTTTATGTTTGAAAAAAGATGAGCTTGTGAAAATTGTAACCAAGAAAAAAGATTGAAAATAAGGTTATTCCTAGACAATTTTTTAAATTAATATTAGATCATGTCAATTAAACACCAGCTTAGAAGTCTCTTCACTTCTTGCACTTCAAGGTTATGTATATTTTATAATTTTCATATAGCCCAAAATCATTAAAACACGTTTTTTGTGCCTTCTGTTAAGTTTGCTATGTGTAGGTTACGTCCTTTTTCCTTTACACAGGCGACTTAGTAACATACTAGAGCCGACAAACTTTCAGACTGAATGGATATATTATAAATTTAAAATGATCACGTGTAACAAATAATATAGTGTTTTGCAGTGATTGTCTTGTAACTATTTTTTATAAGACGAATGGAACGCACAAATACGTACCGAGTCGCAGCTTTTCGAGGCCTGCATCTACTAGAACTAGAGTATTCCAACATCCAACAAGAGTAATTTAACAACATATATTACCTGTTGGTTAGTCAATCGCTTCTTATATTTAACCCAGAACCTTTTCGCGCATAAATTTAAGCTCAGAGAGATTGGTTGAATACTTACTATACACCCTGATGCATTCATTCAGGGAAAAAAGTAAGACAAATAGTTAGATTAAGAATACGTATTACGTGTTATACTGGGGTGCGTTTTCCCCTTATAAAATCAAAAACGTTCCTATCCCGAAACATCTGGTAGGCGCATAAAAACTGGCTTAATAAGTGCATATGACGCGGAGTGTATTAAACTAATGCATATTAATCGTCGGAGCTGAGCCCCCGAGGCGTCAAAACGAGCCCCCGTGACCTGCGCGTGTCGGGAGGAACGGGCGCTACGCCCCCGCCCGCTGCCTGCGAAGGATTAAAGCTTCATAAATAAGCGCACCATGCCAGATTCAACCCTCTCTTCTCTTTTCAGTTTTGTTGTATTTAATCGCACGCGAATTTATTAAGACGCGATTACTGGATCCTTTGTTTATGTCACAGGAGTATTGGTAGGGTAGTGGAAGAGTATTCTTGCATTAAACATTTAAGCATACAGTGGAACGTGTCATAACGAGTTTAATTCGTTCCAGAATCTTACTCGTTATGTGAAACACACGTTATGCGAAAAAAAAATTCCCATATAAAACAATTTAAAATAAAACAATGAGTTCCATGCCGACAAAAAATCATTTTTAACGTATGTATATTCAAATAAAATTACATACTTATAAATTGCTAAGGAGCGTAACAACCTGGAATGCTTTTTAGATTTGCAAAAAACAGTATAACAATCGACTAGTTTATTATTTATGACAAATAATTAATTATTTTTTCTAGAAAGCTGTGCTAGATAACTCTGCATAACATTTCTACTTAATATATTATACTTGTACTTAATTACAAATGATTTTATATTTTCTTTATCTAATAAGTATAAAAATATTTTTTTAGATGTTTCTTTATTTCATTGTTTCGCGTCATTGAGAAGCATCATCAGATCATCGCAAGGTTTAAAATAAAAGGCAAAACATTTGGCATTACAGCTAATGCCAATGCTTCAAATTTATTAAAATTGAAAGATCATACGAGAAACTCGATGAGAATTTATTGTAAGTAACTCGAGATCAACTCAAGGTAAATTGACATCACAAACACCCACGTCTTAGGTCTTAAATTTAACTTTGACACTAACCTTACATGGAATCGAGCCCAGACCCACCTGGTCGGTAGAGCAAGCTCTTACCAACTGGACCACAGCGGGCGATTTGAACAGTACCAAGTTTCTATGATGAATTGTTCATTGCTATAGTTATTTAAAAATATGTTTTCATAACCATTTGTGATTTTACGACATAAATCTTTAATAGTCGAAAATGGTTCCCGATATTGATATGAAGAAAATTAATACAAAAAATTTTGATTACTACTTCATTTGATAATATAAATAATGTCGAAAAATAGAGTTGTATTACAAATTAAGAATGCAGCAGCTTCAGTAGATTGCGTGGTAAGGCCATGCAATAGATAATGTTTGGTATGATAGGGTGTACGAAGGTAAAGGGTGGAAATGGCTTGAGCAGGGGTAGGGCACAGGGGCTGGTAACCCTGCCTCCTGCATGTCTGTGTTATTGCCTCCGGTCCAGACAGATTAACCTTAAACTACCCTTACGTACGTACGTGAAGTTAGTAACTCATGGCGCAATATAAATACGCCGAGTTCAAACTAATTGTGTTTGAGAACGTTTGTTTATTTACGATTTGTCTTTTTTGAATTACGACTGTAGTAAATTAAAAAGTGCATTGCGAGAACGCTTCGACAAAGCTTATGAGCTTTATGCGGAGTACTTTAAAAGTTGTTTGTTGAAGCTTCATTCTATAAATTTTATTAAAACTACGAACGTTTCATTAGGTCTTGTGCATTCAGAAAGAAGGATATATATTATATTACGTTATTGTCTGAAGAAAGGTTTATATTAACAACAAAAACAATATACGGCTAATATTCGATATTTATAAAACATAACCAACATATACTACATTATGTTTGTAATTACTTTCAATCCCCATTCTAAATTTATTAATCTGAGATGAATTTTTAATTATATGTTAGATGTGTTAAACATTTTAATTTTGTGCTATTTTAGAATCACTTTTAATGTAATTGGTATTTTCTTTTCAATGCCAATTGTTAGCTGTTCATTTTTGTATAAATAGCATTATTAAATTATATTTCTTATCAGTTGACGATGCTCGTAATGAGCGAAACCGGTCCTGACATATTAAATAAAGTGGAATGAAGTACAAAGGATTATTGTGTTTTTACTAATAACCAACATATTTATAAAATACTTTCCAACTAATGAAAACTTCAGTTTTCTGTGTCAACGAAGATGCCCAACATTCATGTGAATATATTAGATTTAAAAACAAAATCAAAGGTAAATATATATATTATATAAGAACGGGCTATGTTACTTTATTGTTAATGTATATCAACTGTGGAAAGGAAAAAGGACGTAGCCCACACATAGCAAATTTTACAGGAGGCATAAAAAACGTGTTTTGATGATTATGATGACATATGCAGATTATGAAGTATACACAACCTCAAAGTACATGGAGACTTCTAAACTGGTGTTAAATTGACATAATCTAATATTAATTAAAAAAATTGTATTGGGAAAACTTTTTTTTCAGTCATTTTTCTTGGCTTCAATTTTCACAAGCTCATTTTTTTTTTACTTAAAAGCTAAATTTAGATACTAATTCGGTATTTACAGCTTACATCCTTTTGATAGAACGTGTATCAGATTTGATACATTGTGATTATCGAATAAAAGCTGTTTTGAAAAAAAATGTGGGTTACGTTCTTTTTCCTTTCTAAAGTCGATATGTAAACAGATGAAAGTGTTATGGTTTGCCAGAGCTGTTGTTTTATAAACAAACGACACATTTTAAGTTTGTGTTACATGAGTAAATAGTTTTCGATGGAGTTACTTTGTGGAAGTTCATTTTTAACCGCTTGGATGCCAAGCGCACACGAGTGTCCAAGAAATCAAAAAAAAAGTAATTTGGTATTACAATGGAATATAAGCAATATTTTAATGAATATGTGTAGTGCCATCTATCTATACCGAGTGAATATTTTATATAAGGCATAATTGTTTCCCTCAAAACATAAGAATAAATTAGAAAAATATTCTTATAATATTTTTAAGTTATAAATTACATTAAGAATAAATAGCTTGCAGTTTTTGTAAATAAATAAAGTTATTAATATAAAGGAATTATTAACTATAACATTAGTAAATAACATTTTAAATAAGATAAAGGTATCACCATTGTTGAATTAATTTCCGTTTAGATCAGTGGTTCCCAAAGTGGTTCCTGTGGACCCCCAGGGGTCCGTGAGACCGAGTGTTTTATTTTTTGAATTCTTTAATTGACATGTTGTCAAATTGTAGTCACTGCCTTTATTAGTAAAACACTAACGAAAATCTACATTTTCAGATTTGTATTAGAAAACGTGTTTACTGTGCGTTGATGGGGTTGATAGTTGCCCTCTAGGTCTCACCGTGTGTATCGAATTAAAATTATGAGGAAGGAATTTCAAAGTTTAATTACTGCAGCGAACGCCGTGGAGGGTGGAGAATGGGGAGTGATTACCAGCCCGGCGAGAGAAGATTGAAAAGGGGGAGAGCTTTCCCCACAACCTGCTTTGAGGAATGTGTCACTTAACAAACGCAGCACCGTCGAAAACAGCCATTGATACCGATATGATTTCACCCCTGTTTTTATTAGTATTTTTTAGTGAAGTAAAAAAAGATAAAACAATGCAATAATGGTAACATGTTGAGGTAATTTGTTTTTTTTTTAAATAATTAAACGCTGTAGTTAATCCGTAAACGAAATAAAATGAAATGCATTATTATGTGTATATTTTTAATCAACCCTCATAGCAATAATATAATACGTTATGAGATTTTTATTGCCAATAAGCGAAGTCTCGGATTTTTTTTGGAGAATATCACAAAATACAACTGAATCTATCGAATGTATGTACACTGTACTACGTTTTTACACGGTTTCAAAATAGCACGTTGCCGTGATGTACAGAGATGTTTATTTTTGTAAGCCCGAAAAGACATATACCACCGGCTCTGGATATCTAAAGCGATGTCGTAAAAAATGTAAGTAAAGGGGTTCGTCTATTGTCTGATTGTGATTAAGCCATCCAACCCTTCTTTGTGATCCCGAAATTTCGGGATTGACCATTTTTCCAATTCCGGGATTCCGCGATTGAAGATTCAACATAAAATCGTGTATAAATTAGGATTCGGGATTTAGAAATTTTTGCTTCTGAGATTTAAAAATTGCCGAACAATTTCATGTAGATTTCGAAAACCCAGGATTTTTTTCTTTAGCTCTTCCAGGATTTACAATTTACAGAATTCATATAACTCCCAAAAATACCTATTTTTTTAATCCGAAATCCCGGGATTAGTAATGTCTCAATCCCGGGATTGTGGACGGGATTTTGGGATCTAGGATCCCGAAGTTGGAGACTCTAACTGTGATAGTGATTAATCTTTGATACTATTTTTTAAAACACTTTTTTTAATAAAATTAATTTTCAATAAACAGTAATCAATGTTCTTTTATATATCGACTGTGGAAAGGACGTAACCCACAGTTTTTTTCAAAACAGGATTTTTTTGATAATCACAATGTATCAAACTTGATACACGTTCTATCAAAAGGATGCAAGCTGCAAATGCCGAATTAGTATCTAAATTTAGCTTTTTAGTTTGAAAATGATGACCTTGTGAAACATTAAAACCAAGAACAAAGACTGAAATAAAAAAAAATCCTAGACAATTTCTTTAATTAATATTAGATTATGTCAATTAAACACCAGTTTAGAAGTCTCCGTGCACTCCAAGGTTGTGTTTATGTCATAATTTGCATATGGACCAAAATCATCAAATCGTTTTTCACACCTCCATGTTTCGGTTACGTCCTTTTTCCTTTCCGCAGTCGATATGGTTTTACTGTGTATTCCAAGGAACGTATCCACTGTATAAAAAGAGTCTAGTGTATGTACTTGATAATAAATGGCAAATTATTCAATAAAACAAAAACAAAAAAAATCAAGGTGCGGTTCGTGATTCGGGTGAAAAAATAAGCCAAAAAGCCGATTTGAAAAATGGTTTATTAAGGCGAGACGAATACCCATGAAATCAATCCAAAAGCCCTGAAAATTGTCGACCCCCATTTATCATTTGTTGGCGCGGGGCAATGTTTTTGCTCCGTATAAATTATAAACGCTACATTGGCGTCTCAAACGGAGATTTTATAATAATATCCAATATAAACAATTGAATATTCCAATAAAAAAAAAAATGCCACTTCGTGTTTGGAGGTCACGGGTTCGAATTCTAGTACGGACAGTTATATAAATTGATTTTTTAATCGATTTATTAATTTCTGTACGAAGGCATGGGGATGTATGAGATGTCTTGAATGTCCCCCTCCCACCAATCCTATTGCATAAACTGGGCGTATCGAGAGCGATTAGCTAACCACTAGTCCTGT
The DNA here is from genome assembly GCA_031772345.1 of Himalopsyche anomala. Lineage (NCBI taxonomy): Eukaryota > Metazoa > Arthropoda > Insecta > Trichoptera > Rhyacophilidae > Himalopsyche > Himalopsyche anomala. The sequence continues at coordinate 2,614,201 of CM062831.1, read as the reverse complement.
CCTAGCCCTATCTTTCTATTCTTACTCTCTTTGGAAAAAGAGAGGCTGAGCAACTGAGTAAAAAGCAGTTCTCGTAGAAAAACTTCTGTTGAGATAAACTCCATTAGGAGTCCATATGCTCCACATTGGAAGCGAACTTGGAGTTATAGTAATAAATACTTAACATCAACATGTTTCAAGGAATCGCGATTTAATTCTCTGGAACCAGTGCCGGGAGTATGTGTAAGGCGACCGCCTGCAACGGTAAGTCTGGAGAGGCGGCCAAATGTCTTACTTACTAAGCGCCTAAGGGTATTTTACATTTAGGGAGAAAAAAAGGAATCTTGCCTAGAGCAAACAAATGTCTAGCGTCGGTCCTTTCTGTAATAATTCAGTAAAATCAGTTCAGTATAAAAACTGTTCGAACTGGCTTTCGAACCCGTGACTTATCTAACAGAAGCTTACGATATCAATCCTTCGATCACGCAGTCGGCAAAATCGATAAATTTTCAAATTACACATTTAGTACGACAAGCGTTGCAATGCCACTCAAAGAAAGAAAGTGTTTTAATTGTGTTTATTGAAGTGCATGTTTTCTTTTTCTGTCTGTTTGACGTTTGTTGCCGATTTTCTATGGTACGACACACGCGCCATCTACTGTAATTTAATTGTACTACACCTATAACCTTCGCGCAAGTTGCATGGCAGACATACGATGTTTTATTGCAATCGGATGAGCGGTGTGGCAATGCATAGAACAAAAACAATCACGCCTAATGTACGAAACACATTTGAACGGAATGTCTAAATGTAGACCACACGATTGGACAGATTTGAAATATTCCATTTTTAAATTTTTAATACAAACAGTCGAATGTCAAATTTAATTGTCTGAATGCTGTTTGATTGTCAAATATTGATTTTTATATATAAGATCTATTGTAAGTTAATTTTAATATGCTTACAACCTTCCCGGAAGTACAAGCAAAAAGTTTGTCAAAGTTTTATTGCAATCAGATAAGCGGTGTAACAGCGCATAAAATGCGAACAAACAAACATTCATTTTTATATATTCGAAGATTCAACATACATAAACATTAAGTCATTGTGGTCTGTGAAATATATTTTTCAAAGATTTGTTACAAGCATTTTTGAGATTATTATTTTTGCAGAGCACGTAACCGTTGTAGAGCTGTTAAAGATAAATTCTATCTAGCCAAACAAACCGTAAGTATTGATGGTCTACCAACGGGGCATTCCCATTAACCCGCGGAGCGCCAGTGGAACGAATCGGCCATTAGACGCCGAATTCTCGGTTCGGCAAGAATCGCAATTTAAAACAATATAATGTAAATAGCTGAGTGAGTGGGCGTTTTCACGTGGGGCTAAAACTACCCCATCGCCGGCTGCTGTTGCCCTCGCCGACGACCCCATAAAATTTAATCTAAATCGAGGGGGCGCTTAACCGCCGCGGAATTAAAATATTTTTCGCCTAATGGCAAACGCAGTTTCCTGATAATATTGCCGGAATCATTGATAATTTCAGCTTAATAGATACATTAATATAATTGGGCGAAGGAATGCAATATCGTGATATTATTCAGAAAACTTTCGATAGTGATGACTTAAAGTTTATCTATTTTATCTACATTGAAGTGTTGTGAAGTCTACTAGCAAATCATATACATGAAGAACTTTCAAAACTGAACAGAGAATTTGAATCGTTCAAAATATGTACATTTTGTAGAGCCACTTATAGTGTAATGTGTAAATTCTTTTCATTGTTAATTGTAGCTTACACCTTTTGTTTCAATTTAATTTTGTATAATTTTTTTTTTTACCATGTCCGCTCCCAATATGGAGCATATGGACTCCTAATGGAGTTTATCTTAACAGAAGTGTTTCTACGAAAACTGCTTGTTACTCAGTTGCTCAACCTCTCTTTCCCCAAAGAGAGTAGGATTAGAAGGAAAGCGCTAGGACAGGACTAGTGGTTAGCTAATCGCTCTCGATACGCCCCGTTCATAGGATGGGATGGGTGGGAATTGGAAATTTAAGACATCACATACATCCATGCCTTTGAACAGAAATTCATAAATCGATTGAAAAATCAATTTATAAAACTGCTCGTACTGGGATTCGAACCCGTGACCTTCGTAGCGGTAGCCAACGACGTTAACCACTCGACCACAGGCGGCAAATATATTGTATAAATAGCACTGTTTATATATTTTTCTAATCAGTTGACAATGCTCGCAATGAGCAAAACCGGTCCTGACCTATTAAATAAAGAGGAATGAAGTACAAAGGAATATTGTGTTTTTATTAATACGCTTTTGGTTATATATTTTTTAAAACCACATATTTTAAAATGTAGTTTTTTACATGTTTCTTGGCCATTTCGATTGCTAGTTCTAACAGATAATAAAGATAATGTAATAACATTATTATTTAAAAAATGTGACATTTCATTTGATGCCCACACATTTTAAGATATTATCAACGCTGCCTGTACAAAAAAAACACATCGCTGTATTAGATACACTTAGTTTAATATCGAAAACATACATATTAATAGTGCTAAAAATATACTAATAGGCACTTGACTTTTTTTTTGGTGTGGTCAATTAGTTAAAGTGATTTTATCAGCTGTTTTACGATGTGTTTGATGAAATAACATTCTGTCGCCATCACCAGAATGTATTCATTAAAATATTTTCGATGTGACGTTACAGTAGTTTTTTTTATATATTTTTTCGATTTCGATACAGCAATTAGTTACCAGCAAATATTTCAATTTGGTAAATTTAATTCACTGTCAATCAGTGGCGGTCGGTCAATTTGGCATTGGATCAATGCACCCCTTGTATATGCGGAAGCGGTTATATTTCATGTGCTTTAACGGTGTTCAACAATATTGCTTCGGATGTCGACATATTCCACGTAGACGTGGGTGAGTTCCGACGAATACTTTTTTTTATGTATTAAAGTAGAGTTCGTCGGAGCTTACTCAGTTGACTTTTTTGCCATTTTTTTTCTACTGATTTTAATATTAAATTGTACTATTTTTTTTCTCCATTGTAAAAGTTTTAAATTTATAATTTGTCAACCTTTTGCAATGTTAATTAAATAAATAAATAAATAATATTGAAAGATAATATTTATAACATTCCCTCATTTCAAATTCTTCATGTATTTATTGTCTATAATAAATATTTTAGAACATCTTATTTTATTTTATTTTAGACAATAAATACATGAGAATTTAAAATAAGTGAATGGTATAAATCTTATTTTTAAATATGACCGCCCCTGCATATACAAGTGGTACATTGATCCAATGCCGCATTAACCAGCCGCCACTGGTGGAAAGGTATTATATTCAAAAATAAAATACTCATTTATACTAATTCTTATTTTTATTTAATAAAATCAGGACAGGTTTCGCTCATGACAAGCACTATCAACTGATAATGTTAAAGCAGTTTAATCCAGGGCTGTGGAGTCGGTTGAAAAAAAGACGACTCCGACTCCGAGGAAATTTTTCAATAATTTCATTTTAACTTATATATATGTATACCATGAGATTATCTTTAGTCAGCCAAGCATGAAAAGTTAACACTTTTGACTATTGTGTTTAAATATACATCATTAAATATATTTTTCAAAAAAAAATCGAGCCGCTCATTTTTCACGACTCCGACTCCACAGCCCTGGTTTAATCATCGTTTACTTATAAATTTCATTAATGTTGCATTATAAATTATTTTGTAAAAAATTCCGATTATAATTACTTTCGAATTTACAGTTAGTCTTCACTTTAGACTAATTATTCTTTGATGAGTTTTGTAATTACATTTAAGACGGATAAAACAATTTAATTTTATTCAATTAAGTGTCACTTATTTATATATTGTACCTTTATTTGTAAATTTCTTTCATTCGTTTATTACACCTTGTTCTTTCATTTTGGTTTGTATAAATAACACTATATATAAGATTGTATACTCTTATCAGTTGATAATATTTTTTAGATCTTTGAGTATACATCCAAAGATTGAAAAAAATATTTCTCATATTCATATTCTCAAGTTTAGTCTAAATTTTGTGATACACTTATTCGCCAAGCGTCAGTTCAAATTAATCCGTGCACCCAAGTCGTTAGTGACAAAACTTGCGTCACTGGAGATAATTTGAACGATTAAAATTTAATATTGGAATTCTACCAAACACCTTCAGTGGATATCTTTAAATTATTTTGACCTTATATATTATATATGTATGTAGTTCCAAGTAAATGCCAATACACCTAACATCTCAAAGTGTCTTTATATATCAGTAAACTATTTGTTTTGATTGCTATGTAACTACCTTTGATGACTTAGTAATTGTCTTCTTCATTAAATTTGCGATGCCATTGTCAGGATAGTAACGAAGGTGCAACAACCATATGTAAAGTTTGAAAGCAATCAAACTTGGCCGTGTTTGATAAGTGGGTGAGGCACGCTTGTAACTGATATTAAACCAAGAACTGTCCGGCTTGGTACATGACGAAAAAAGACGATGGAGTACTGGAGAGAAGCATCTTGTTACGGAACTGCATGAGGGCAGATAGTTTCGAAGTCTTGATTCAATATGCGCAAATAATTTACTTTATTTTCAACAATCCTTGTTCCCAAAGATATACATACACTGCAGTAAAACTGCGATATCTCAAAAATGCGAAAATCTAGATAAGCATGCGACGTGTACTTTCAAGAAGTTAACAAACGTTTATGCGATTATTTAAAAATAAAAATTGCCACGTCATTAATATTAAATCAGTATTGAAATTAATTCAAAACACAATCAATATCTTGTAGAGATAGTAATGATATTTTTTCTTAATAATTCTTATTTATAAACTGTTTACATTACGCGTCGGGTATGTGGTGCAGTGTTTAATTAACATTTCCCGCTAAAAATACTTTTGATATGTAGCTGGTCCTTAAAGAAACAAGTGAAAAAAACATGTTTTACCACTTTGATAGACAGCAAAAACCCAGGACGTACATTTTTAAATATGTTTTTCACTCGGTTCTTAAAGGGCTAGCAACATATCGGAAGAATTTTTTAGCACAGTAGGGGAAGTGTTAATGTCGTCCACATATTTAACAGATTTCACGGTATCAAATCCCAGTAAGAACGGCATTTTGTAATCGATTTATCGATTTCTGTTTGTGTTTGTGACGTTTAAAAACACTTTCAATCCTAAAATAAAAGAGCGTAGCGAGAGCGATTAGATAACCGTTTGTCTTTTTATAACCGCATATCCTTTCTATCCATACCCAAGATACCTTACTCTAAGAAGTTGAGCAACTGAGTAACAATCAGTTTTAAAAATTCTGTTGAGATATTAAGATGACATTTGCTGCTCATTAAAAAGAACAGACATGAATAAAAAAATATATATATAAATAATTGACACTAAAGAGCTAATCACTAGGGCATCCAATCCAGGGGCTTTTTTGTGTTCCCGGAATGCCAGGATTCACAAGTTTTTAAATCACAAAGTGTTTTTCACAATCGGAGTCCCTACTAACGACTAGCCCTATTATAGCCTTATGCGTTCTATACTAACCATCTTTAAAAAAGGAGACGTTGAGCAACTAAATAACGATCAGTTCTTGTAGAAAAAAATCTATTGAGATCCTCCATTTAACCCTCCATATTTCGATAAAAAAAAACATATTTTGTAAGCCATATTGAAATCACGGATGACTATATTGTCATGTTCATCCTTTTATTACCGTGTAATATTGTGTACGGACAGTTGTAAGGACAAAAGTGACCGTATGGGCACGCAAACATTCGGGGTTGAAATATAGCTAAACGTGTAATTTTTAAAAATATTTCCAATTTGACCTCTTTAGATCAACATAATTTCAATACAAATTTATTAGCAAAATAACTGTAAATAATTTTATGTTTTGATAAAAAAATAATTAACAGTTTCAAAAATTCTATTAAAAAAACGGAAATTCAAAAAATCGCATGTGCTTTTGGTGGCCGTTTCTGCCCCCGCGGCTCATGACGAAATCAAGTATGTATCCTTCTTAACCAAATATGAGTGAAAGCAACGATATTCAGGTAGAAAAAGGATGAATAGTGGGATCAATAGACAACGGTGTTTACTGTGACCATATGGTCACGCTCGTCCTTGGAGGGGTAATTGATGAGAAGCCATTTTATCCACATTAATAGCGGATATGAATTTAAAAAAATACTACACATAAAAGAAAGCCTGCAGATGTAATGACAAAAGTTTTTATATTAGTCACTTAAATTTAAGTAAACATGTATTAAGTCTCTCAGTTATTCATTTCTTGATAAAACATGAAGATCTTAACACATTATAGGCGGGACACGTAAAAATACATTTATCGCGTACTGTTAGTTGCGTTGGTATATTGACTCATAGATTTAATGGTTTCTTCAAAATAACTGCCGCGGCAAGTGACCCTTTTTGACAATAAATCTCATAATTTATTATGCCCTGAATGTTCGTTCACACATAGTATTTTTTTTAAAAAGGCGACACATGTTTCTCGAATATTTAGGGCATCAGATTTTACACTTCCAGTGATTGTAAATTTGTAGGAATGAGAATTTTACACTATAATTATTTATATAATTGTATGGTATGGATTAATGTTATTTTTATACAGAATATTTTGAATATTTCATATTGATAACAAGCGGAGTGCTATCTACTAAATTAATAACAGTTTTTTTCATATTCAGCTCAGAATAGTAGTGAAATTATGATGTATTCAAAATGTTTTCATTTTAGTTTTAATGATTAAATGTCACAAATAATTTCTTTGAAAATTTCAGCCGAAAATATTGTTTGGCTTAGAAGTTATGTTGATTTTAAGAATGTAATATATTTTTGCGCTAATCAATTAAAAAACGCCCGCTTACAAAGTGTTAATACAGATATTCTTGCCATTGCAAAAAAGCATAAACCCTAGAGCGCGAAGTGTTTCGATCAATGCATTTGATTTTATTGTATACGTGTCTGGAAAGCAAAGTCAGTGTTGCCGCTCGTCGTAATAAAATGTACCAAAATTGATTTCGTGACTCCGCCGACCGAACGCATGCCCGAGAGAGGCCAGTCTGAAGAATGAAAAGAAAGAGAATGAACCCGGGCCCCTTTTGAAGAAAGAATATCTTTCGGGCTGTCCGTTGATGTATTTATCTCCGGACGATGCTGATGCTACATTTTGTTTATTGGATACGAGTCTTTTGTGAAGTGGCCTGTCAATTTTGTTTTGTTACATTCAAAGAATATTTCCCCCGAAAGGAAGGGAAGTAACACAGCTTTAATGATGGCAACATTTCTAGTTCTGACATTTGGCGCGCTTTATAATAAAGTGACAGCACTAAACTTTGACTTAAGCATGTAAGAAAAACAATTTTGTGATTATGCTTTAAACCAACCTGATTTCATTTATTAATTTCGAGAGAAAGTTTATCTAAATTGCAAACTTTTTTTTCACCATGTCCGCTCCCAATATGGAGCATATGGACTTCTAACGGAGTTTATCTCAACAGAAATTTTTCTACGAGAACTGCTTGTTACTCAGTTGCTCAACCTCTTTTTTTCCAAAGAGAGTAGGAATAGAAGGAAAGGGCTAAGACAGCACTAGTGGTTAGCTAATCGCTCTCGATACGCCCCGTTCATAGGATAGGATGGGTGGGAGGGGGGAATTCAATACATCACATACATCCATGCCTTCGAACAGAAATTCATAAATCGATTGAAATATCAATTTATAAAACTGCCCGTACTGGGATTCGAACCCGTGCCCTCCGTAGCGGTAGCCAACGACGTTAACCACTCGACTACACAGGCGGCATACTATTATAATTACTTTATTACATAGCGTTAGATTTGGTTTACGATGGCTTAATGCAAAACTTTAAAGGTGTTCACTGTCAATCTTGGTAGAAAGGTGATATAGTGAAACCCCGATTCTACGTTTTTCAAGGAACCCTAATAGAAAAAAAAAGAAAAATACAGGAAAGCTTCAAATAATACCAAAAAATGTTTGTATTTACAATTTTTTTATTTAATTTCAAATTTTAACAAATTGTGACAAAATATACTTTTTTAAGTTCCTTATCATAGTCGCCTTTTTGCAGTTACTTCAATTTTAACTATGAAATGGGAAATTTCAACAAAAACGGTCAATCGGAATAATATTTGTGATGGGACTATAATATTAAAGATCAAGAAAACCAGTAAATCGGGGAACTGGATTAATGCTGGATTGTTTAACGCTCCAGAGACGAGAGCTTATTTCGATAAAAAATATATTTTTTAAGCCATATTGAAGTCACGAATAACTTTTATTCCTAAAAAAAATTTAAAAAAAAAGAAATGCTCATCCTTTTATTACCGTGTAATTTTGTGTAAGGACAGTAAGGACAAAAGTGACCGTATGGGTACGCAAACATTCGGGGTTGAAATATAGCTAAACTTGAAATTTCTTTAATTAATATTAGATTATGTCAATTAAACACCAGTTTAGAAGTCTCCGTGCACTTCAAGTCTGTGTATATTTCACAATTTTCATATGGCCCAAAATCATTAAAACACGTTTTTTGTGCTTCCGTAAAATTTGCTTAGTGTGGGTTACGTCCTTTTTCCTTTCCACGGCCGATATTATTTGCTGTATTATTAATATCTTTATGATCCATAAATAATAATTTATCCCAAGTTATAATCGGTTTCAATAATTTTATAATGATAGTAAAATATTATGCTAGAAATAAAGATGTCACATAAAAACAAATCAGTAGAGCTAATCCTTGCAAAATAGCTGATGCATTTTGTTTATAAGTACCCTCGGCACACAGTCCTTGCTGATGATCCTCGTTATATGAGTACAGTGCGAGTTGCAAAGCAAACGATGGCTTTTTGTTTACTCAGGAACGTTGATTAAAAGTCGCCGAATCGAAAATAATACAAGTGGGTAGGAAACGAAACGTTTTTCGGTCCACCCTGTGCCGCGCCAGACTTCACGCAGCTTCTACAACTTTTCAATTGATTCATTTTAACAATTAACGCTTTTAATAAACCTTTTTTTGTGTATGTTAAGATTCGTCATATTCATAGAATTAAGGATTAAATAAAAAAATAAACCATTCTTGAAATGTGTTTGCTGACTTTGTGATCTAGTATTCAACGCCGTTACAGTACTGGCGCGCTCTAATCCCAAAACAGACACGTTCCCTCCCACATATTCGATCCTAAAAACGGGCCTAGCAAGATCTATTTGCTCAACACCAGTTTTGTCTTAGTCCTATATTTCTTTTTCATACTCTCTTCGAAAAAAGAAAGGCTTAGCAATCAAGTGACAAATAGTTTTCATAGTTCTGTTAATATGAGCTCTATTAAAAGTCCATATGCTCGACATGTATAACGAACATGGCTAAAAAATGTAATTCCCTTTTTTTAAGAATACTTGAGATTAACGCAACAATTTTAATAAATATCTTACATATATTTGCCGGTAATTTGTGGAAGTTCATTATCGATTAAAATTAAATTTTATAACTTTGTTATTCCACTTGTTGTGTTATAGAATGTGATACGCAACAATTTTATTTTACAAATCTTGAGATTAATTTGAGAATATCAGACAGCACAATCCATTCGTGATCACAAATCAGTTTATTACACTCATGAGTCATGACGAACAAAGCCGGTGATGATCTTTTATGAATACGGTGGACTCAGTACAAAAACGTTTTTTAACAGACAATTCTAAGCTGATGACAATCCTAAATAGACTCTTCTAGAATTGACAGTAAACATAACATAACATTACTTTAGTAATGTAGAATTTTGTACCACTTTGTTAAAAAAATCCCAAATTTTATTTATGTTTATAATTACCATCAGTTACCAGTTAAAATTTATTATTCTTTGTTGATTTTTTAATTACATGTTATAGGTTGTAAACAATGAAATTGTGTGTAATTATTGAGTCACTTATACTGTAATTTGTAAAATCTTTCCAATGTCAATTGTTGTTTACACCTTTTTATTTTTGTATACATAGCTCTGTTTAAATATTTTTCTTATCAGTTGTCAACGCTTGCAGAGAGCGAAACTATTGAATATTAAATAAAGTGGAATAAAGTACAAAGGAATATTGTGTTTTTATTAATATAATGCCTTTGAACCAAGCATTGGCAGTGGACACCCTACAAGTAATAACTTAAAAGGTTTGTAAAATATGTAATTACATTTCAATAAATTCACTATTCAGCGTTTGAGAATCACTGCAATAGTAGTGGTTTTTAGACAGAGTGTGAGTAGCACAATGCTCGAGAGGGCAAGTGATCCGGTTGGCATCCTCGTCGTTTGGTTCAGTTTACATTGACTTTATTAGACGGCATTACTTTTCGCAGAGGCATTTTGGAATACGAGAGTCCACTTCACTTTGCGTACATAATAATAATAGCTATTCATAGATGTTAAGGAATCAAATGTTTGAATATTCCCAACCACCTTTAAAAATGTCAAATGTTATTCACTCAACTCTTTAAAAAAAAAAATGTATGAGGAATGATGCAGACAGATATTTTAAAACCCTTAGACTATTTTATTTTTTTTGAAATTCATAAGAATAAGGCCAATAATGAGGAAACCACTGAGGTCCCTAAACGACCCCCATCGGCAGAGAAGTATTTTTTCTAGTCTCCGAGCCGCGAGAGTTAATTAAAAAAAAAATAACAATATCACTGTATAGAAATCGGGTAAAGAGGTAATAATGAAGATGCAATTACTTTCATTAAGTGTGTAAATCCCAATGGACATAAATTTAACATTGATGATCCACCTATCTTATTTAAAATGTTTCCTTTCTATTAATTTTCAAAAACTCCCTTCCCTGCATCCAGCAAAAAGGACACACCCGAATTTTATGTCGTAATTTATAACATTAGTTACTTTTAAGGTGTTCATTGTTGGTGAAAAGGCATTATCTAAAAATAAAACACAATACTATTTTGTTATATTTCTACTTTAATTTAAGAAAATCTGGACCGGTTTCGCTCATGACAAGAATTATCAATTAAAGGTCAGTTGATCTCAGTTGATAATGCTCGTCACGAAAGAAACCGGTCTTGATCCATTTAAATTAAAGTGGAAATAGTACAAAGATACGAATATTGTTAATAAAAACACAATATTCATTTGTACTTTAATCCACTTTATTTAAAAGCTCAGGACCGGTATCGCTTATTATGAGCATTGTTAACTGAACAATGCAATGGTAATGCATTGTCAACATCACCAAGTATTGACAGTGAACACCACCATTAAAGTGAAGAAATATTTTATTATAACATCAAAATTAGAATCAATTTTAAGTTTATTCGTTAATGTTGCAATGGTCCGATGATGCTTTTCAAAGAGACGAAACACGTGTCACAGTGTAATAACACAGTTATCAAATTTGATTTTAAATTAAAAATTAACTTCAAAAAAGGTACCGCAGAATCTATCGAGCATATTTAACATAGATTACAAATACAACGAAGTTTATTTTTAAATTAAAAAATTCTAACGTATGTAATAATATAAAAAAGTCAGCATGCAGATTATGTACATAGTTGATTTGTGATGTTAAGAGTAGTATTTTTTTTCAGAATTGAACGTGTGTTGTTTAAAAAAAAGAATTAAAAATTTATCATTAACCCTCCAAGGACGAGCGTGACCATATGGTCACAGTAAACACCGTTGTCTATTGATCCCACTATTCATCCCTTTTCTACCTGAATATCGTTGCTTTTACTCATATTTGGTTAAGAAGGGTACAGACTTCAGTTAATCATCAGTCGCGGGGACAGAAACGGCCACCAAAAGCACATGCGATTTTTTAAATTTCCGTTTTTTTTAATGTCATTTTTGAAACTGTTCGTTATTTTTTTTATCAAAACATCAAATTATTAACAGTTCTTTTTCTAATATATTTTTATTGAAATTATGTTGATCTAAAGAGGTCAAATTGTAAATATTTTGAAAAATTTCACGTTTGGGTATGTTTCAACCCCGAATGTTTGCGTGCCCATACGGTCACTTTTGTCCTTACAACTGTCCGTACACAATATTACACGGTAATAAAAAGATGAGCATGACCATATAGTCATGCGGGGTTTCTATACGACTTTTTTTTTAATTTCCGTTAGGAATAAAAGATATCCGTGACTTCAATATGGCTTAACAAATATTTTTTTTTATCTAAAAAAAGCTCTCGTATCTGGAGGCAATAGCAGTGACGTTTGCATAACGATATGAAAGGCAATATGCACACAGTAATGTGAACAATTAAATTATTTGTTTTAATATACAATATGTACACTTAAACACTGTTTAGTGACAATATGATTCTTATATTGATAAAATGTAAAAAGTGCTTTAGGTTTTGATATTAAAGTAGACAGATAGACTAATAAAATCATTCAAAGACGATCGAATTGATAGAGAGTAAAAAAATGACCAGATGTCAGAAAATGTGTAGCAAACTTTTCCCATGAGTATGTAACATCTTTATTAGCAAACAAAGGAGAGAGAAAATCAAAGTTTGTTGCAATTCTATGAAAACCTTTTTAGTTGGGGATGAGAGGGAAAAATCCAGAGAAAGAAAAAAACAAGGGTTTTATTTGATCTCTACGACTACGGCATCATTTAATAAATGTAAGAAACATCGTGACGAGGATCCAGTTGGTAAGCAAAGATATTATTAAACGTGTTAGTGATTACTATTTCTTTTTTAATCAAATTGGTTTCTTTTTATATACCACTTATATTTGATTTCATAAGTGACATCTTCTTCTTTTTTGGCCATGTTCGCTCCCTATGTGAAGCATATGGCCGCCACGCGGCACCTCCATGTTTCCCTGTCTCCCGCCAATTGCTTTTGCCGAATCCTTTTTATGAAGAGTTATCTGTAGTATAATAATATTTATTTTTTTGTCAAACAGATTAGAAATAAAATAAAAAAAATATATCGACTCGTAATCGGCAGTAAAACGTAAGCGACAATTCATAAATTTTATAGGAGAATTTTTTTTTAATTTCTCTCGTAATAACCTCGCAAGAAAAACCATTAATTGATCCAATAATACTAACTTCATTTCTTCTTCTTTGGCCATATTCGCTCCCTATGTCGAGCATATAGCCGCCACGCGGCACCTCCATTTGTGCGTCTCCCAATTGTTTTGCTTCCTCCCATGAAATGCCAGCATCCCTCAGTTCCGCCGAGTACATCCTATAGATAGTACCCGACGGACGTCCGGGACGCTGGAATCCCACCGGTCGAAAGTAGAGGCAGGCAGGATTGAGGCTTTCCGGAGGCATCCGCAGCGCGTGACCCAGCCAGTTCCGACGTCTCTCCATAAACACTGACGTGACGGAACGCTGTCTTGACCGCTCCCTTATCTCTGAATTCCTCAAAAAATCAAACCACCTCACCCCCATTATCCGACGCAAGCATCTGTTCTCGAAGCTCAGTATACGATTTTTCTGAGTCTTCGTCAGGTGCCATGATTCGCAACCGTAAATCAGTACCGGCAGAATGCAAGCGTTGAACAAGTGGCATTTGGTTTTAATAGATTACAACTGTGTGTCCCTGTGACACCTAGACATCTAGTGACATCTAGTGACACCATATCCACTCTCAGTGTATAAAATGTGTAATGGATCATTTCAGCATACGTTTTTTTTTTATCGAGAACTGGCTTATGGTTTTTGTTCAAACGTTTAATCTTAATGATGCATCAAACATTTGTTACGCCATCTCTGTAGAGAATCTAAAACATTTGTCGCATTGGATGTACATATTTCAACGCGTCAGTCAGACCGGCGAAAAGACTCGTATACGAGTCATCCGTAACCAATGTGTTATTAATGCAAAAATTGAACGATTCAAACAAACCTTAAAGTTAAACTATCTGGAAACTAGTATTTTCGACTTATTCCACTGTTGCTTGAGGGTAGCGATATTTTTAACAATTTCTAATATTCTTTCAACATTCGTTACTGAATATATGTCATTCCAACAAGAATGAGTACAGTATTCAATTTGCGTTTTTATGTCTACGCTTTGTAGAGTAAAAAGATTTAAATAAGAAATTTGCACAGAATAAATTACCCTCGGTTCCTCGCTCCGCGTAAATGTTCCGCGAAATAATTATTTATCAATTAAATTTTGTAGAGGAGTACTAAACAAAGGACGTCAGACGTCAAACCCACGCGTCCCTAACAGCCTCGGGGAGTTGTCAGTGCGTTTGCCAACTCTCCTCCAAGCCAGGCACGTCAGAAAATCTCACCACACCAAGAGCAGCGATGGTCTTAACATCATCATGACTTGGTTTTCTTCGCAATAGTAATTGTCTAGAAATACAATAAAACCCCCATTTACACTAAAGTCGGGACCGTGTTATTTGGAGTAGTGTAATTGAAGGAGTGAATCTCATACAAAATTAGGGATTTTGTTTTTACCGCGAAAAATGCTAAATTAAGATTTAATGTAGAATTTCGACTGAAGGTGCTTGATGGAAATTTAATGTTAGATTTGAATTATTTTCATTCTGTACACTTCCATAAAATTGTTTGTTGATAACGACCCGAGTTTTGCTTTTCGGCATCTTCTGGTACTATCCAGTGTACGAATGCACTCGAACTGAGTATTACAACACTGGATAGTACCAGAAGATGCCGAAAGGCGAAACCCGAGTCGTTATCAACAATTTTTTTTATGGAAGTGTACAAAATGAAAATAATTCAAATCCAGCAAAACTAAGATTTCCGTTAGTTTTGTAAAAAAAAATATGGACGAAATATTTAGTTACTAAGTGATAAAATCCAGCACACAGGCAGTCACCGGCTATGCGTTTATAGCCTGGCACGTGTTGAATACACAGCAATGGCCAACATTTGACTGTATGCACCGCACAGACGGCCGTCTCGTAGCAATGACAATAGAATGCGACCGTTCAATTGGGGGATTTGCGGCGAATATTTCAAGCCAGCGCTCTCATCTCAAAAATTCTCATTTCACCAAAATTTTTCAGAGGATGAAGAATGTCTTTGATTGTTTGGGAAAATTTTAAGCTTACAAAAAGCTCTTGAACCCTAAAATAGTACCAATATCAAAATAGAAAAATGCCGTACATTAACTTCAACAGTAAGTATAGTTATTTGAAATAAACTCAATATTTCCGTTTTTAATGCTGCGATCTCAACTTTGCCAATATCTTTTACGACTTCTTTCGAAAGTTTCCTATAATTAAATCTTTCTCTTTGTTTGGGAACATTTTTATCCTATTGTATCTTTCTAAACGAAATTACTTAAAGTTAAATTGAATCCAGTTACTAACAACTGTTTCACCGAGGCCAGCGAGATTATTTTTTAGTTATAGTAAATATATACTATACTAATGTCTTTCTACCAAGGAACAACAGTAATAAATATTGAATTTATTTTTATTTTAGTGCCTAAATACATACTAACAATGAGCGGTTTGTTTTGATAGTGATTGAGATATTTTACAAATTCAACGGAAATAATTTTAAAACATCTATCTAATGATTTGTTATTTTCATTCATTTGCCGGTTTCTTCTCATTTCAAAATATCAACTAAAAAAACAATGAATTAACACACATAGCTACACAATACTTCATTTTAAACATGTAATTTAATTGTATGTTATATACCTGTGTGGTCGAGTGGTCGGCGTTGTTGGCTTCGGCTACGGAGGGCACGGGTTCAAATCCCGGTACGGACAGTTTTATAAATTGATTTTTCAATCGATTTATGAATTTCTGTTCAAAGGCATGTATGTATGTGATATATTGAATTCCCCCCTCTCACCCATCCTATCCTATTACAGCGATTAGCTAACCACTAGTCCTGTCCTAGCCCTATCTTTCTATCCCTACTCTCTTTGGAAAAAGAGAGGTTGAGCAACTGAGTAACAAGCAGTTCCCGTAGAAACACTTCTGTTGAGATAAACTCCATTAGGAGTCCATATGCTCCACATTGAGAGTGGACATGGTTTAAAAAAAAAAAGAAAGTTGGGTCCATGTTACAGTGGTCAACGTCGTTGGCTTCTATAACGGTCTCATGGGTTCAAATCCCAGTACGAACGGTATTTTTTCAATCGATATCTGTTCGAATGCACGGGTGTTTATGATGTTTAAAAATTGTTGAACGGCTGGATTGTATTTGTGGTCACAACCACAGGACGCCAATCACGTACTGTGGGAATGCCCTGAGATGAAAGCCGAACGAGCAGAGCTGTTTGCTGTGGTCCGCCCTCATACGAGCCCAATAGGCCACGCTGACCTGATCTCAACCAAGGCCATTTTCGAGGCATTCGATGAATTTGCAACATCATATGGGGAATAAGATATTTTTTTCCTCTTTAAATTATTATAGTAGATTTAACTCTTTTGCCACGGCGGATTCTCAGTACACGGATACACAGGATACTTAATATCACTTAAACTAAATGGCTGAGCGAGTCACATTCTGTTTTTTCTTTCTAACTTTATTTTTTCAAGCACAACAGTGCACAGTTAAAAGTTATGTTCTGTGCAGCTCTGTATCTAGTCAATAATATGAGGATTTTTTTTTATTATTTTCTTGATCGTATTGCGTTTTGGAGGTGGCCGTGAAACAGCGACTGTATACACATAACGGGTGGTGGTAGGATAGCCAACAACCAACTTGTATACAATTCTCTTGCACTATTACAACATTTAAAAATATCGGCGTAGCGATTAGCTAACCACTAGTCTTGTCCTAGTGCAATCTGTTTATCACTATTCTTTAAAAAAAAAGATGTTGACCAAATTAGTTACATCCTATTGGATTGTCGTTTAATCGTTTAATGCACGAGGAGAGGAATAGCAGCGTAAAATGGATACAACCGGTGACTAATAAGGAAAATTACCACACTTTTAAGAAATTTGTAGCGTCATAAGAAGAGCGAGTAGACGTGCACTCCACCAAGTTTTGGGTAGTTTACAAAGTGTTTTATTTTTTTTATAATTTGCAATATTAATAACAACCTTCATTCAAATATTTGACCAAATATAACGTCGCACAGTCTAGTCCTCAAAAAAATGTACCTGGAATGTTTTCTCTAAAATTGTGCAGGTTTGTAAATGTAGAATACTTTTACCGTGGGAATCAACGTCACATATTTTTACAATTCAATAGACACAATAGCGTAGACAGGCAGTAAATTTAAGTACCAAGTCGCGACTTTCAAAGTAGATGTTCAATGTCGATGGTAAGTGGCGTCGCCTTCGGAGCTTTCACTCTGAGAACCTGCCTAACACTCAAAAGCTCGCGATACATTTGCCAAGTGGAAGTAGGGAGGTGAAATTGATATCTCTGTAGTAAAATAACGAGAAATCTCAGATATCAATGAGGTGAAAGAAGATCATAGATTTATATACGATAACGGTGTAGTATAACAGAATAAGATGATTTATTGTGTATTGCTGTAAGTAAGTTAACAACAATAGTTCTCTAAAGGATATTTTTCTAACCTTTTTGGGACCGTGGTCCCTTTTGAGTGTCATATTTTTTGGTGCCCCCCATACCCGAACAAATAAGTTGAGACTTGGGTATTAAAAGAGTCCAAAATAATTATTTTAACATTTTGGTGGCTGACAGATTTAAATTCAATTTATGGAATTTCCAAAATGAAAAGACGTATCTCTTACCGGAATTTAAAAATATTTTTTCGCTATCAGATTTCCAAAATTTTAAAGTTTATGGATATTTGCCCGTAGCCTCCCAAAACTAGGCTGTGGTCCGGTTGAGAAACCGTGGTCAAATGTATCGTTCTGACATTGAATTTATGCTGTAATAGATCTCCACCTGGTATTCTAATCCCAACAGGAGTTGTTTTCTACGAGAACTGCTTGTTGCTTCTTTTTTATATTTTTAAGAGAGTAAGGATAAATAAATTGGATAAGAATTAGAATTAGTAAGTGGTTAGCTTTGCTGCTATGTTATTTTGTGATAAGATGGATGGGAAGGATTTTTTTCAGAAATTACACAAACACCCATGCCTACGAGCGTATATGAAATTTTGATTGAAAAAATGCTGTTCGTACAGTAGCTTGAGCCCGTGAGATCCGTCACGGACCATAAACTAAATATATAACGTAAAAATAGAAAAATAAATATTAAATTATCCAGTGACAAATTTATCCAACTCACACTGACAACCCTAAGAGCGAGTAATTGCCTCCTGTTTACGAAGCTCAACGCATATCCTTCCTCTTATCGAAGCCTTAAAAGCCTTCTCGAGTGCACATATTGATACTAGAGACATCTTCAATCAACTGTGCTTATGAGAGCTTAGAGTTTTATAAGCTAACTTGTGATAGTCGTCTGGAGTATATTTGTTTTCCATGCCCTATCTTTCAACCTTTGATAACGTCTTTTGATAGGAAATATTAATTATATAAGAATCTAAGAAGAAAAGAAAGAACACTGTCTTGTTGAGCATGATAATTTAATTATCGTATAGTTTTTTATACCAAGCAGTATTTTTTAAATTCAATTGTAAAATATGCAATTCTTCGAAGCGCAATAAGATAAATTTTGTTATAAAATGATATCGACTGTGGAAAGGAAAAAGGACGTTACCCACAGAAAGAACATTTTACAGGAGGTACAAAAAACGTGTTTTGATGATTTTCGGCCATATGCAAATTATGAAATAAACACAACATTGAAGTGCACGGAGACTTCTTAACAGGTGTTTGTTTAATTGACATAATCTAATTTTAATTTAAGAAATTGTCTAGGAAAAACCTTTTTTTCAGTCTTTTTCTTGGTTTCAATTCTGACAAGCCCATCTTTTTTCAAACTTAAAAGTTAAATTTAGATACTAACTCTGCATTGGCAGCTTACATCTTTTTGATAGAACGTGTATCAGGTTGGATACGTCCTTTTTCCTTTCCACAGTCGATATCATTAATTAGTAAATGTTCGCTCCCAAATGTTGAGCACATGGGTTCTTACATGTAGGATACAACAATTGGAACTGTTTATCTTGGACTAATGTCTAATATACGAGTCGGCTGCGTGGCCATCATCATAACTACCTAGTTCTAGAACTAACAAGATAGTTCTAAAGATGGCACATGCCGAAATAGCTAAAAACTATTTTTTGTATAAAAATCGTAGAACTAAATACATTGATATTTTTACCGTATTGCAATAGAGTTCTACCAAGTAAATGCCAATTCAATCAATACATATTTATTCTTGTTTTATTTGTAGCCATGGCGGATTCTACTCGAAATATTAATTGAAGTTGATATCAAAATTTGTAAAACGCGTTTTCGAACGACACACATTTATAAATAAAAACACATTATTCCTGTGTACTTTATTCCACTTTTCAGTTGACAATGCTCGCAATGAGCGAAACCGGTCCTGTCCTATTAAATAAAGTGGAATAAAGTACAAAGGAATATTGTGTTTTTATTAATATAATGCCTTTCCACCAAGTATTGACAGTGAACATCCTAAAAGTGACACACATTTACCTAAAAACCGACAAAACCTAGTCTTAGCGCTATCCTTGTATTATATGTCTTCTCTCTTCGAAGAAGATAGGTTGACCAACTGAATAACAATTCACGTAGAAAAAATTCTGTTGAAATAAACTCTATTAGGTTTTTATCGTAATAATCGAATGACTTTTTACACACATTTCGAGAACGTTAAAGCTGTAACAATTTGAAAAATAGGCAATGATAAACGATCAATGCTGTGCAATAAATACTGGAGAAATTCTAAAACCAGATTCATTTTAAATACTTTTAAACTATTGAGTGATCAAACAGGTTTTCGTGTTTATAATTATTGATCATAAATTCATTAAAGTTTCTCCGGTATTCAAAAGTATCTTTGATCTTTAGATTTGAGAATTTGATCATATCGAATGATTAAACCAGCTTCATTTGTTTTAATCGAAATCTCTTCACGAAATAATTATTTTGAAACCAAATAGGCGTCAGGTTTATTGGTGAAATTGCGTTAAATTCTGACTGGTTCTATTAACGAAACGACCGAACGACTCGTTTGCGGTCGCATCGAGTCGAATTGATCGCTATTCAAATCGCAATTTTATTACTCAATCATTTTGAATGATAACAAATTCCAATTGGACTTGATGTCCTAAATGCATGTTAATAATTATGTTAGTTATATAGCCAGTCAAAGAAAACGGATACCTCTTCCTAAAACCTTCTTCAATCCATTCCATCCTTCGCCTTCCCATGATAATCGTTTACCTTCAGCACTCGCAGGTAACACCAGAATCATCCAGCAAAGTCACGGTCTTCCAACGTTTCGTCTTTCCTCAGGAGTAGCAAATGTAAGACATTTGATACATTTCTTGATCGACTTGGCATTTATTGCCGAGTCTAATGACATAGATTTGAGCTTAGCGCCAACCGTTTTGCATCTTTGGCATAAGGGTAAAATACTAAATTTACTGGAGTAACTTGAAATTAAAAAGCATAAACAAACTATTATCACTCCATCACCGTTGTTAAAACCGCTGATGTAATTTAAATATCAGTTTAATTTATCCTAATTTACATTGAAAAATCCCATATTACATATTGTTCTTCGAAACACTAAAGTCATAGTTAATAAATGTAATTAGGGCTTGTCGGTTTTCAAAAACCGGTTTTTTGGCAAAAAATTTGACATACGAAAACCGGTTGTGCCGAATTTTCCATAAACGCGTCTATAAACAAAAAGACAGAAAATTTGGATCTTTTATTTGATGGCTTAAAGACCATATGCCCCACATCATTACCCAGCGAAAGGGTATATTCGATATCAGGAAATTTTGTTACAAAACGATTAGTGGACGCTTTGTGTTTTCTTAAATCATATTTTCTAAAGAGTATAACACCAAATAATTTCTTGTTGTGCATTATTATGTATATAAATAAACAACATAAAAATATTGAACTTTTTCTCGCTATTTTATTTGAATTATCCATTTTTTGTATAACAATATTGACATTCTACAACCGGTTTTTTCAAGTCGGTTTTTGTATAAGCCTCAAATGTAATGTAATGTTATTAATAATAAATATCAGTTAAATTTATCCTAATTTACGTTGAAAAACCTAGGTTAAATTATCGTTCTTCGAAACACTAGAGTCATATTTAATAAGTTCAATACTATAATTTCAATTTGAATTAGGGTGTTAGAGAGAATAACATGATGCATTGTGTATCTCTTCGGAGCCAGTAATATATAGCTGAGATGAAATGTCAGTTTAATCATATTTCTGACGATAGCTAAAACCGAAATAGCTATCAACTTGTAAATATAAATACTGTAGTAAAAAATACGTTGCTATTTGTATTTTGTACATTTACTTTTATCCTTGCGTGATATAAATATCCGACCCAACGTAGGTGTTTTGACAAATCTGACAAAATCTAGTTCACCGTAGAGTATTAAAAAACACATGACTATTTTACGAAAGTTAATTACATTTACATACAATCGGGAAAATAACTTAACCGACACAATTCAGTAAATTACATTTTAAGCCAATAATTGTTCAATATCGCCTAAGGCGTCAGTGACGAAAATTTAAAGTGTTATCTCATTCGCCTGATTTTTTTTAGGGCCTGTGTACTTTAATGTTTTGACTTGTTATTGTTTGTTTCACGTGTACCCCGGCTTAACCGTTTTAATACCGCTCAAATAAATCATTAATATGTCCCAAAGATACTGTGTGTTTTTGAAAAAAAAATTGTCTAATATACATTCGAATTCGATATTTTAAAACCTATATTGACTCAGTATAGATAGCACTACAAATATTCATCAAAATATTACTTGTATTCTATTAGAATACTAAGTATTTGATTTTTTTAAATGTTTTGGACATCCGTGATCGCTTGCATATGTTCCGGACACCTGTGTCCGCTTGGTATTCAAGTGGTTAATGTTTTGGCTTGTTATCGTTTGTTCCACGTGTACCCCGACTTAAAAACGCTGATATAGAGGACTAAAAGTGGTCAGTATAATACCAGGATATGTTTTGACCATACATATACAGTGGAACCTCGATTCTACGTTTTTCAAGGGATCGTAATAAATGAACGAATAATGCGGGAAACCGATAATGCGGGAAATCTTCAAATAACACAAAAAATGTTTAATTTTCAAAAAAAAACATTTGTTTATTAATTAAAGAACAAATAAATGTATTTTTAACTTGTTTAATACAAACTAAGAAGCCTATTTGCAGTTTGGGACATAAATTTTAACAAACACTCTTCAAAATCGCGTACATTTCTAAGTCAACTAACTCCTTTTTGCTATGTTGACTCGTTTTTCTCCTGATTTTTTTTCCAATGTCTTTAATTATTTTCAGTTTCTCAACTAGAGTTCTAGTTTTCTTCATTTAGGTATTTTAGTTTTGACGTTTGAGTTAGAAAAATTTACGCAACCAGATGCAATGTAAGATTATTTATGAGTGAAAAAAATATTCTACAAAAATGGTCAATCGGAATGGATAGTAACTGGGACGGAACGATAATATTTAGATGATAGATCGAAGAAATCGATAAATCGAGAAATGATTAACGTGGAATTACTAAACATTGCTATTACGGGGTGGGGTCTTGGTCGAGTAAAAAATAAACGATTCATGCATAAAGACAAAGATAGTGAGAACGGAAGATCGGGTTCCACTGAAAAAAACGCGAAACGAAATGCGAGGAAAGATTATTTATGAGAAATATTCAACGAAAACGGTCAATCGGGATAATATTTTTGACGGGACCAAAATATTTGAACGATAGATCGAGGAAAACGCTAAATCGGGGAACGGTTAATGCGGGATTATTTTACATTGTTCTTATGGGTGTTTGGCCGGGACTATGAAAAATGAACGAACCATGCGGGAAAACGGACAATGCGAGAACGGTAGATCGGGGTTCCACTGTATTACAATTAACAAACCGCATTTCAGGAATTTGTTTATTAAACTCAGCATGAGAGTAATGCTTAGAAAACCTTCTCATGTAAAATTTATGAATTGTCGGTTACGATTTTATGCCTATTACGGGTCGAAATATAAGCATAAAATCACTATGCTAAAAGCTATTGATGGAGTTTGATTTTAATGGCTTTCGATTCATTGGAGAAGTTTATTATAATTTTATGATAGGCATTGACTATATATATCATTATTTACTAACCTAACTTGAGAAATTCCTTTTATTGCAAATTATACGAGATTTATTCAAGGAAAACCTTCTCCTGTAAAATTTAAAGAATATTAAATTTCGTAATTTAATTTAATCAACCTTTTTTTGTCGAAATCATTAATCTAATATATAAAAATGAATGTTCGTTTGTTCGTACTTTATGCGTTGCCACGCCGCTCATCCGATTGCAAATAAAACTTTGACAAACTTTTTGTTTGCACTTTCGGGAATGTTAAAGGCATAGTAAAATGACCTTACAATAGGTCTTATATATAAAAATAAATGTTTGTATGTCTGCAATACAGTTCAATTTGACAACGTATGCTTTCATTTGCGAACAGTTATTGTACAATTAACTTGCAGTAGGTGGTGTGTGTGTCGTACCATAAACAATCGGCAGCAATCGTCAAATAGACAGAAAAAGAAAACATGCACTTCAATAAACACAATTAAAACAATTTCTTTCTTTGAGTGGCATTGCAACACTTGCCGGGAACCGGCCAGAATAATATCGACTATGGAAAGGAAAAATGAAGTAATCCACACATATTAAATTTTACAGGAGGTGCAAAACACGTGTTTTGATGATTTTGGGCCATGCACATTGTGAATTATACACAACCTTGAAGTGCACGGAGAATTCTAGACTCGTGTTTAATTGACATAATCTAATATTTATTATTAATTTTTTTTAGGAAAAACCTTTATTTTTTCAGTCTTTTTTTTTCCATTTTTTACAAGGTCATCTTTTTCAAACTGAAAAGCTAAATTTAGATACTAATTCGACATTTGCAGCTTACAACTTGATAGAACGTGTATCAAGTTTGATACATTGTGATTATCGAAAAAAAACCTGTTTTGAAAAAACTGTGTGTTACGTCTTTTTTTCATTCCACATTCGATATAATAACAATAAAATAATAAATAATACACAATTTCTATAACCCCTCATTGAATATAAATAACGCTTTGTAATTAAAATCAATTAAATATTCACGAATGCAATATTATGCAATCGTTGTTGAATTAATTAATTTTAAAACGCAAAATGGCCGCCGGCGTTAATCTGTAATGATAAATTAATTTGATTGATCGTTGATTGCAATTTATTCGAAACGCAACGGCCATTATTCGCTGTTAGTCAAATAAATATGTTGTTAATTTATTCCTTTTGTAATTCAATAAGTTATATTTCGCGTTGTCATAATAATTACCCGTCAAATGATTTGGCCCGGAGCCTCGCGTTATTATTAAAAAAATGTCGGTCGGCCGGATCGCATTTCCACTGCATACTATTACCCAAGTCGTCAATAATTTAAATAATGACGTATTAATTATGTGTGTACTGGACGTATCGAATTAAAAATAAAACAATTTTAAACATTGATTGAATATAATTTTTATTTGTAAAAATATACGTTGATACTAGGGCAGGGGTGGGGAACCGTCTGCATATGATTATTACCCAAGTTGTCAATAATTTAAATAATGACGTATTAATTAATTATGTGTACTGAATGTATCGAGCAAAAAAATGAACGATTTTAAATGATAATTGAATATCATATTTTTTTTGTAAAAAAAAATATACGTTTATACTTAGGCAGGGGTGGGGAACCGTTTAATTTAAAGAGGCCACATTAATTTATATGATTCAACATATGGCCGCGGTAAAGAAAATGTTTGACACCCCCCCCTTTTTTTTTGATTGTCGAAAATATAATGGGTTGATTTACGCTCTTATTCCAAACGCTTGCATATAATTTTAAAGGACGCATCAGAGCAGCCAAGAGGCCGCAGGTTCCCCTCCACTATACTAAGGTATCCAATCCCGGACCCTTTTTGTGATTCCGAGATCCCGAGATTGAACATTCAACATAAAATTGTGTATAATTGTGGGATTCGAACCCGTGACCTCTGAAACCGAAGCCGACGATCACTCGACCACGCAGCTGACATATATTTATAAAATATATAAATAAATCAAATTAAACATTTTTTTAAGTATTAACGACGTTGTTCATTTCAAGTAACAGACAGTAAAATTCTTTTATTTATAATTAACCAATCTGTGAATTCATTGTCGTATCTCTTGTCCCAATTGTTCTGTATAACTTAACATTAGTCATTTTCAATTCTGTACAAATAGTTCTCAGAATAAGAACAAAAAATCATATGTTTTATTTGAATTAATGTTATGCCTTCCGCCAAGAGTTGACAGTTAACAACCAAAAATTTGTATTTTACAAAGAATGACATGCAATATATTTAGATTAAAAAATATCCCTCAGTGATAAATTATTGTAGAACAATATTTTTGTGACATGTACCATATTATAAAACAGCATATTTTTTTTAACAACATGTCACCCAAACAAAGATACATATTATTAAAAATAGCAAGGATATATTTATAACAAGGTAAATATATCGACTGTGGAAAGGAAAAAGGACGTAAACCACAGTTTTTAAAAAACAGGTTTTTTTCCATAATCACAATTTTTCAAACTTGATACACATTCCATCAAAAAGATGAAGGCTACAAATGCCGAATTAGTATCTAAATTTAGCATTTAAAATAAAAAACGACTCCGACTCGATTTTTTTCAATAATTTCATTTTAACTTATATATATATATGTGTATTCCATCAGATCATCTTTAGTCAGCCAAGCATGCAATGTCAACACTTTGGATTGTTTTGTTTGAATACACGTTAAATATATTTTTCAAAAAAAAATCGAGCCGCTCATTTTTCACGACTCCGACTCCGACTCCGGCCAAAATACCGCGACTCCACGACTCCGACTACAGCCCCGTTGTAAATTTAGTGTCACTTATTTTTATTGTGTACCTTTATTTGTAAATTCCTTTTAATACCAATTGTTTATTACACCTTATTAAATTTTGAATTGTATAAATAACACGGTTACATTGTATTTTCTCTCTTATCAGTTGATAATACAGTAAAACCCCCATTTACACTAATGTCAGGACAGTGTAATTTGGGGTAGTGTAATTGGGGGTGTGAATTTCATACAAAATTAGGGATTTGATTTTTTCCGCAAAAAATACAAAACTGAGATTTTCCTTAGTTTTACAAAAAATATATGGACGAAATATTTTGTTACTAAGTGATAAAATGCAAAGCGCGTTAAAATCCAACACATAGACAGTCGTCCGGCTATACGTGTATAGCCTGGCACGTGTTGAATACACAGACACTAGCCAACATTTCACTGTATGCGCCGCCGACGACCGTCTCGTACTAACGACAATGGAGTGCGACCGTGCAATTGGGGTATTCGCGGCGAATATTTCAAGCTAGCGCGTAATTCGGGGTAGTATAATTGAGGGTTCCACTGTATTCCTTTGAACTTAATTTCCACTTTTATTTATCAAGATATGGACCGGTCTCGCCCATGCCGAGCATTGTCAAGTGATATTAAAAGTGAAAAAACAGCATCGAAATTGTGATTTTGTCAAAGTAAACCCATTTTTTTTTTTGGGAAAATAAACAATTCGTTCTTCCAAAATTTTATAAATCATTCACTTCATGAGTTAAAGCGTAAATCGATTAGTTAAAATAACGACTCAATAGGAAGTCTGACTATCTTAACGTTTTGTATTTCTCAAAGTGTTAACATACAAACAAATTTTTCAATATTTTTAATTGAGACGTAGCGTGTTTAATGAGAAAAAACAAAGTTGTAATTATCGTGTGAAATGTGTATACTGCAGAACGTAGGTGTACAGTGGGCCGGAGTGTTAATTATTGTAGTTTGTAAAATAATTGTTAGTTAAACAAGCAAGGTAAATTTCACAGTTACGATGAAGAAACGCTTGTTTATAATAATCAAGTTTGGAAACAAACGTAGTTAACACTTGTACCTTGTTGGTAATTTAAGATGTATGCAAAAGTTCACTGCCTAAAATTCAACAAGAATGTTCTCAAGAATATAATTTGTCGAATTATTTGGTCAATTTTAGTGTTCACTGTCAATACTCGGTGGAAAGGCAATATATTAAGAAAAACACAATATTTCTTTGTACTTATTTCCATTTTTATTTACCGAGATCAGGACCGGTTTCGCTCATGGCGAGCATTGTCAACTGATAAGAAATATAATTTAGCAGTGTCATTATACATACACATATTGAAATAAAAATTGTAATAAACCATTAGCATTGAACAGAATTTACGAATTACAGACTAAGCTAACACAATTTGAATCGTTCAAATTATGTACAGTTTTGTCACTTACTACCAAGGTTTTGCCTTTCATTATCAGGCTTTCAATCACACGGATGAACCTAAATTTTTTTCGGAAAATTAATTCATGACCGTCTGTATTTTCGTGCAAAATTTTAATCCTATCTTCCTCATTGAACACGTGGCTCTCTAAAATCAAGTGATTAGCAAAAGTAGACGTGTCTTTTTTTTAATCTAAGGGCGACCATGTGTTCTGAAAGTCTAGTTTTTAAGATTCTTTCCATTTTTTCGATATAGAATTTGTTTAACGCCTGTAACCACATGTAACAAAAAGATCATCAAAGAGTAATAAAGTTAAAGTGGTGACTAATTGTCATTTCAAACATTCACCACTTTTTTTTGTTATTATATATTTTTTTTACTATGTCCGCTCCCAATGTGGAGCATATCTACTCTCAATGGAGTTTATCTCAGCAAACGTGTTTCTACGAGAACTACTTGTTAGTCAGTTCCTCAACCATTATTTGTCCAAAGAGAGTATAGATAGAAGGATAGGGCTAGGACAGGACTAGTGGTTAGCTAATCGCTCTCAACACGCCCCGTTTATAGGACAGCATTGATAGGGGGGGGGGGGTTAATCAACGCACATACATCCATGCCTTCGAACAGAAATTTATTAAACTGTCCGTACTGGGATTCGAACCCGTAGCCGAAGCCTACGACGTTGACCACTCGACCACACAGGCGGCTAAGCCAAGTGTAAATAGCTCTAATATCGGCTAAGTGTAAACAGCATTGTTAAATTATATTTATTATCAGTTGACAATGCTCGCCACGAGCGAAACCGGTCCTGATCATGTAATTACAAAGATTATGAAAGAGTTATAAAGTTAAAGTGGTGACTAATGGTCATTTCAAATATTCACCACTCTTTTTGTTTTTGCTACTGTTAAATTATATTTATTACCAGTTGACAATGTTTGCCACAAGCGAAACCGGTCCTGATTATGGTGAATATAATTGGAAATAAGTCCAAAAGAATAAAGTGTTTTTCTCAACATATTTTTGTCTAAAAAAAGTAATATATTAATATTAAACAGCACTTGTCCTTTTCTACAACTATTGATTCCCTCAGAACAAAAGACTTAGGGCGTTTCGTTTTAACATACACCTATCCACCAGAGTCCGTTACTTTGAAGTGAGATCAAAATAAAACAAGTTTTGGGTAACAACAAGTACCGAGCTGGATACACAATGCCACAATAGATGGCTCATGCATCAATACAGCCTACTTCCTGACTGGCTGCAGACAATGAAAGCCTTCGGGAAATGGCATTTAGCGGATCTAGGTTATAAATACGAGCATTAGTTGATTGTGGTGTTTTATTGTCTCGGATGATTTAATGGTATCAACTCTAAGGCCGGTATTGTATGGTCATATTTGCTTTTAATATATCTGTCACGAATGATAAACTTGATGTGGTAACAATAAGTCTTGTCGGTTTTCTTGAAGCTGTTTTTTTTTATTTATAATGATGTTTTTTTAAGTATTTAATAAAAAAAAAACTGAATATTTTGGTTTGAAACTGTCATGTTTTTAAATAAAACAAAATGACATATTTAGTTCCATATATGAACAGTAAAAGCCCCACTTACACTATAGTCGGGATCGTGTAATTGGGGGTAGTGTAATTGGGGGTGTGAATCTTATACAAAATTAGGGATTTAGTTTTTTTCCGCGGAAAACGCAAAACTAAGATTTCCATTAGTTTTACAAAAAAAAAACCGATTTCAAAGACCCTGAAATTTGCAAATTTCCCAATACGAAACGACGTGAGACATTTTTTAAGGTCTTTCAAGAATTTTGAATTCAAAATTTTGGGATCGTAGAATTGGACGGCATCCCGAGATTGCAGGCCCTAACTGGTACCACAAATATATCGACAAATACATATATAAAAGGTGAACTTTCCGAGAAATAAAACATAATATCTTTCATTTCAGATATAAGACATTAAAATAAATACATGATTAAATTTGAATCGTTCAAATTATATACATTCACACAGATTTTGTCACTGACGACCCGGGCTTCGTTGGCGTTTCAGGCGTTCAAGTGCACGGATGAACTTGAACTGACGCTTAGTAAATGAATGTTTCGTGTTTATATAAGAAATAAATGTATCATTGAGTTTAAAGCCATTGCTGGCGAAAAGGATAAGCCCATGGGAATGCCCACAGATTTGAATGGTGAGTAGTTTTAAGAATTATATTTATTTGTTTGTTGGAAAAGGTTTTATGATGATATTATATAGGGTATAAAAGTAAAGAGCCAGGCATGTGTAATATTTCATTTAAAACCGGAAAACTGTTACATTGCGCTCTGTTTATTTCTAAAATTTTCCGGAAAAAGAGTTTATGAACGTCCGTATTTGGGTGCAATATTTTTATCCCTTGTTCCTGATTGAACACGTATCTTTCCGAAATTAAGTGATTAGCAAAAGTAGTCGTATCTTTTTTCAATCTAAAGGCTGCCATGTGTTCTGATACTCTGGTATTCAATGTCCTTTCGGTTTTCCCGATATAAAATTTTGTACAACAAAAGCATTGCAATCTATACATGATGTAATAAACATAAACAACGGATTATAAAATATGATACATCTGAGCAAACGAACAACTTGATTATTCTTTCTCAATACCTTATCTTACAGGCATGAGAATAGCGCCCTGCTGGTCCACTTCATAAACATTAAAAATACTACACATAAAAGTTATCATGCATTAATGCCAAATCTACGTCCTTTCATAAAATTTAACATCTGATACAAAATGGCCCATTATGAATAACTCATAAATCCTAATGATTCCGTTGCATATTTTATGACTTGATCATAATATCAGAAATATGTTTCGGTAGTTAATCTAAAATACACTCTGATACAGAAGTGCCTTCAAAAACAGACTGATAAAACTGAAGAACTAGTATCGGAGAATAGCAGAACTAACAGAACGTTTAACATTTAAATTCTGAAAGAAAAATGACTTGACTCTTTTGTACTAACTCCACATCTATTTATTATGTCCAGGACCGGATTATTTTTTTCAAAATCCTCATGGCTGTTAGATTAGAAAAGTTATACTTCCTCACTTAACCCGAAAGCAATTTTATTGTCGTCTTTTCTAAAAGAAAAAAATGTCCATGTCCATCTCCAATGTGGAGCATATGGCCTTCTAATAGAGGTATGTCAGCCGATTTTTTCTACGAGAACTGTTTGTTACTCAGTCGTAAAACGTCTCTTTTTTATTTATTGATTTGGCATTACTTGATAGAACTCCATTTTAATAGGGTAAAATATCAAGGTATTTCAGTTCTACAGTTTTCTATATGTTATACGTTGATAGCTATTTCGGCTTTCGCCATCGTCAGAACTGTGTAAAAATAGTGGTAGAGATAGAAGGATAAGGCTAGGACAGGATCAATGTTCTCTCTAATTTGCCAAAGGTTATGTGCGCAAAATACATTGGTTGTGAAACTTTTAAGGAAATTAAAAAATTGTGCGCCACATAACATATTTAGACTTACTTAACGAAATGGTATTTTTTTTATGACAATAATTAACAACACTATATAATGACAATTAATTTATTCTAGTGGTGTATAGCTGGTGCAACTTTGTGCGCTCTGTTCTAATGCATGTGTGCGCGCCTGGCTAGTTGCTTACTCAGCTGGCACAGCTTAGAGGAACACTGGACAGACTGGTCGTTAAATAATCGCTCTCGCTACGCCAGTTATTTAAGGATAGGAACGTGGGGGGGGGGAATTAAGACATCACAACGACCCATGCCTTTGAACAGAAATCGATCGAAAAATTCTGTTCGTACTGGGACTCGAGTCCGTGAGATCCGCACGAAAACCAACAACGCTAACCGCTGCGCCATAGGACCCGACAAATTCGTTTTTTAATTTGATTGAGTGGCATTGCAACGCTTGCTGGGACCGCTAGTATACAATATAAACAATTGAATATTCCAATATAATAATAATAATAAAAAATGCCGCCTGTGTGGTCGAGTGGTCAGCGTCGTTGGCTTCGGTTACGGAGGTCACGGGTTCGAATCCCAGTACGGACAGTTTTATAAATTGATTTTTCAATCGATTTATGAATTTCTGTTCGAAGGCATGGATGTATGTGATGTCTTGAATTCCCCCATCCCACCCATCTTATCCTATGAACAGGGCGTATCGAGAGCGATTAGCTAACCACTAGTCCTGTCCTAGCCCTATCCTTCTATTCCTACTCTCTTTAGTAAAAGAGAGGTTGAGCAACTGAGTAACAAGCAGTTCTCGTAGAAACACATCCGTTGAGATAAACCCATTAGGAGTCCATATGCTCCACATTGGGAGCGGACATGGTTTAAAAAAAAAAAACAACTTATTTTAAGAAAATGTGGATTTCATCATATCTGAAATTCTACGCTTCATTTGGAATTAATACTGATTAAACATTATTGTGTGGTTATGCAATTGTGCAGGGGTGCATTCGGAACGTAAAACTTTGACTAAGTGCCGTGCTGCATGTTTAAACAAACCAGTCGGCCAAAACGTATTGGAGTCCGTCCAAACAATCAGCGAATGCTGTGTATGTTTATTTACTGTACTAGTGTACAGCTTTTATTGCGTAATAACTTCTCGACGTTAAACTTTGCAAATGTTGGAGCTTTCAGGAGCTTTATTTGATAGAAATGCTAAAGCGGTTACGAACTCATGTAAAGCTTTTAGTATTTGATACTTAAATTTGAATGATAACAAAGAATATAAAACTTTAATTATTGTTAGATTTGAAACCTTGGTAAAACTGTTCAGGAATATTTAAACCAAATCTTTTCCAATCGTTGTGCTGATGAACTGTCAACGTAGGAAGATATTTTACAAATGGAAATAAAAAAATGTTGAAGACATACGCTGTAATCAATTGATTAAAAAAATGAAGAAATAAAAACATTGCTATTTTTTACCGTATATGCCAATCGAATCAATATTGTTCTCTCAGTTACATATAATACAATTCGAAATATCATTTTATATTATAGTCAAAACTCAACTCAAAACATTAGTCAGAAAAACTTCCAAAACTTTTTTTGCGAAGCACTTGTTCTGCGGAACACAGCTTGGGAATCCCTGTATTATACAATACTACAAACACATTAATCGCTTTACAGTCCTTATAATTCGGAACGTTAATTTGTGACAAGGCGTGGAATTGAAGACCCTTCGTACATCTTGATTGTGGGTTCAGGTTTTAAAATGAATGGTAGACATATTTTATATGAGGCACTGACATCACACCTTTTATCTGAATGCGCGCCGGCTTGCTTAATGTTATTTATTTGGGATTAGGGATAGCAAAGCCGGTGGAGCCCAAATTGGAAACCCGGTATTTAGACTGATTTTTCAATACATGATAATACATGAGATTAAACATAAATTTTTCATCCCTTGTAACCTACACACCAACATGATTTCAGTCCGAGAAACAAACTATGTATCCATCAATTATAAACTAGCATGTTAATTATATTCGTGTTATATAACTACAAAAGTTTCGCAGAATTACTGTTGTAAAATAAGCCACAAAAAAACAATGTTATAATACTTCAGGAAAACTTAGCGCAGGGTTTCCCAAACTATGTTCCGCGAACTCTTATATAACTTAAAAATAACTATTTTTCAATATTTTCCGAAAACTATTAAGGATGATTTCTGGGGTCATAATCTTTTTTCGTGATAGCTAAACCAGTAAGCTTACGCGCAAGTGAGTATGAACATCTAATTGATATACTCATTGATTCTAATTAAAAGCAGAAATACAAAAATCAGCCATTGAATGATTTCTGAGCGAGTCTCCCAATGTGTCAAAGCAAACTGTTATGTTTACTTACTATGTGAAGGTGCAGGAACAGGCTTGAAGTCACACCAGATATAAGAATTCAGTTCACCAATATTGTGCCTGACTAACTTAACTTAAAATAAGCTTAGTGTTCCGTTAAAATTTCTAGATTCGCGAAGTGTTCCATTACGGAAAAGTTTGGGAAACCCTGACTTAGCGGTCCTATGGCGCAGCGGTAAAGTTGTGGCTTCCGTGCTGGATCTCTCTAATTCGAGTCTCAGTACGAGCAGCATTTTTTTGATTGATTTCCGTTCAAAAGCATGATTGTTTGTTATGTCTAAAAATTCCCCCCTACCCTTTGCTACCCTTTAATAACTGAGCGTAACGAGAGCTATTAGTTGACTACTAGTTCTGTCCTAGCCTTATCGTATATTTTTGAATTTCAAAAAAGATGTAAAGCATTTGGTTATGTCGTATAAATGTTTGTCGAATTTTTCAATGAGCTGAAAATTTTCTATTGATTGAATTGGTAGAAGAACTTCAATCTAATTAATTGAAAAAATATCAAGCGAATGCTTTCTTCAGAATAATAGTCCGATAGGATAGTTCTGGTTAAGGCATACACTGAAATATCCATCAACTATGTTCAAAATAATATTTGCAAAAC
The DNA here is from genome assembly GCA_031772345.1 of Himalopsyche anomala. NCBI lineage: Eukaryota > Metazoa > Arthropoda > Insecta > Trichoptera > Rhyacophilidae > Himalopsyche > Himalopsyche anomala. Next base: position 2,580,105 of record CM062831.1, on the reverse strand, counting down.
TAAAATATTTTTTTATTTTTTCACCTTATAAATGCTAAAAGGTTTTTTTTTGCATTTATTTACTACCAGAATTTTAATTTGACAACCCGGTATTAGTATATTCGTTCGGTATTGCAAGTTGCAAACCCTGTTTGATAATACAAACATGATTTGACGTGAAAAGGTTATCCTTAAATATTTTTCTTACAGGGTTATTAAAAATTACTACACATTATCTGAAGTATATTTATTTTATAAACAACTTTTACTGTATTCACTGATTTTAAAGCTTTTATTTAAGAGTACATACTAAAAATATAAAAATAGTTATCCGATTTCTACTCCCTCAAAATTGTTCCCTCGTCTAAGCAACATCCTGACCACATGACACTCTTCAGCACAGTAATTCGGATCGTTGACTCTCCAGAAAATTGGGAAACAAACCATCTCTCTCATTCTACTAACGCTAGTAGTCGACGGTGGATTAGAGTTATTAATTTAGGAATAATTGTCTCACATGACTAAAAGTAAAAGCACACGATTTAGAAATTTTTTGTAACACTTTTACTAGTCTTACTTGGTTTTGTACGAATAGCCCTGTATTGATATAATATATTCTTTAGCCAACAACACTAACCGCTGCGCCATAGGACGTGTGGCGGATTACCCCATAAGCGCAAGAGGCGCGCGCTTGGGGCCTCCAAATCTCAAGGGGCTCAAAAATATCATATATTGTATGTAATAATAAAAACAATATTCCTTCGTACTTCATTCCACTTTATTTATTAGGTCAGGATCGGTTTCGCTCATTGCGAGCATTATCAACTGATTATTAGTTGATAATTATGATTATAAAGGAATATTTTTTTTATTAATATAATGCCTTTCCACCAAGTATCAGTGACAGTGAACACCCTAAAAGTAATATTATATACAACCTTACATTTTGATTTTAATTTTTAATATTCATTATTATTGTACGAAGAGTTTTACAGCACTTATGTTATTCGAAAAACGGGGCCTTCAAATTTTATTGCGCCTGGTGTCTCCAAAGAGCTTAATCCGCCACTGCATATGACCCGACTATTTTATACTATACTAGTATTTGAAAGACAAAATACAAAAGGTTAAAGCTGCTGGGTCTGAAACTAGAATAAATTCTAATGATGACACCAATAAAATGTGAACATCGCTTTGTGTCCCACAGAACGTTGGAGATTTGAGCTCGAGCTGTTCATGAGCAATGAATATTTATTATTACAAATTGAGGTATGAAATAGGAATCTTCGAAATGGTTTCTTACATATACCACAAAAACAACCCTTCCTAAAGGGTTGGTGATATTTTTGCGATGAGTGTTTAGAGTTATGACTGTTTGCACGACGTAGAAGATTATCTAGGAAAATAGAGATACAAATAAAAAAATACGGCTTTGATGGATTCATCGCTACGTTGACTAAAAAGTTATTTATTTCCTAAAAAAAAAATAGTTTATATTTAGAATTTGTTTGTATAAAAACAATGTTTGATTTAAAGCCAGGGATGTACAACCCGCGACACGGTAGAATTTTTTGTTACCCTCTAATGTTTTGTTTAAATTAAAGTTAAAATGTATTATTATTGTGTAATTTAACAAATGTCAGCAAGCCTTTTCGTTGATTAAGCAGAAAAATCGCTTCATACTTAATAATGAAACTTTGTATTAAATTTTGCATCTTAATAAATTGAAATTTATTAATTTAATATAAAAAAACACAAATATCGCTTACACGTTTGAATTTATAAATACAACATGCATAACTGAAGATTTTTTGATATTTGTTTTTTTTTTGTAAATAAACACACCTTATACTCTTTTTGCACGGTTTCAAAATAGCACAGTAAAGTGTAATTAATATAACTCGTCTTTCAATGCTTCAAGACGGTTTTTTTTGCGCGGCTGTTTTACATAGATCGTATCCCCGTGTAAAAAGAATTGAGCGTACATATTTAAAATTTCATTTTTCTTTGCAGCCTGAAAGCATCATATTTTTTTTATGCAGCCTGCTAGAAGAAAAAGATTGTGCGTGCCTACTCTAGACAACACGCATTTTGCTTAATTTAACAGTTTTTTAAAGGTAAATAAAACACAGTACATATTATAACAATAAAAACGTGTGGAAAGAAATGGCTACTTTTTTCTTAATATTTATAATCGAGTTCTACGAAGTACAAGCCAGACCAATCGAAATATTTACAAAGTATTAATTATTCGCTTAATGAACGACTTTAATAGCTGTTAATTACTGTTTTATTACAATATCATCCACATACCTTATTAGTGAAATTCGTTGACGTTTAGTATTTATTTTCATGACGAAAGAGACGACCAGCTTACCTGTAACAAAATTAAGAAAAGGATATTTAAATACACATTAAACATATATATATATCGATTGCTATTGAAAACCCTGCTACTGAACAAGTTCTGTCCTAGCCCTTCTATCACTACTACTTTCTTTGTAAAAGAGAGGTTGAGCGACTGAGTAACAAACAGTTGTTGTAGAATAAATGCTATTAAGATACCTCCATTAGGAGGCCATATGCTCTACATGTATTAACTCTAACTAAACGAAAATTCATGGATTTAAAAGAATAATATATTATAATTTTCGTTCAGTTTAAGGTAATACATGCACTTGAATGATTAAAGATACGGAATGGCGAATCCAGAGACATAAGTGACAAAATTTATGAAGTTAAAATTTTTTTAACGATTCAAATAAATATATATTATATGTTTTATAATTATAAAGCAACTGAGAGCAAAACCTACACAAAAAATAAAAATCCATTTTAGTGACTCACATAGAAGGAGTTTGCTCAGACCATTTACCAATCAAAAAGAACATCTCGAGAAGGATCAATCTTCAATCACAATATATCATCCTGACCGGAACTGCAAGTCTATTAGGGTTGGAATTTTGATGTGCATTCCCTCTAAAAGTGTTGGGGTGAGTTCGGACTCGGGGTAGGTGGCAAAACCTCCACCTATCGCCGCCTGCCCGATCCCTACATCCCTTTGCTTTACAGTTTACTTGTACTGATAAATCCACCCTTGATCTTCAGGGCAATTTTAACAGAGGGTTGTGAAAAACAACAATACATAATATAAAATCAATAGTCGTAATTATTTTGGACAGTAAAAATGCCAACCGGCACAGTTTAGTTTGCGATGATCCACGCTATGGATAATGTTTACAATATTGAAAATTAAATTAAATTTTCGTCTCAGACGGTTCATGTTCTATTGATTTTCTGTTACTCATCATAATATAATTCGACTTTAAAAAGACAAATCGACGTAACACTAACCGAACATTTTTTACAGGAGGCACAAAAAACGTTTTTAGTGTTTATGCACCAATGTCAAAATATTTAGTAGACACAATCTTCAAATAAACTGGTGTCTTATTTTCTCAATCTAAACTAAATATTATAAGTTCTTTCAGAAATCTTTTTGCATTTACAGCTTATATCTTTTCGATAGAACATAAATTAGTTATGAAGTAATGTTTGTGGGGACTGTTTAAAAAAATTGGATAATTCAAATGGCGGCTTTGGTTTATTTAACACCATGCCCGCTCCCGATGTAAAGCATGTAGACTGAAAATGGAATGTATTTCTACAAAAGCTTTTTATGCGGAAATTGACATTTATAAAGCTACTTAAAATCTCTTTTTCGTAGAGATATAATGGTAAGGCTAGGAAAGGATTAGCGATGAGCTTATTGTTGTCGATGCGACACGTGTTTTTAGGGATTTTATGAGTGGCAGGAAATTTGAGACATCACAAACATCCATGCCATGGAACGTACATCTATTTTACCACCATGACAAACTAACGGCGTTGACTACTACAATGGTCCGTTGATTTATACCAAAAACGTTTGAATTACATAATTTTAACGATTCAAATTTAATCAATATTAGATTGAGTACATAAATAACACACCAGTTTATTACATTTGGTGAAAATATTTTGTGTATATTTTGACTGACCCAAAATCGTAAACCAAACACATTTTTTGTGCTTCCTGTAAAATTTGCTATGTCTTTTTACACGCCTTAATATTTACAAAATTTTTAAATGTTACACGATTATAACGTATGAAAAATATACAAATTCCTGGAAACGAATATTTTTGGGCGGCGCTGGTATTAAATAACGACAAAAAATATTGCGAAATGAAGAGGCAATGTGGTTTTCAGTATACCAGATTTTGAAATTTATAATTTTGCAATGTCATTTACGATAATGCGACATACACTGAGCTTACCACATGGCCCGTTATGAATGTCATCAACTTGAAATTTAGCTTGCTGCAGATATTACGGAATATGTTTCCAATAATTGATATAGAAATGTACAGATAAAGTTTTAACCAGTCTTTTACTAGATGAGAAGCTGTTGCCTTTTATTCATATATGTTTTCATCGTTCGTGTCCGCTCCCTGTATGTCGATTTACAAATAGATTCTACACAGTGGTGTAGTGGGGCCAAGTCGGCGACCTGGCACCTGCAAATGAGCCATGGCGCCACCCTGACACCTTTTTGACTTGTAACATATTTTTCAAGGACATACATATATTCAAAATAATGTGCAAAATAAAAATTAAAAACATTATATCAAAATCCACTTTATTTTAAAGGTCAAGACCGGTTTCGTTCATTTTGAGCATTGTGAACTGATTGATAATGCTCTCAAGTGGAATATTGTGTTTTTATTCATATAATGCCTTTCCACCAATTATTGATAGTGAAAACTCTAAAATACAATTTAATAACTTTTGAATAACAACAAATGAGATTTTTTTTTAAATTGTAAACCTTTTCACAAAGTATTGACAGTATACGCCTCAGTGAGCTAGACATGTATGATGAAGTTTACTGTAGATATGCCATTACATATTTAAATAACAAAGTAAATCAAATACATAGTTAATAAAGCTTACAAAGTTTAAGCTTCACTTGTATTTCAGCTTTGAATTAAGGCTTCGCCGTTATATTTTATAACAGAAGAACCGTAATGAATTACAGAAATGGCCGTAAAATCATCCTTTTAGCTGCCTTCATTCAGAATGCTAGAATTACATACATATCAAGTAAATTCGCGGCATACAATTTATAACAATGAGCAAATGTTTAGATACCTTCCCATTACAAATTCTTACCCTCCATTTTAGAGGATTTATGTAACGATACAAGCCTACAACGGCCCAAGCGGAATTTTCACAAAGGTTTCATTGAATGAAATACACCGAAAGGTTACCTTGAATTATTTCTTTCAAATCATTTGCAAGGTGCTGACTGTCAGTTCTCAATGTTTCTACTAATTCGATAATGACTATCGAATTCTATCGGCATACAGTTTTTACACTCCTAATTGGACATTTTACAAACCAAATTGGACAATTTACAATTCAAAATGGACATTTTACAAATCAAACTAGACATTTAAAAAAAAAAAACAATTGTTAAGCAATTGGATAATTTATTGATTAGGTCAGGTGTTATCAAACCCGATTTCGGTGCACCCGCCTACTAATTTGGGCAAATCGTTAAATTTCTGGGATTTTGAATTTAAAAATTCTTGGAAGAACTAAAAAAAAAAAAGAGTCACGCTGATAGTTTGGGCAAATCGGCCCTAATTTAAGAATGCACTCTGGGGTCCAAAAAGGTTGGTAACCTCTGAATTATGTTTATTTACGCACATTTTCATGAAATATTATTGTACCTACGTACAGATGTAAATTGACACAAGTTTTGTCACTAACGGCCCGGGATTCGCCTTTCGGAATCTTCAGGTGTTTAAGCGCACGGATGAACTTGAACTGGCTTGACCGTGCGCTTGAAGATGCCGAAAGGCGAAACCCGGGTCGTTAGTTAAAATACTTGTATTAATGTACATAATTTAAACGAAGCTCCTTCAGTCGAAATCTTAAATTAAATCATGAGTACTTTTTTTAGCACCATTCTTTCAAAGAGCTAGCAGATTAAACGGATTTTTCACGTTGTGTATGGTAAATCTCAAAATCCCGGTATTAGCACTAAGACAATCCCGGGATTGGAGGCCCTAAATAGTAAGTATACTTTTTCTTATTTTATTTAAAATGTCAAAATGTACATACTCCCTTTCGGCTTTGTAAGGCACATACGAATATATTGTACATAACACAAAACGCATAACAACGAAGCGGGCGAGCTTTTTGATGCGTACGTACTCAATGTTTGTTCCGGTACACTAGAGGTCTGCACGGGCCAAAATTTTACAAAACTACCCGGTCCGAGCCCGAAAAACTCACGCCCGACCCGGCCCGGGCCCGAGTCTAATGCCGCACTTGTTACCCGAACCCGACCCGAAGCACCGAGAAATTTGAAATCCTCGATTTGGTATACTTTTTCCCCAGATTATCTCCGAAAGTCCTTTTTTTTTTTTTAGCTCACCGAGGAATTTGAAATCCTCGATTTGGTATACTTTTTCCCCAGATTATCTCCGAAAGTCCTTTTTTTTTTTTTTAGCTCACCGAGGAATTTGAAATCCTCGATTTGGTATACTTTTTCCCCAGATTATCTCCGAAAGTCCTTTTTTTTTTTTTTAGCTCACCGAGGAATTTGAAATCCTCAATTTGGTATATTTTTCCCAACATTATATCCCAAATTCCAAAGCCCGGCCCGGCCCGAGCCCGACTCTCGATTGCGCTTACCCGCCCGAGCCCGGCCCACGGGCCGGGTCGGGTAACAGCCCGTGGGCCAGGCCCGGGCCCGTGCAGACCTCTACGGTACACAAAGGAGTCCCTTGGTACACTGGCGCATTGATTTATGTTACCAACTCTCCCATTAAATTGATCCCAATATAAATCCTAATCCCTATTGAATGTGACAACCTCGTCACGCATAAGGCGAACGTACCAGTCTCCTCTGATCTAATTTGCCTCGCCCTTTTGGTACAGGGGAGATTGGTTTAAACGCGCGGACCTTTGGTAGTGATGGGGAACATTTCGTAATTGGCGCGCGCTGCCATGCGGAATGGTAATTTTCCACTTGTGCGACACCGGCCGTAAAACGGACGGATTACACTGTAAACAAAGGTACTTTCATACGTTTAATATTGTTTACCGTAACGTCTTGTATAGTATGTAATTTGTTATTATATTATAACGAAAACAACTGTTTTAGTATTGCCCTCCCAAGAAGTAATACAGTGACCAGTGGAGGATTATTCTATAAGCAAATGAGGCACCTCTGAATTTTAAGGCCCTCAAAAATAGCTTATATAATATTACCGATTTACTTTTAGTTTGAATTTTATGTATTTTTACTGCTTAAGTTGTCATTTTCTGACGATTTTGTATTATCCATAAAACAGTGCCTCCAAATTTTATTGCACCTGAGGCGTCTCATGTGCTTAATTCCCATGTTGGATGTCAGTACGCATCAGATATGTACATTTTTCACTGTCGTATTTTTTGTATATTTGGATACCAGTTTAAAAATAAGATTGAAATATAATCAAGATATTTATTTTGAAAGCTTGAAAGCAGTGGCGGCCGGTCAATGTGGCATTGTGTATGCCACCTCTTGTACGTATATGCAGCGGCGAAAATTTCATTAGATGATATTCAAACATAACATTTATACCATTCACTAATTTTAAATTCTTCATGCATTTATTGTCTAAAATAAAACAAAATTAAATATTCTAAAATATTTATTATAGACAATAAAATAAATACATGAAGAATTCAAAATGAGTGAATGGTATATATGTTATGTTTGAATATTATTTAATGAAATATAACCGCCCCTGCATATATAAGGGGTGCATTGATCCAATGCTTCCAATCCGATGCTTGAAAGCGAAACCTATCTTGATCAATATAAGAAAATCGGTTTGAATAGGATAAGCGGCTTATCATTCATTGCTATTTTTTTTTTAAATTTTAGATTTAGCCGCCTTCATACAGTAATTAGTTTTGTATCTTATCACGACCGTCGTCAATAAAAAAGAAAGATAACCTAACCTACATTATGTATGTTAAAATTGCAATAAAAAATAAGTTAATGCGCTTAAAGCCAGCGATGTGTCTCCTATATGATAACAAGGGGCTCGCTTAATCACAAAACTATAAGTGTAAATTACCCTTACCAAATATAATATATAAAAATATTAATATGCAACTATATAGTACCGTGGCCAAGCATTGTTAATCACTGATCAATAGACGTGTGCACACGCGTTAATTGATAATACGAAATGATCGATCGTTTGCTAAGGGTTGAATGCTAAAAGCAAAGCTCGACGATCTCTTTGAATGGGTCTGTTATTGGAATTGCGGAGCTGGTCAACGGTTTGAATGCCGTTCTGATCCGATGTTAGAGGAGCATGAGATTGCTGGTTGAAGCAGAATGGCATACGGTCATACTATAATAGATTACTACATATGTATATTATTTTTATTGACTGAAGCCGGACGGAACGGTAACAGGAGTGGGCTGGAGGGGCTGGAAGTACTTTAAACTCAACACAGGAGTGTCTGTCTGTAAGCATATACATGCTCTAAGTACGAATTACCTATATTTATTGAGTAAAAGTCACAAAATTGTCATGTTAAGAAAAGGCAGTGAATTAAAGTAAGTTCTGTTTAGATCTATTCACTCCTCTAAAGGTGAATTGTGAAGTCACGGGTTTTTATTACTTCTCGACTCCCTGTCTGTCCACTGGATCAGGAAAATGTGTGCAAAATAGTTTCCAGAGTTTTTTGCAAACGACTCAACATCATGAATGCTGGGAAACGGATTTGCAACCGGCTTAGATGAGTTAATACATTATGTCATGGTTAAAAAAATCATAAAAACACGTCACACTATTACTACTTGTCCAAACTATTATCATTGTTTAATTATTTTGGGTGAATAAATTATACGATCATAATGAATACATAGCTGAAAAAGTGTTTGGTTGAATATTCAGGTAAAACGCGATGTTGAATGATTATACGAAAATTCAATTTACAGTTAGCTAGCTTATCTCAAAGTTTAAGTCCCGTGACTCTAAGAAAAATTGCCGTCTCAGGCTGAGAGGGAAGTGAGGTGTTATTAAATTATTCAATTTGCCAAGATGTGCCACGTAAGCCTTTCGTGGAAAAAATAGAATTAAAGGGGAGGGCACGAGGAGGGCGTAAATCAGTAGTGATTGACAAATTGAGATTTTTCCTCCTCGCGGCGGAAGACGGAAGATAAAAAGGCTCGTAAAAAAATTGCCAAATTGAGTGAAATAATCTAACGAGACTTTAAAAGCTAAACGTAAAAATAAGGGAAGGAAAATTTGTTTTACGGAACTAGAAAACTTTCTTTCAGAACGTAATGAAAACGTGTACCTATACGAAATGTGAAATTATTTTTTAAGGGTAAGTTTTAAAAAGTAAACGCATGAAAGCTTTTTCAACAAATGTACAGAAAATTAGTTTTTTTCTCATGATTCCCTAGATACTTGGCGAACTGGATATTCTTGGAAATTCATTTTCAATATATGTTACGTAAATAATACTTGGTAAACAAATAGTAATGTACCTACTTATCTCAACGGGGAACAACAAATATTTTGAATAGCTTATTCGGATTTACGAACGTGGGTTCGGGTTCATGGTTGTTTTATAATATACCTACCCAAATAAAATATAATTTAATTGAATGATATTTTGCGAATTAATTTTTCATGTTACATTTTGTATTAAAACTATAATATATAATAAATTCCTATTTTATATTTCCAGTGGTTGGTTACCATTATAAGCAAAAAAGGCGCGCGTTTGGGGGCTCCGAATTTTAGGGGGCTCAATTTTAGTCTGCATGATTTTTTTATTTTTTTTTGGATATCAAATTTATGGAGCTTCAAGTACCAGGACGCGCCAGCGTCAAGGTTCTTCCAGTCTCCTTCATCGATAAAGATTTTGAAAAAATTGTAAATTGCATCCCCTTACCGTCGTTTGCAGACGGAAGGGCGCGATCACTACAGAGATAAGAAGTTCACGGGAACTCCATATGCATCATTTTGCAAATCACATTCCATATACTTCCTCCATACTATATCCGTACATGTACACACACATGCGGATACATACATACACACATACAGTATACAAATTAATAACCCATATACAGTCGAACTCGGTTATTAGCAAGATCTCGGTTGTTATGAGGAAAAATTCGTTTCCATTTTAGTTTATGGTTTTCAGCATACATTTATTCACTTCATCAATGAGAGTGAAAACAATGAAACAGTCATAATTGTAAATTTTATAAGAAAAGTGGATTGACAGAAAAATGTAACGGGTGTGTAAATAAATTCTTATTGTATATTTTTGTTTGAATTACGACTTTTTGTGTTATGTGACCGCTCCAGATAGTTCATGTCTTCATGTGATGGGTATGTTTGTAAGCATTTAAAAATACATATTCTCTGATATAACAAGTAATGCTTATAACGAGCAAATTAAGTCGTTCCCATCTTCCTCGTAATAATCAAGTTCGACTGTATTTCAAATTCAGTTTCAATAATTAATTTTTACTTAACATGGAATTTTGTAACGCTTTTCAGTTATCCGAAAAAAAGGGCCTCCAAATTTAATTCGCCTGGGGCTTCTTAATGCCTTAACCCGCCACTACATATTTCGTAATTTTACGTACTGAGTGTTCCCAATCGGTACGTTGAGACCCCCGGGAAGGTCACAGAATGGTTCTCAATGATTTCTAACTACTCATAGAAAACTATTTCAGCCATGTCCGCTCTTAACGTACAGCATAAAAAATCACAAAATTCTCAATCTGCTGAAATCGTGACGCATTTTTTTATCCATGACCGCTCCCAATGTGGAGCATAGTAACAATGCAAGTAATACGCGTCCCTTATATATAAGCAATTTATTTTACTGACATAATGGAACCGATATTCTGGTAACACTGAAAAATATACACTGGTCGAAACCCTGAATTTTTTTGAGTAACACTGTTCTACACCATTACATGAATATGCATACCTATTTTATATTATAATCTTTTATTATCCATGTCCGCACCCAATGTAGAGCATATGGCTTCCTAATGGAGATATATCAACAGAACTTTTTCTACGAGAACTGTTCGTTACTCAGTCGCTCAACCTCTCTTTTCCAAATAAAGAGTAGGGATAGATGGAAAAGGCTAGGACAGGACTAGTGGTTAGCTTATCGCTCTCGCTATGCCCAATTATTATTGAAAGATCGGAATGGTGGGATGAAACATACCTTCGAACAGAAATCGATAAATCAATCTAAAAATGCTGTTCATACTGGGACTCGAACCCGTGAGATCCGGTACGGAAGCCAACAACGCTATAGGACCCGACAGAATATCAATGTAAAATAGCATTTTAACGACAAACCTATATACAGTGAAACCCCGATCTACCGTTCTCGCATTGTTCGTTTTCCCGCATGGGTCGTTTATTTTTCATAGTCCCGGCCAAACACCCATAAGAACAATGTAAAAGAATCCCGCATTAATCGTTCCCCGATTTACCGTTTTCCTCGATCTATCGTTTAAATATTTTGGTCCCGTCACGAATATTATCCCGATTGACTGTTTTCGTTGAATATTTTTCATAAATAGTTTTGCCTCGCATTTCGTTTCACGTTTTTTTGCATGGATCGTTTATTTTTTACTCGACCACGACCCCGTCATAACAATATTTAATAAATCCACGTTTATCATTCCCCGATTTACTGATTTCCTCGATCTATCATCTAAATATTATCGTCCCGTCCCAATTATTATCCCGATTGACCGTTTTTTTAGAATATTTTTTTTTCGCTCAAATAGTTTTACATCGCATTTAGTTACATAAATAAAAAAGGTTTTTTGAAAATTAAACATTTTTAAAAATATTATTTGAAGATTTCTCGCATTATCGGTTTCCCGTATTATTCGTTCATTTATTACAGTCCCCTGAAAAACGTAGAATCGAGGTTCCACTGTATTATAATATCAAAGATCGGCAATAACAATCAGAAAAAGTTAATTTTAAAAATTTATTGTGAGATTATGGTTCCACTGAAAAAAATACTTTTATGAGTTATGACTCCGTATTATCGAAGGTTCGCTTAATGTGAAAATAAGAATTGATATAAATAATTTTGATAGATAAAAAATACACCAACCCTTGCGGTATGATCCCGGTCCCGCATTATAAAAATAAATATAATAATATATACAGTGGGTAAAAATAATTACCCCTATCATTAACCCTTCACCGCACGGCGACAACAACTGACAAGTGAGTGCGGAATTGGGGGTCGGGCGGGGACCCCTTCCGCGTCTAGAATTGAGGTGTTTTTTTAACTGCCGCTCTTACGCCTATCAAAATTAATATTTATTGTCATCAAAAAAAGGTTTTTTTGTGTCAACGTTTAAGTGATAATAATGATTGGGGATTATTTGTGAGTCTCGGTTGACAATGAAATATATTGAGGGATTTGTAACGGATATTGACACCCTTTGAGGGTTGTGTTTGCTCAGAAAATTCATTGGGTATGGCCAATATATATATATATATTATGGATCTACATATTTATACAATAAATATGTTTAAAAAATAAAACAATATTTTGTTATAATTAAAAAATATTTAATATGATCAGGACCGGTTTTGCTCAGAACGAGCTCAGTATGAACAGTATTTTAAAAAAATCAATTTATAGATTTCGGTTCGAAGGCAAGGATGTTTGTGATTTCTTGAATTCACTCTCTCTTAACCCTTTTCCTTCTATTATTACTCTCTAGGGCAGGGATGTCGAACCTTTTTCGCAAGTGGGTCAAATTTGATTTTTAAAATTTTTAAAAATCATGTCACGGGTCACATATAGGATCCCGGGATTGGGATTAGCTCAGAGAGGAATTCGAAATCCTCAATTCGCTATACTTTTTCTCCGAATTATCTCCAAGCCTCGTTTTTTTTTAGCTCACCGAGGAATTTGAAATCCTCGATTTGGTATACTTTTTCCCAGATTGTCACAGAAACTCGTTTTTCATCATTTCTAAAGTTCAAGCGGGTCAGATAATTTCTCAAGCGGGTCCCTGGTTCGCCATCCCTGCTCTAGGGTTATTAAAACACAAAGTAATAAGCAGTTCTCGTATAAACTCTTTTGGTAGATAATATTTATTAGGAGTCCATATGAAAAGTTCGACTATCAGCCAGATTTTGTAAAAAGTTCTGCTCAAATACTTTACTTGAAGTCTGAGGTTTCACATTTAGATCAGACAAACAATTATATGTTAATATTTATTGAATTAATAATTTTTGATTCAGTTGCTACGTAGAATTTAAATATATATTATATTAAATGGTATAATAATATTATTTCGGCATTTTTTTGCACTCACTTTTCTATTATGCCTACAGATAAATGTTATTTCGCATTCAAAGCTCCCATCAAAATCCCCCCGTGGCATTTCCCGCCTCAATTCACCCCAAATAATAATATAACATATACGAACATACTCTCGCATAGGTGCATTTATGGACAGATCGAAGTAATCGCAAACCTTTGCGCAAAAAATAAAATAAATATGTGTGTGTACTGCAAAAATATAATATTCAATCTCAATGCGAGCGTTTAAGGGAATTATTGAAAGAGGTGGTTATAAACATGAACAAGTGTTTAACGTAGATGAAACAGGGCTTTATTGGAAGCGAATGCCTGATCGCACGTACATTTCAAAAACCGAAAAATCTGCGCCTGGCTATAAGGTGTCTAAAGAACGATTAACTTCGATGCTTGGTGCAAATGTCGCGGGTGATTTTAAGCTAAAACCACTTTTACTATATTTGTCTAAGGCCTCTTAAAGGACTAAATAAAAATCAATGTTTCCTATTTCGAACAAGGAATAAACATTCTCCTGGAAAACGATCCTGACGTCGAACGAAGCGGTAAAGTTTCTCGAGGAATTAACACAGCCATTAGCTGTTGTAAATCACTGAAGAACGAAATAGACAAGAAGGCAAGACAAACAACGTTGGACAATTTTTTTAAGCCAGGCCCTTCCTTACCAGCGAAAAATGATGATGACAGTGATCTGCAGGTTACCATTTCTTCATCGTCTTCAGATTAAAGCCATTTAAAAAAAAATGTATGTATACATACACATATTTTATGTAACATGAAGTTGTTTCATTTTTGTTTAATGTATTTTTGATTTAAATGAAATAAAAAGATAAAATGCATTTTGAATGATAAACCATGTTACATATTTAAAAAATTTGGAACCGATCCCATTGAATTTGTATTAGAATAATTGATTCCTTACACGCCTTTTCGCTTTGCGGCCAAGTTTCGTAGAACGTATCTAGGCCGTAAAGCGAGGTATGGGTGTATTAAGCGTTAAGTGTTTTACTTAAAAAATGTTAACAATGAATTGCTTTTAAATATTTTATATTAGATTCATGATTTTTTTTGACATATTGACAAAAACTGTAAACAAATAGTTATTGTAACAGAACGTACAAAAAAAATGTTGACAACGAGTTTCCAACAGAAAAAGTGAAAATCTATTGTGGTTCGGCGCGTCGGTAAAATAGTTGATTCGTTTTTGGCAAAATAATATAAACAAATAAACATATTATATTATTCGGCAATAAAATGGAGGCAATAAAAAAACTGTAAAATGAAAATGGTAATTGAAAACAGTATTTGAGTAAGCTTACAATAAAATGATGGGCGAATATAATACAAACAGACGTTTCATGTGCTTTGCAAAATTCATTGAATTTATTGAAACTTTGACTCGTGTAACTACTTTTTTATACGAAAAACAACATTTATGAGGTATAATAGGTTTGCTTTCTTTTAAATATGAAAACTCACTGGTTATTTCTGGCGTATATTTGAATAAACTTAATTATAATTTAAAGCTTTCCTTACAATATTTTTCAATTTAAATTAATTTACCTCAAACAACCCCATACTTTTTATCGTTCTTAGAAACACTTAACCATTTGAATACCAAGCGGACACATGTGTCAGCGGAACATATGCAAGCGAACACGGACATCCAAGACATTTAAAAAATCAAATACTTGGTATTCTAATAGAATATAAGCAATATGTCGATGAATGTGTGTAGTGCTATCTATACTGAGTCAATATAGGTTTTTAAAATATCGAATTCGAATGTATATTAGGCAAAATTATTTTTCTCAAAAACACGCAGTATCTCTGGGATATATTAATGATTTATTTGCGCGGTATTCGAACGGTTAAGTCGTGTTTAAAAAGTGTTATTGTGTATCTCTTCTAGGACAGTATATATATATATATATAGCTTAGTATATGTTAGTTTATTCCTTTTAGGGTATTCACTGTCAATACTTGATGGAAAGGCATTATATAAATAAAAACACAACATGCATTCTTTTGTACTTTACTCCACTTCATTGAAAAGATCATGACCGGTTTCGCTCATTGCGAGCATTGATTTGATAAAATTGACCATTGCATCAGCCGACAATGCTCGCAATGAAGGAAACCGGTCCTGACCTTTTATTTAAAATGGAACAAAGTACAAACGAATATTGTGTTTTTATTAATGTAAATTTATTCATAGTTCTGACGATGGCGCACCCCGAAATACCTATCAACTCATTTTATAAAAAAATGTAGAACTAAATACGTTGACATTTTTTTACCTAATTGCAGTGGAGTTCTACCAAGTAAATGCCAATTCAATCAATAATCGAATCGTATACTAAATGATATATGGCACAGTGGTTAACGTCGTTGGCTTCCTTCCATGAACGAACAGCACTTTTTTAATAGATTTACCGATCTCTGTTTGAAGGCATGGATGTTTGTAATGTCTAAAAAACCCTTCCTACCATTCCAGGAACGTAACGAGAACGACTAGCTTAACACTAGTCCTGTCCTAACCCTCTTCTTTCTATCCTAACTCTCTTTTTGAAAAGAAGAGAGGTTGAGCTGTATTCTGTTTAAATACCTCCATTAGGAAGCTACATATATGCTCTACATTGAGTGCACGAATCTCTTAAAAGTTTAACTGGGTTAAAAAGGACCTTGAATAAATATATTTTTTATGTTTCTTAAGCTTTCATTAAGGTTTATGAAATTTTGAAAATGATTTCACTAATTAAATATACTCAGAGTACATTGAAAATATTTATTATTATAAATATAATCCAATAGTTTGCGGAGAGCCGAAAATATAATAATCAACCATTTTTTATTACACGTGTTCGTGGTGAGCATGCCATTTCTATATGTGTCCACGTGCACTGAACGATCAGGTTGTTTGTCTCACTGGTACAGTGCAAATATTAAAATAAAATCAATACACACCCTCCCTGCTTAAAAGCTTAGAGCTTTCACGTAACTACTGATTAAGCTTGTTCAGCTTTGGTGTGAAGGCATGGTGTTTTGTTTTTTGCATCATGCTCTTATTATATTAATAACATTAATGAACGCATAACAGGGTTCGATAAACAGGGCGATTAGAAAATGATTCACAAGCTTAACATACCAGATTTTTATATTTATCATATTTTAAGATTTCGACCGAAGGTGCTCGGTTAAATTTCAATATTAAATCTGAATAGTTCAAATTATGTACATCCACACATGTTTTGTCACTAACGACCCGGGTTTCACCTTTCGGTATCTTCAGGCGTTCAAGTGCACGGCTGAACTTGAACTGACTTGATGAAAGGCGAAACCCGGGTCATCTGTGACAAAACTTGTGGGAATGTACATAATTTTAACGATTCAAATTTTTATCATACTTTCAAATGAACACTTTTTCATTGTTTTACAATTTTTTGCTTTTCTGTATGGTAGAATTATTTTTTTAATATACTATTTACTTTTGAAATTATATTTTAAAACTGCAGCAGCCTAATTTGAGTTGTTTAACGTAACCGGTTGTGAGTCATTTGCACAAACAATCTCTTTGTATGAAACACAGAAAAATAGATGATTAGAGAATGGATTAGTGCAGGGGTGGGGAACCGTTTTATTTCTAAAGGCCACATTCATTATCTGATACAACATAAGGCCGCAGTAAAGAAAACGTTGAAACCCCCCCCCCCTTTTTTTTTCGACTGTCGAACATATAATGGGTAGATTACGCTCTTTTTCCAAACGCTTGCGTAAAATTTTGATCAAGTTAAAAGGCCGCATCAGAGTAACTAAAATTCAGCAGGTGCCCCTCTACTGGGTTAATGTTTATTTAATCGCAGTCGTAAAGATTTAGCAATAATAAATTAAGAAATCAGAAACAATCTTTCAATAATTGCAAGGGAAGTTACATATTTTGACAGCACAGTCAAGTAGAGAAAAAATCAACCAAGAGAGCTTACCGCTCGGCTACGAAGCAACTAGTTCTGACGATAGCGCGAAAGCCGAAATAGCTTTCAACTAATAAATATAAAAAAACTGTAGAACTAAATACGTTGCTATTTTTACTCTATTATAATGGAGTTCTACCAAGTAAATGCCAAATCAATACACAACTAGTTTATATAATTTACGTATGCAAGAGAAATATTGAATGATAAACATGGGTTGAGTCGAGTGATTGGATTATGAGTAAGAACCAGCTCTTTTAAAATAGCTGTTGTTTTGATAATTTATGTATAATTCTATATTTTTTACATTGATTGTTTAAATTTAAGTTTTTTATCTTTAATAATATTTTTATTGGGTAATTTAGTTTTTTCTTTTAATCGAAAACATTTATTAATTGTATTATTAATATTGGAGTTTATAGTTTTAAGATTGTTTTTATTAATAGTTTTAGAGTTAATATGTTTAGATAATGAAGTTTATTTTCATTGTTTAAAATGAGTGAATTAACTACATTTATTTGAACTACAGTTGTTAAGAAAATTCAAAATAAAACCGAATATTCACATAATTTTAGATTCAATCACAAAAAATACTTCGTCAGTAGATAATTTGTATTTGCTGAACGCAAAAGTTCGATAAAATTGCGGAAAATTGGTTAAATTTTATCCACCAAAAATTACAATAAAGGACGTTCAAGTAACCCTTGTTTTATAAACCCTGTGTTATTCGCAATAACCCGCCAAAGGATATCCAATTACCCGTCACATCCTATCAAGGTAGCCTGCTTCGGATAAGTGGCTTAGCAGAAACACTGCGCTTAGCAACAACGTTCGGTTCGCTGACGAAAAGCTTGGCCTTTGAGGATCAACTAAGCTGCGTCTAAGATCTGTTAAGTTCACCGAAAGCTGTATTAGAAAGCTTTGAATGATGTTCACAACAGTAATGATATGTATTTAAATGTACCTGTGTTCGACTAATAATAATAATAACAGCAGCAAACTTAATGAAACACAGTGGAACCTCTCATAACGAGTTTAATTCGTTCCAGAATCTTACTCGTTATGTGAAATACTCGTTAAGCAAAACAATTTTTACATATAAAACAATGTAAAATACAATAATGCGTTCCATGACGGAAAAAATCATTTTTTATATTTTTAACGTTTATTTAAATAAAATTACATACTTTAACATTTTTATGGAGCGTAAAAACCTGTAATACGATTTTGATTTGCAAAAAACAATATAAAAATCGACTAGTTTATTAATTAGGACAAATAATTTATTATTTTTTACTATAAATCTGTCTAGAGACATTTGTTTTTGCCGACGCTTCAAAATTTGGTGAAAATGTGACAGCATTATCATTGAATAAATTTGTAAAACGCATAGCCACCTCCTTATTAGGGTGATTCTTCTCAATATACGATACAACACTTTTCCATGCTGTCAGCATTTCTCTTTTGTGCCAGAAAATTGTTGTTCTGCTACTTCCTCCTCCTCCACTAACAAGTTCTCATCCATAAATTATTGCTGTGAAAAACAATGCAACTCCATAAGCTCTTTGGTGGTCAGCTCTTGACCGTGTTCTTCCACAAGCTCATCAATATTGTTATTTTCCACCTCCAGTCCCAACGTATTGGCCAAAGATACAATCTCATTGACTGTTGACTCCACAGGCACTGTTTCAAACCCAAAATCACATTCGACAACGCTCTCTGGCCAAAGCTTCTTACAAGCATTAGTGAGAGTCCTCTTGGTAACTCCTTCCCACGCTTTGTCATTCATCTTGAGGCAAGCAACGATCTGTGAAAGTGATCTTTCCAAAACTCTGCGTCACTCGTTATACGTTATATTTTTCACATTCTGTTTTGTTCGTTATAAGAGGTGCTCGTTATGAGAGGTACCACTGTAATTAAAAAATAAAACGCTCAAGTAACAGGCAGTAACACTTTTAACATTTTTCGTGATTTGAATATATATTTTTTTAAAAGGACTCGAAGTTATTAGTTTCTTTCGAGTAAGACTTCGCTTAAAACAGTCTCGACTCCACAGCTCTGGTTTTAAGCTCGGGTCTGGTTTAAAGTCGACAACAAAATTAATAAAACAAGCTTATTGAAAAAATAATGGTGTCAAAAATCGAATCATTTGATTTGTACGTCGCTGTTTGTGTAAAACGTAAAACATAAATTACACAGCAAAACCTTTATTTGTTGTAATCATCATTGTTTATTTATCAATACATTTTTAAAAACAAAAACATCATGCCCGCAGCGATGTCAAAATTACATAAACAAAACTAAAAGCGATTTCAAATCATTGCCCAAGTCAAAGTTGGTGCTCAAGAAATGTTTCACTGAATGATTTATCGTTCGACACTTACAGATAATGAGTCCCAATCACTGGCGCCCTTAGAAGAGAGTTCAGCTCGAAATCGTAAATTGAATATGATAATTGATAACAGCCATAATTCACAAATTAGATTTATGGTAGTTCGGATCACGATCGTACTCTATGAAGCAATGTGGACACAGAACAAGGGTTTGGGATACCGGACGAGCATATCGACACCGGTATTTCAATTTAATACCGGTATACTAAATAGAAACATTTAAATAAAGCATAACGGCTACTTTTTATCCATATCCGCTCCCAATGTAGAGCATTGATATGACTTCCCAATAGAAGGGAACTACGAGAACTTTTTGTTACTCAGTTGAACCTCTCTTTTTCGAAGAGAGTAGTGGGAATAAAAGGAAAAGGCTATGCCAGGACTAGTGTTTAGCTTATCGCTCTCGCTACGCCCAGTTGTTGAAGAATTGGAAGTGTGGGAGGGATTTTTTCAGACATCACAAACCCCCATGTCTTCGAACAGAAATTAATAAATCGATCGAAAAAAATGCTATTCGTACTGGGACTAGAACCCTTGATATCCGGCACGGAAGCCAACCACGCTCACCGCTGCGCCATTGGACCCGACATAAATAATATTACGCCATTAAAAAGGTCATGAATTCTGGAACCAATCCAAATTAATATTATTAAATTTGAATTTATCGCAAACTGTTTTTTTTTATTTTATGTTATGATTTTTATACATTCAAAATTTGGTTTTGGCTAATTTTCAATACCAAAATACCGAAATTTTTCCATTTAAAAAAAACTTTAAATACCGGAATTACTGTTTCGGGAATACTAGTATAGAGATCCCTACCTGAGAAATGTCTTCGAGACAGGCCGATTGAAATAACTTTTTTTGTTTATCTAAAACAACAATTCTAGCCGATTGTTATGTAATATTTTATTGTGAATATACTAAAGATAAAATAAAAAAATCTGTTAGTTTATCTGCATTTATTTTTATACTCCAAGTCCACTCCTAGTTTGGCGCAAATATACTTCTAATAAAGGTAATCTCAATAGAAGTGTTTCTACGAACCCGTAAGGTCCGGCACGGAAGCCAACAACGTTAACCCCTACACCATAGGATCCGACTATTATTTAAAGAATTAAATTACTTTGATGACTGAAAAAGTTAATAAAAATTAGCATGCATGTGAAAGATATAACAATGGTGAATAAGGGAAATTCACATGTTCGTTCAAAATTAACAAACTACTTTGCAACTAATTCTTTCATAACACCATTCTTATATTTTTACATTATCCGAAAGATTTTTATTAAAAACATTCAAAAGTTTATTTAATAAATATAAAACAAGTTTGTAATATTTCGATCCTTAGACAGAAGTTACTGAAACTACAGCCAGCCAAATGCACTAAGAGCTTAAATTGTCAATTTTTGTGGCATACTAATTCTGAATTATGACACGCAGATGAAACTGCGGCCCGAATAACTAATTCAAGACTTCAAATAATGTCCTATTTTATGATAGTTACATTATGCATTCCCTTCGTCACGCTACTTGAGGATGGAATAAATCTCAATTTACAGCGGACATTAATTAGCCCTTGTTAATAACACATATTTCAATTCAATTTGTGTGCATTTTTGTTCACCACCGAGGCACTAATAATGTTACAGACAGTTATCACTTTAACTTTTACTATCAAATTTAATTGCCACTAAAATAAATTATCAATTAACTACATTGAATAAGGTTTGATATTCACGCGCTAGTGACTCGATCGAGTAACTTGACTGGACACTTGTAGCCAACAGAAAAGGGAAAATAATAAGCTTGATTTGACCGTGAACGTAGTTATCTGGAAAAGTGAAAGTAAAGACGTAATGGTAATTGACATTTTGTATGTATTAACTGTCTATTGTCTGTCTTGATGGAATAGATGAAATTTATAAAAATAAATCGATTGATCACTTTTAGGGTGTTCACAGTCCATACTTGATGGAAAGGCATTTTATTTAAAAAATATACATGCATTTGACAAAATCTGTGTGAATGTAAATAATTTGAACGATTCAAATTTAAGATGCATTTGTGTTAATTCCCACTTTTATTTATCAATGTCATGTCATGACCAGTTTCGCTCATGACAAGCAATATCAACTGATAAGATGATTCAATGTTACAGTGTTATTTAAACAAATGAAATAAACAATAAATTGACAATGAAAATAATTTACAAATAAAAGTATAACATATGAATAAATTACACTTTTGTTTGTAAATTCTTTTCAATACCAAGCATTTAATACACCTTTTTTTAATTATTTTTGATTTATATGAATAACACTAACATTTTATTATCTTATTACTTGATAATACTCGTCATGAGCGAAACCAGTCTTGATTATATTGAATAAAAGTTACAAGTTATAAAAGCTATAATTTTATTAATATTTTTTGTGAACACCCTAAAATTCAACTAGATATTAAATTGGATAGTTAGAAGATATATAGATTTAACTAAGTTATATGATAACTTTTTTTAATCCATGTCCGCTCCCAATGTGGAGCATGTGGACTCCTCGTGGAGGTATCTCAACAGAAGTTTTTTTGCGAAAGTTGTTTGTTACTCAGTCACTCAATCTCACTTTTTTCAAAGTGAGTAGTAGGATAGAAGGATAAAGCTAGGACAGGACTAGTAGTTAACTAATTGCTCTTGCTACACCCAGTTATAATAGGATCGGAAAGGGTAAAAGGGAATTTTCAGACATCACAAACACCCATACCTTCGAACAGAAATCGATAAAATGCTGTTCGTACTGGGACTCGAAGCCGTGAGGTCCGGCACGGAAGCCCACAACGCTAACCGCTGCGGCATAAGACCCGACAAATATAGCAACAAACAAGAATATAACTACCATATTTGTTATAATAGGGTAAAAATAGCAACGTATTTAGTTCTACAGTTTTTATATTTATTAGTTGATAGCTATTTCGGCTTTCGCCGCCGTCAGAACTATGATTAAACTTACATTTTTCTCAGCTATTTATACTGTCTCCGAAGAGATACACAATGCATCATGTCATTCACTGCATTGTGTATCTCTTTGTGTATCTCTTCGGAGCCAGTATATATGGCTGAGAAAAATCTGACGATGGCGAAAGTCGGAATAGCTATCAACTAATAAATAAATAAAATTTATGCCGCCTGTGTGGTCGAGTGGTCAACGTCATTGGCTTCGGTTACGGAGGTCCCGGGTTCGAATCCCGGTACTAACAGTTTTTATAAATTGATTTTTCAATCGATTTATGAACTTCTGTTCGAAGGCATGGATGTATGTAACGTCTTGAATTCCCCCTTCCCACTTATCCTATCCTATGAACGGGGCGTATCGAGAGCGATTGGCTAATCACTAGTCCTGTCCTAGCCCTATCATTCTATTCCTTCGCTCTTTAGAAAAAGAGAGGTTGAGCAACTGAGTAACAAACAGTTCTCGTAGAAGCACATCTGTTGAGATAAACTCCATTAGGAGGACATATGCTCCACATTGGGAGCGGACATGGTTAATATATATATATAAAAACTGTAGTACTAAATACATTGCTATTTTTACCCTATTATAATGGAGTTCTACCAAGTAAATGCCAAGTCAATAAATACCTTATTTTTTGTTCAAGTCACTAGTGCATTTAGCTTAGGGCCTTTATTATGAAGACGTAAGCATATGGCTACTAGATTAATAAAAAAGCTTTCAACCCAGACAACGAAATGCAAAATGCATTTCTTTAAATGTTTTGGTGATAAATTAAACTTGAAATTGTCAGTGAAAACAGCTGATTTGAGTCTCGAATAAGGTCAAATACATGCGACGCGCAAATCAATTTGATATGCAAGCTACGCGATATTACATAAACAAATCGGCGACACAAAAAACACTTGGAAGCAACATTAATTGAATATGTCGAATTGAAAAACTAGGTTATAGTATATTTTATTCAAAATGATTGACAGAGCATGACATGTTGGTATATTCGATACGCAATGACTTCAATGGCCATCTGAAGAGCGAAGCATAATTAATATTCACAAAACAATAACTATCATCTCACATTTTTAACTGAAACGTGTTGTTTGATATAAGAGTCCATACGCTGAACACTATGAGCGGAAATGGATTTTATAAAAATACATGTAAGCAATCTGGGAATAAAATGTATGGTAGAAAATCGGTAAGTATTTGAAGTTTAAATTTTTTTTTACATGTTATAGTGCAGGGAGTGCGAACCTTTTTCGCAAGTGGTTCAAATTTGATTAAAAAAAAAAAACACGTCGCAGGTCACATAGATTGAGTTCCTCGCTGGTGGGCTTAAAAGCTTTAAATATAAACTATCATTTGTAAAAGTTCAAGCGGGTTAGATAATTTCTCACGCGGGTCACTTGTTATCCGCCATCCCTGTTATAGTGAATCTCGAGATCTAAAACAATTGATGGAATATCTCTTTATTCTCCATATATAAATTCAGCAAATGTGATTATTGCATCAAAAAAATGTTTCTTAATTGTGGGGTTATAATGCAAAACGTACTATTTCCAAAATGAGCGATATTGAGTTAGGTATGTAGATAGGGTAATTCAAGCCTAAGGAATCGACTGATCATATTGGTTTTAATATAAAATGTCTAAAAGACTCATTTTCAAATTGGAAATCATATTTTTATGCAAATGTTATTTTGTTTGTGTTATTCGTTATAGTATTTGCCTCCATTGAAAAGTTTGAGTTTTGGAAATAGTACGTTTTGCATTATAACCCCACAATTATGAAATACTGAATTTATTAGGGGCTTGGAGTCTGAGTCAGGTTCATGTAATCAGACTGTTTTTTTTTTTTTTTAAACTTACGACTCCGACTCCTTCTGTGTCAAAAGTGGCGTAATTAATCGTAGTTGAAGTAATACGATTGATTGCATTATGTTTTTAAAATTTATGTTGGCGACCAATGTGGACCATATAACTTTCTATCGAGGTATCATAATAGAATTTTTTCTAAGAAAAATGCTCATCATTCAGTTGATCAACTTCTGATTTTTTGAAAAGGGTTTACTAATCGATCTCGATACGTTCCGTTGATTTTAGGATTGAAAGAGTGAGAGTGATTTTTAAGGCAACACAAACACTTAACATACAGATTGAAAAAAAATGCTGTCCATACTGGGACTTGAACCCGTCAGATCTGTCACGGAAGCCAATGACTACATTAAGCACACGAGACACAGCTTAATTCGATACAACTAAGCCAACCGAAAAAAAAATACAGTACTTAAATCGAATGTCATTGTATATTTTGGTTTCCATGACTCCCACAAAGTTTGCAGTATTAGATATTACTTATCAGCTGAAATAATTTGAAAGATAGATCAAGAAAAAAATAGCTTACAGACAAAAGATATGAAAAAAAAATGTAAGGCTATGTTGGCGCTGACGTAGAAACGACTGAAAGCTTTATAATTTTGTATATAAAGAAAGCACTATGATATTTTCACGAACTTTTTCAAAGCTTTTTTCGTTTGCCGTTTCAAATATAAAAAAAAATACATACAGATGGCGTATTTTTATTACATTGTATCGAAACGAGCTTCCGGTTTTAATCCAACTGGCCATCCGTTTCCGCCTAATCCAGGGCTTAACATTATTAAATGGACGCTATAAGCATTACCTGTAAACACGATGGCCTTTTTGTTTTATACATTAGTACATCACCTGTTTGTTTAAATAAAAACTTCTGTTTTTTTTTAACTGTCTCTTGGTCCTCTAGTCGTGACCTTTGGATACAGAATGACCGTAAGATAAAGAACCTTCAGTTTTAAATGTTATGTTATAGAAGGTGTCTTCGATAGATTCGGCGATAACTTTGTGGAAGCTCATTTTTTATACAAAATTTAATTAATAACTCAAAATTAAATTAATACGACACGTGTTTCGCTTCTTCGAAACGCATCAACAAGTGGAATAATAAAGCTTTTAAATTTTCACACGTAAAAAATATCAAAGTATTAAGTTCTATATATATTTTTTTAATTTGTACTACAATGGCATAAGCCGAAATAGAGTTTTTAAAAAAATTGAGCTGATTACTTTGATATTTTTTATAGTGTTACAATGGAGTTCTACCAAGTAAATGCCCAATATATTAAATTGTATTTCGTGTTAATTGTATCTATTTAGCATTTGAGACCATTGACATGAGTGGCAAAAGAGTTAAAAAATATCTAGCGCCTTAGTTACTACTATATTAGCAGTGATGCCATATATATTATTAAAAACTGAATCTTTTTTTATGAAGGATTATCTGTAGTATAATAATATACATAGTATGTTTCTGTCAAACACTTGTCAAACAGATTAGAAATAAAATAAAAAAAGATATCGACCCGTAATCGGCAGAAAAACGTAAGCGACAATTCATAAATTGTATAGAATGTTTTTTTTTAACTTACTCTCGTAATAACCTCGCAAGAAGAATCAATAATTGATCCAATATTACCGACTTCATTTTTTATTCTTATTCGGTCATATTCGCTCCCTGAGTCGAGCATATGGCCGTCACGCGGCACCTCCATTTCTCCGTCTCCCAAATGCTTTGCTTCCTCCCATGACATGCCAGCATCCCTCAGATCCGCCGAATACATCCTATGAATAGTACCCGACGGACGTCCGGGGGCTGTAATCCCACTGGTCGAAAGAAGAGTCAGGCAAGATTGAGGCCTAGTCTTTACCAAAGTCTCTCCATAATCACTGGCGTGACAGGGCGCTGTCTTGTACGTTACCTTATCTCCGAATTCCTCACAAAATCAAAACACCTCACCCCTATCATCCGACGCAAGCATCTGTTCTCGAAGTTAAGTATACGGTTAGTCTGAGTCTTCGTCAGGTGCCATGATTCGCTACCATTAAGCAGTACTGGCATAATGCAAGCGTTGAATAAGTGGCACTTGGTTTTAATCGAGTACAGATGTGTGTCCCAGACCCGCATTGAGTTGAATGTGGCTTCAGACATTGCCAGACGAATGGCGAGCTCTTTTTTTGTACAACCGTCTTTTGGGATATATTATAAAAAACTTTCTGTTATGATTAAAACCTGACCATTCCTGTAAAAAAATATAAAATGTTTCTTACGCTTTTTGACAATTACAAGTCGATATATTAATGCGAAATTTAATAAAAATGTTGTTATTAATATCACTAATCGTTAAAATATGTTTATATATAATTAAATTAAGTATTTTTCGCAGGTGATTTATAATTTAAAAAAGCGATATCCGTGACCAAGCAGTGTATTATATTACAATATGTAAACGGATGTTCCTTAATCAAGATTATATGTTCTTATAATCCAAATCAAATAAAAAAAGAGATAAAATCTGATGTCTTACACGTTTAAAAAACATTTATTAACATGTGTTAGAAACATAAAAAATGGCGATTCCAGTCACGACATTATAAATTATTATTTTTTATGTAGTAGTAACAGACAGGGACTGCAAATATTCCAATTTCGAATATTCAAGCTTTTTAGTGTTCGAATATTGAAAATGAAAACAAAATATTCAATTTTTATTTTAAAACACGAATAAAAAATCAAACATAATCGGAAATGTAAAAAAAAAAACTTTACGTTGGTTAAAGAGGTCCTAAACCTTTTTTACGCGATACATTGGTTCCAGAAAGTGGCACGTAAAAAAAACTTAATTTTCATATAATTTGATAATTCGGATCCAAATATGTGTAAAAAATATCAAAAATGTATGAAAAAAACGTAACGGTACCTCTAAAAAAACGAGTAAATTAAAAAATCACGTAAAAAAAGGATTAAGTGTAATTTTAAATATTGTTTGCATATTATTAATAAAGTTTAAATAATCATCTTTCCAAAATGATAAATTTGTCGCTCAGTGTCAAGTTAGTAATCTGTTAGGTCTGAGTTCGACTCCCACAAACGTCAATGTTAAATTTAAGTTGTATTCGAAGTGAGATCCAAGATATGGATATTCTTGAGTGCATCTCAAGTGGCTTGTAATATTCGAAAACTCGATTTAAAAAAAGTGTCTTAATATTCGAATATTCGTCAAGAATCCCTACTCAGAGACTCGAATAAACGATTAAAAAAACTACAATATTTTGATTCGAAAATAATTATCACAATTTTATAAGTGTCACGTTACGCATTTTACTAAAAGCTATAATTAAAAAATATTTTATTTACTTATTTTTTTAAGGCGATACTAGCATGACGCTTTTATAGCAATGTTTGCTAAAACGTTTCAAAACCTCATCATGTGGATGGTTTTCATTCATCAAAATCTTAAAAGCAAGTACGTCGAAGTTTTCATAAGGAAAATTGAATATATATATATATTTGATATCCTTGTCAGGACTTCAATCCCGAATATTCTGATAGCTAAGCAGAGCTATATTTCAGTAAATATGGTCGTAAGCCTAGTGTTATTATTTTAGAAATATAAATTAATAAAACCTGAATTGCAGTACCACTTATATTTTGTCTTCGATGTGCAGAGAGAGAGAGGGTGTATGTAGCGTAAGTTTCAAAAATTTTCTAGTTCAAATTTACTTAATCAACATTTCGACCTTTTCTCTGCGCATGGGCTAATGTGTGTTGCGTTTCAGAAAGACAGATTTATAAGACGAATATATATACGCTGAAGTAATATTGAACGACATGTGAAGAATTTCAATGTACATATTATATTCATCAGTTGATAATGCTCTTGATGAGTGAAACCAGTCCTAATTTATTAAATTAGTACTGGATGCACTTGGATGCACTTGTACTGACTTAGTACAAAAGATCGTTATATTTTTTGAATAAAATTAAAATGTTTTTGCTAATTAATTTCCAGAAAGAATATAACGCATCTATTTTATAATGCTCATACATCGTTCTATTTTTGAAACACCAAGAAAGTGTTGCCATAAATAAAAAAACGAAACAAAAATATTACACGCTATTTTATCTGTTATTCAATCTGATATCCCCAAAGTGTAAATACGTCAATCAATCATGATGTTGAGTACCTACCCGCCAATCAAAAATAATTCTTCTTTCTCGTTCAACAAGAAGAAGAACAGCCTTATGAAGCATTTAATTAAAATTGAAGGTGAAATAATAACAATGTCCGACGTTCGCCGGTGTTGCAAGCTAAATAAATAAATAGCGAGTGTACCTTTGTTTATTTTTCTCTTTTATAAAACGTATAAAGAAATAACATTGCGTAGAAATGGACTTTCCTCTTTCTTTGCCACATTTGAATCGCGCTTGTAAAAACAAACGTTTTATAAAATTAAATAACCTATTAAATGCTACACGTCAAAAAAAAAACAACTTAAATGAGGAGTGATTTTTTTAAAAAAAAATGTATAATGCGCACTAGAGCTTATACCATAAAAAACCCGGTTTTTGAATTTCCTAAAACTTGGCTCAACCCGATTTTCGATGTATCACAAAAAAGGATAATTCAATAAAAATATCGAAAAAGAGTGCATTTATACTTTTTTTGTTTATTTTATATATATATAGTGTATAACACTGTGGAGTCGAGTAAAAAAAACGTCTCCGGTATAAAATAAAAAAAACTGACTCCGAATTGATTTAATCAAATATTTCGATTTAACTCTCGCGGCTCGTAGACTAGAAAAAAACTTCTCTGCCGATGGGGGTCGTTTAGGGACCCCAGTGGTTTCCTCATTATTGACCTTATGAATTTCAAAAAAAAATAGTCTAAGGGCTTTAAAATATCTCTCTGCATCATTCCTCATACATTTTTTTTAAAAAAAATCCGTGTTTTTTTAATAAATAATCATATTTTAAGTTGCGCGTAAAAAAGACGTCATCCCAGCACAAATATGAATTTGCAACTGACGCGCTTAGCCTAGCTATCTTACGAACGATCGCTTATCGCGGGCGCTTATCGTGCTATCGCGTATTTATATAAACTACAAAAGGTCCAAAAAACTATGACATAAGAATACCTTAATAATAAAAATTGTATCACCCATATTAAAATAATTATTTAAGAAAATGTGAGTATTGGGGTCGCATTTCTCGAGCATAGAACCGGAAAAGTTATCTTACAAATCTGTATGATGAATAAACTATTATTTTTAAAAAAAATATCTTCGGTTATTTCTACTTCACTAGCGTAAAAACCAGGGCTGTGGAATCGGAGTCGTAAAAACGAGCTACTCGAAAGTAAAAAAAATATATATTTAATGATGTGTATTCAAACTAAAATAGTACATAGTGTTGATATTGCATTCTTGGCTGACTAAAGACGAAATGAAGGAATACATATATAAAAGTTAAAATGAAATGATTGAACATCTTCTTCGGAGTCGTCTTTTGTTTACACGAATTTACAGCCATGGTAAAAACACCCGACTCCACGACCCTACAACTCAACAGACCTAGTGTAAGCAGCTTGACATAAATATCTCTGTACAAAAGTTAATAAAACAAAAAAAATACGAACATTGATTTGAAACATTACAATAGCCGAGAAAAAGAGTGCCGGAGAGCCGTTCCACCGCGTTACGTTTGAACAAAAGCAGTGTATTTATAATATTTCACACTCGAACTGTGACATGTACAATTAAATTGCCATGATGACTGATGGCGAAAATTAATATTTTACCTGCATCGTTAAGTCATTCATATCCAAACGTAACTGAAGTAGACTGTCGTAGAAAAAAGTACGTTTGTACCTATCACGCCGGCTATAATTTGCAATTATTAATTTAATTAGTTATTGACGAGGTAAATCGTTCCTGGCGTGTTTAACACGGAAAATTTGAAGAGATATCTCGTCTGTGGCAGTCATCCATTTAAACTTCTCACACCTATTGATCTGTCATTTTGTTTGTTACTGGAATGGTGAAAGTTTTCCTGTAATGCATTTTTTATATTGATTGTTAAAAATGTGGAATAGGTATAGATAACTTTTGTATTTTTTTAATTTATTCTCTTCCAACCAAAAGTTTAGACACCTTTATAGTGGTATATTATGTTTTATTAAATTATTGAAACTGTTTAAAAGATGTTCGATGCACATTGTTTTGATTTCCGGATACGAATGCGTTAAAAGGTGTTATATTATTATTTGACAGCGAATAGGTTTTGACAGGGCCGCCAACCACACGAATTGACGTAAGTTCAAAGAGGTTAGTAAACACTTCCAGCTATCTGACAAAATACACGTCACTATTAATCAGGGTTGCCAAACAAATATTTTAAATCAAAATTTAACGGTATTTATCGGCTATTTTTGAGTATTTCCGCTGTCAATAAAAACACCTAAATTCGTGTCACTTCCCACGTTCGACATTACTTTTATAAGAGGAAATCTTAAGCGCTGCCTGGATTAAAAATCAGTGAAGTTATGCAGGCCGTTCATTTTCATTTAAAATTAGTTCAGCACGACTCACGTTCAACGACGTCATGTATGGCGCTGCTCTCATGATAGAATGATTGCATGGCTTATGGAATGACTTTATTTTGTAAGCAAAACATTTTACCCGCGCTTGGTTTCCAGGATGATTATATGTACAGTTGTCGACTGAGGTGTTTTGATCAATTGATTGCAGAAACAAACAGTTTTATAATCAAGACTATCTGGTTAGAAATCTGACATTCGAACAGTATTCAACAAGAAATTGCTACATTTTTTAGATAGGGATCAGTCAATTTGTTTCGAATGTATGGTATTTTTTTTTACTTCTAGAAATAAAACCAAACATCTGACATCTAAGAAACGCTTAGTGAAGTTTAACCTTCTTCTCTCTTTAACGCTAAAACCAGTAAGGTAATAGAGTATACAAGAAACTGTTCAAATCCATTTAGCGTTACAACTTAAGACAATCGAGATAAATAAACCTACCTCAAAACCTTCTTCCATTGGGCCGACCAGACTTTGTTTTCCTCCGGCTATCTAAATATCAGTTTATGTGTTGATTTGTGAATTAATTATCTGAGATTGTAATTTAATTCGAATTTATAGTCAATCGCCACTTTAACCTAATTGTTATTTGATTTGTCTTTAAATTATATTTAAGTAATAAACAATGACCAAAGCTTTGACGCATACTGAGTAATAGAAACGTGAAAATTAGTATTTATCTCATCTTTAAAGTGAATCATTTATATCAATTTGATTCACATTTATTGCAACGTGTACAAAACTATAAAATGATATTTCAAGATGTATTTGTATGAAACTGAGAGAAGGTTGTTTATATTTCATTATTTCCATATGCAATGCATATGCCCACCGAGAGAAATTCAGAAATTTTTATCTAGTTGTACTTTTTTAGAGCTATATAAATAAAACATCAACTTCTTAACCTAAAGTTAAATGGAATAAAGCAATCGAATAATTTTTAATACGATTCAATGTGGGAAACTCTAAAAACTTGTAAATTAACCTTTATAGTACCGCGATGTTTTAAGCTAAAAAAACATTCACTCACATACCTACCGCATGTTTTTAATAATTTTTGAACAGTTTTAAAAGATAGGATTGAATTGATGAATATTAAAAGTTTAATTAAAAAATGATATGTATAGTTTAATATTTTCAAGTTACATTCGTGGTCTTCGGTGGCCTTACGGTATTTGCGCCGTTCGCATGTAGCGGCCACCAGTGGCCTTACGGTACTGAAGCGGTTAAATCAAAACTGACGACCGTGCGTGTGGACAACCCTGAACTCTCAACACACATCGTGACCGTTGTGTCGAGTTTGATACTGTGCCAAATAGTT
This sequence comes from Himalopsyche anomala, assembly GCA_031772345.1. Taxonomy (NCBI): domain Eukaryota; kingdom Metazoa; phylum Arthropoda; class Insecta; order Trichoptera; family Rhyacophilidae; genus Himalopsyche; species Himalopsyche anomala. The sequence continues at coordinate 2,547,497 of CM062831.1, read as the reverse complement.
TGATGCACGTCGGTTAAAATTAACCGTTAGTAACCGGCGAACCGAGTAATAGGAACTAAATCTATTTTCGTTTCTTTTAATGGTGTATCCTTCTATTTCGACTTCCATCTTGCACTAAGGCAGATCACTGCACAATGTCTGTGTACGAAATGCAACTGAACTGAAAATTGATTCAAACATCTAACTATGCAGTTAAACAAATTACAACTAGATGCAACTACGATTTTTTTTTTTAAACTCTTTTTACGTGGTTTTAATATAATATCATTCATTTGTTCTAACACGATTTCTAGACACAACAAATACAGAAACCAATAATGAGTTTTCTAGTATTAAGAAATTCAACAACACAAAAAGCTTCAGAAAATCTTGAACACATTGTGTGTATCAGACGTTTCTAGCGATGAAACGGATAAATGTTATAAAGATAAGTCTCTCATAAAATTCCCAAGATGTAAAATAAATATTTTGGGTAGTGTCTCCATTATAATCTTTGTTTTGCTTCATTTTCCATACCAATGATTCACTTCCATACCATTTCCAATCATCAATTTGTATCTATTTTTACACTGTTTTTGTGGAACGTATCTACCGTGTAAACAAAGTGTTATTATTAGGCAAGATTAGTATTTAATGTAGTAAATATAACTACAAGTGACTGCGAAGTAAAAAGTCGAAGATTCAATGCTCAAATACGTTCATCATATTCTGTCGCGTTGTCTACGAACATTAATTCTGGAAAGAACAGTGATTTTTCAATTGTTTGTCTTTAAAAAAATGAATTATAATATACCAACAAAAGAAATACACCAACAAAAACACAACAAAAATAGGTTACATTACTTATATTACCAAAACCAGTTCCTGGTATTTTAAATGTTCATCAATACCAATATATTACAGTACACTTAATTAATTACTGTTCGTGCAATAAGCGGTGAATCTGAGAGGTTTTTTTGCAGCTGGACTTAATTGCATAAATATCTGATCACGATTGACAGATCCCAGCATTGATGAACTAATATTTTTAAGTATGTACCCATTTTATTTAAAAGAAACTATTAATTGCTGTTATTATTTTTTGAAAAATCAGTTTCATACGCTTACAAAACCAGATATGAATATTTTTTCGCCGTTAACCACTTACCTGCCAGCGCGAAATATTTGATCAAGTCCTCTACGCCAGGTTTCTAGAACCATTTGAAATTGTAAAAAAAGGATTTGACTTACAAAAATTTGTTATCTTAACACATAATAAACATTTATTTTTAGTCAATACTATTGTACATCGATTGAAAACACGTCATTAACTATCGATTGTGTGTTCAAAGTTGTCACAATAAATGTATTTATTATTTTTAGATTTTTTTAAAAATACTATATATTGACCTCAATCTGTATATAAAATTAACCTTTAAATTATAGTTTGATTTTTTCTATAAGGTATTGTAAAAGATATCTAAAGACACGATTTGTGTATGCCGTTTACAAATATCAGTAAGTAGCCCTTACTAAGAACGTATGTTGAATTTATTAAAAAAACAAAAAAAAAGATAACCTAAGATAATTTTCAATGTTTAGCCATCATTGAGTTAGGTAAAAGATGTCACTAACGCAATAATTTTTAGATATTGAAAAAAAATATATATTTTCTACGAGGAATCATTTTGACGCACATGCAAGTCGTTGGCGTATGGAGTCAGTAAGCGTTTAACACACCGACGAGTCGTTGGCGTGCGAGTGGTTAAAGCGAAAATACCTCCCATGTGCCTAATTTCTACAATCTATCCATCGACAATACTACTGTATTTTTTTGTTCGAAACTGCGACCTTAAATTGCAGACTGCTATTTCACATTGTATAAAACCGGTTTCACTATATTTGTCCATTATTGAAAACCCTAGTTGTGATACTTTGTGTAAGAAAGACGACGTGTTGTTATCCTAGCCGACATAAATTTGCATTGTAAAACACGAATAAGATTGCGGCTTGGCAATCGAAATTGGACGGCCATCTTTGGCGAACGAGAGGCGCGTCAGCTGAGTGAAATATTGCCAAGGCAGAAAGTGCAGCCGTGAATTATGGAGCATTACTATAATGACTTCATGAGGGTTCTCGGCTCGAAGCGGGTGGCAAGAAAAAATAACAATATCCCAACATTCATTGTTCAACCATCCAAATCGGACGAGCGAGATTATCGACGAAAATGGTTCGATATTAAATTGAAATAAATGTGTTAAATATAGTACTTTAGTTATCCGTCACAGTTGTTTTGAATAAATTCAATTTAACCACTTGGATACCAAGCGGACACAGGTGTCTGGAACATATGCAAGCGAAAACGGACGTCCAAGGCATTCAAAAAAATCATGTACTCGGTATTCTTATAGAATATAAGCAATATTTTGATGAATATGTGTAGTACTATCTATACTGAGTCAATATAGGTTTTTAAAATATCAAATTCGAATGTATATTAGGCAAAATTATTTTTCTCAAAAAACACGCAGTATCTCTAGGAGATATTAATGATTTAGTTGCCCGGTAGTAAAGCGGTTAACACCTCCATGCCCATGATGCAATCGTAAATAGTTCAGCCATTCATTCAATATTTCTCTTAATATTGTCAATAAGTATTTATCATTTTAGGTATTCTAGCATATATACATTTTTAAAATTATTTTTTAGCTTCTAACTTAGGTTTAAATACTGTCAATAAACAGTGAAACTGAGATGCCATCATGGCAGGGAACGTATTTTTTTAGGATGGCATGTTACGGGTTAAAAAATGTTTGTAGACTTATCCTTCTATACCTATAGTCTCTCTGTAAAAAGAGAGATTGAGCGACTGAGTTCTCGTAGAAAAAATCCACATGGATTTAAAACATGGTTTTAGAGTTAGTCTGAAAATACTTCTCAATGCTATCAAATTGAATTTTACATACTAAGTATTTATATAATTGAAATTAATTGAACATATTTTTAAGCAAAAATGATTTAAGAAGTACATATATTATTTACCTATTGTTATTAAAGCATAATTTTCACGTTTTATATTGCCCACTTGTATACCCTGTTTGAAGGCTTCACGTTAAGTAAACAAAGCAGTAATCTAACCATAATAAAATATTTTCATTTCACATATGAAAACACTGGAATAAAAAACAACAGAGGTTTCAGAATGGATACGAGAAAAACATTTCCCGTATGTATTATTACGTAATTTAACCGGTAAACCTTCGCTTACAAAATAATTGAGTGAGCTTTTATTGATTCGACGAAACAATGAGAGGGTAGGTGAGTACTGCAGGACAAAACAATAATTTTCAAAAGCTTCCACAATAATCAAACCATAATATGTCACATGCATGACAGCATTCAGTAGCGTGCGGGTTGAAAAGAGTGGAAAAGCTCTGCTAAACTGCTTGCATAATAGAATTTAAATTAACGCTGCTATAACGACATTATAGCGAAAAATATTTTAAAATAAATATTAATATCTGACGTAAACGTGGAGTCAAAATATGATAGCGATCAACAATATCTCTATATTCTCAATACCCAGAGGTACCCTTAACTGAGAAACTTGTGTGCCAAAATAGGCTCATTACACGGAAGTATTTTTTTATCCATGTCCGCTCCGAATGTGGAGCATATGGCCTCCTAATGAATGTATTTCTGACGATAGCGAAAGCCAAAACAGCTATCAACTAATAATATAAAAACTGTTGAACTAAATAATTCAGTAAAATAAAAAATGTGTGCAAATATGTTGATAGTTATTCTCTGACCTACTTACTGACACTAGATTAATTAATTCTTCATTTCAAGCCGCTAAATACAAAATGTATCTCTATTGTACAACATTTATATGTGCGGTTTGTGCGAAGAGCGGAAAAAAGTGTGCGGCCACATCTTGCGAAGTGTGCGCGCGCACACGCGCACACCTTAGCGGGAACATTGTGTACAAGTCTACTACAGTAGAACACCCTACTGTGGCGAGAAAGGGGGGTCATTATAGGGGGTTAGGATTTTCAATTGTATTTTTTCATTGATATGAAAGTAGAAAAAATATTATCTTATTTTATACTTTGAATACTGAGGAATGAATTCCCGGATGATACGTCACATACGTCCTTCAAAACCAACGAAAGCAGAGCTACTGAATAGTCGTCGATACGAATGATATATTTTTTCGTTTGATTTTTGTCATTATAGGGGGTAATGTCACTGTAAGAAAGGGTCTCTCAAAAATAGTATAGGGTTTAGAGTACGGGGTGTCATTATAGGGGGTTATACTGTATAAGTATATTTATTAAACTTAACCAACATAATATTGTTAAAGTAATTTAATGCGGCTTCAGGTTTGACAGTCCTGGATTAGGTAATCTTACTTCATATTAGGTTACATAACATATGACCTTAGAACGCAAGGATTTTACGAGAACCTTTTTTAAGATGACAACTAATAAAAAAAACTAATTTATTTTATTCGCAACCTTAGCCAGTTCATCCATCTCAACATAGCAACTGCTTCGGCTGCACGAACGTAGCTTATGAAAGCTCATTTTATTAAACGAGTACGGAAAGCTTTATGCGGCTATTAAAACGTAACAATAATTGACGCAGACAGTTCGGTGACATGTTTAGAGTTAAATTGGGCACAGAGGAAACATGTGTCTCGAGTAATAACATTCTTCTGTTGACAAATCGACTAGGAACTTATTTTGTCACATTGCTAATTTGTCAGAATCGTCGTACATTTTTTTTACATTAATTATACTTCGTAGTGAACGTCTGGTGAAGCGTCTTCTATTATAGGACAGACCAGGGTTTCCCAAACTATCTTCCGCGGAACACTGGTGTTTTGTGGGACCTATATAGGTGTTCCGTGAAAATTTACAATGGTAATATACGCTGCAAGCATCATTTAAGCATCTTCTACTGAAAATTAAAAATCGAGTGGTGTTAAATCTGTACTGATTTTTAAAACGTCAAATATCTAACTACATGTGGAGATTTTTAACCACTTAGAGCATTGTTTTCTCATATTTCTATGTAACCTGCTTTAAAAATAATCATTTAATAAATAATAAGTGATTTAATACAGGGCTGTGGAGTCGGAGTCGGAGTCACGAAGTCGCAGTATTTTGTCCGGAGTTGGAATCGTGAAAAATGGGCGGCTCGATTTTTTTTGGTAAAAATATGTTTAATAATGTGTAGTCAAACAAAATAGTCAAAAGTGTTGACATTTCATGCTTGGCTGACTAATGATGATCTAATGGTATACATATTTATAAGTTAAAATAAAATTATTGAAAAATTTCCTCGGAGTCGGAGTCGTTAATTATTGTAAATCTGGAATCGGAGTTGTCTTTTTTTACACGACTCCTCCACAGCCCTGATTTAATAACATATATTATTTGATTTTTTTACTATTATGAATTACCTGACCTAAAAAATGAGTTGTGTTCCGGTAATATTTCTAGATTTACGAAGTGTTCCATTGGATAATAAGTTTGGGATACCCTGGGATAGACTGTGATACATTTATAACATATGTATAAGATTATAACACAGGATATACTTTATTTTTTTAAGAAGAGTCGAAAATTTGTTTGACTAATTTTTAACGAACTTAAAATGCAAATTAACTTTCATCTACTGCCATGTTCATGTTTTTGATTGAATTATTGTTTTATCTTTAGATATGGACACTTCACACATATTTTAGTGAGTTTTGGTAGTTACATTATTTTTACTGATAGGTTCAAATGCACAAAAGATATTTTAAAAAGGTCAATATATGTAAACAAATCAGTACTCATAATATTTAATGTAAAATTACATTTTGGGTAGATTCACTTCCTGGGATCAACATAACTATTGTCGACGACGAATATTCATTTTAGACCGATGTTTAAATTAACTGAATCTCTACAAATAATATTTTTTCAAATTATTAATTGATTAATAGATTTTTCTTTGAAATCATGAATGTTTGTGATGTCAACAAATTACTTCCCTCCCTTTCAATAATAAAATAACGGGGCATACGTAACTCTATCTTTTTATCCCTAGACACATCGAAAAAAAAAAGAAAAGAGAGAAGTGATATGTTTTACATTAAGAGCGGACATGGATAAGAGGCATTCGACTTTAGAACTGAATCATTTGTGTAAGAAAAAATGCCTCACAGAGGATTTAATTACTGACCTGCGAATTATTTGTTTTTGTTATGCAGTGCTACGAATCAAATCAGACAAACGACTCAAATATGTGTTTCGTGTTGAATAAAAAACTGATTACTTAGTGCAACAGACGAATTCTTTTCGCAGTACATATTTTTACCACCGATTCGTCTGCATGACTTACTATACCGAAGCGACAGGATACCAATAAAACAAAATCAAACCTTTGCAATATTTCTTAACGCAGTGAAAAAATATACAAATTGTTAAATGAAATTAATAAATCTGAACAGGTCCAAGTTTCTTTATCAGTAATATTAATCTGACGACATTTCTCATGTAGGCTTTTGTATGATGAAAATACAAACAAATCACTTGGCAAAACATTTAATGCTGTAGGCGAGAAATAAGTGATTATATGAGATAGCATCAACCGAGAGTTATGTGCAACTGTTAGCGTGCGAACACACATTTTGTCTTTACCAACTATTCTCGAAATTATTAAGATCTAAATTTGGCATGCTGAACTTTCTTTCGCTAGTCCTAGTGGGCCGCATAACAAAATATAATGGGTTCGAGACGCAAGGAAAAATTAAATTTGGCGTACATATAATTTAAGATTTCGACTGAAGGTGCTTGGTGGAATTTCAATATAAAATTTGAATTCCCGGTCATAAAACCTTTTCCGAGAAACATATAAATATAATTCTTAAAACCACTCACTACTCAAATCTTTGGGCATTCCCATGAGCTTATCCTTTTCGCCAGCAATGGCTTTAAACTCAATGATACATTTATTTATTATATAAACATTCATTTGCTAAGCGTCAGTTCAAGTTCATCCGTCAGTTCAAGTTCAACTTTGGAGTACATACATTCACACTTTACAGAGAAGATACATTATATCTTAAACAAAAAAAATAGTAAACCTAGATAAAGGAAAGATTGGTTCCGTAAAATTTCATCGTGCTATTTCGAAACAGTGTAAAATGAAAGGTGCAAAACAAAAATTAGTTGTACTTATTTAAAAAAAATATTTTTATTATAAAACATTTATATTGATTGAATTGGCATTTACTTGGTAGAACTCCATTGTTATAAGGTAAAAAATCTAGCGGGCAGAACTAGTTTTATAAAAATTGGAGAACTAAATATTTTGATATTTTTTTCCCGTATATGAATCATTTATACATGTTGTATTTATAATTTTGAAGTAAAGTGAGTAGTGTCTATTTTTTAATGTTTATTTTTAAGAATAAGATTTAACATTTGCGGATGCAAGCCATTCATTTTTTTATTAATAACTATGTTTCATCAATGAAAAAGTTTGCTCACATTAAATATTTACTTTAAAAAAATGAATATATACCACATTTTAGTTTTTTTTAAATTATCTAGAGTCGCAAAAAAATCAAACGAACCACATTCGGTCTGCGACCCACGGATTGTGGATCACTGATCAATACACTAATTCAAGAAAGTCTCGAATACTGAACACAATTTTTTTATTTGGTTTTTACGGTTGGTATACAGTTTTATGTTAGTAAATAGCCGCCTGTGTGGTCGAGTGGTCAACGTCGTTGGCTTCGGTTACGGAGGTCCCGGGTTCGAATCCCGGTACGGACAGTTTTATAAATTGATTTTTCAATCGATTTATGAATTTCTGTTCGAAGGCATGGATGTATGTGATGTCTTGAATTCCCCCCTTCCACCCATCCTATCCTATGAACGGGGCGTATCGAGAGCGATTAGCTTACCACTAGTCCTGTCCTAGCCCTATCCTTCTATTCCTACTCTCTTCAGTAAAAGAGAGGTTGAGCAACTGAGTAACAAGCAGTTCTCGTAGAAACACATCTGTTGAGATAAAACTCCATTAGGAGTCCATATGCTCCACATTGGGAGCGGACACGATTAAAAAAAAAGCAAAGTTTCTTTGGGATTTTATTACAACTCCCTATACGTATGAGAGTGATTGTAATGAGATGAAAATGCTTTACAACATGTTATTTGACGAGCTTGACTATAACAGTAAATGACGTCAAAAATAAGAGAACATTTCATACTCAAGTTGTTAATCACTGCTGTCAACAAATCCAAAGTTATACCGGCTTAAATTTCTCGTGAAAGATTATTTATTTTATTAATAAAATTAACGGTATGATTAATGATAATGCAAATTTATATTCGATTAAAAATTGTTCATGATCACATAAGTGTTAAAAGTAAAATAAAAAAGACATAATGTTACACAAAATCATTAATAATCATTTAGTATGCCAAGATAAATTAACGGCAACATGAAATATTTTTATTAGCCAATGAGTTTACGTTGATGTATGTACTCTTTTTTCACACGATTTTTAAATAACACAATCCATTTAAAATAACAAATACTATATTATTTTTACAAACACTCTTAACAGAGACAAAAAACACAGAAGCGGATAACGGATTTCATAACAAAAATAAATTTTAATGACAAACAAAAGGCTTCATTAGATCCTAGCACATTAGACGTACCAGGAAATTTCTAGCAATGCCTCTAGTGACTAGAGTCTAGTCTAAGACAGCAAAAAAAAATGCTGCGCGAAAAATTAAAAGTCTGCACGGGCCAATCCAACAAATGCGTGCCCTAATTTGTGATATTTGATATAAAAAATATTGTTTTTTTTGTGTTTTGATTCGCATAATAAGTAATATTGGCAGCTTAGAGGGAACGTTAGTCCAGTCTCTCATAAAAATCCCCGTCTACAATCAAGAAGCGATGAATAGTTATGTTTTTACTAAATTAAAATACATAATTCGAATATTATTTTGTGTAATTTACTCATCTACATTATTACCTTTTTTACACAAGTTTATGAACGATAATCGTTATTTTTTTCAAATAACACGAATTACTTCTTAATTCAGGAAAACAACCTTTAGTTTTTCTATGAATTCTATCACTTTTTTACACAGTTTTTTGTGCAACGTATTAAACAGTTTTAATTATTATTGGTGTGAACACATTAAATGATTAACCACTATATTATTTGGTAAAAATGTTCAATTTGAATCGTTCAAATTATGTACACTCCCACAGATTTTGTCACTAACGACCCGGGTTTCGCCTTTCGGCATCTTCAGGCGTTCAAGCGCACGGATGAACTTGAACTGACGGCGAAACCCGGGTCGTTAGTGACAAAATCTGTGGGAGTGTACATAATTTGAACGATTCAAATTTAATATTGAAATTCCACCAAGCACCTTCAGTCGAAATCTTAAATTGTAAAAATGTTCATTTAAAATTTAAAAAAAAATATTTACGATGTTGATTGATATTATATAAGAATAAAAATTGAATTAATACGACACGACACTAATAGAATCATCCGTTTCAGAAGATTAACCGCGAAAGCTGATGCTTATTTCCAGTCGTCAAAGTATTTTGGTGTCACAAGAATGGCTATATCCAGTGCTAAATCGTTGTGATTAATTGGGCAACAATGTGTTTCGCCATTCCTTCGACAACGGCCGGCGCCATTTTTACATCTTCGACAGACACGGAGACAGTGATTGCCAACCACCGAAACACCTGATATCATGATGAATTTTTCTCATCAAATTAACTACAATTTTGAAAACGTTAAAATTAAATATTTTCTCTTTCATAGTTCCTTAAAAGAGTATTTATTACACGGAGACAGTGATTTCCATCCACCGAAACACCTGATATCACAGTGATTTTTTCTCATCTAATTAACTACAATTTCGAAAACGTTAAAATTAAATATTTTTCCTTTTATAATTCATTAAAAGAGTACTGCTGCAACAAATTTCTTTTAAGAATGCTATCATTGCATTCTCTTGAAGCTCGAAGATAGTTTTCGATTTTGAAGCATTTTTCTCTTCTTCTTCTCCAGGGCCTAGTTAATAATCCTGACATTCTCAATTCTTACATAATCTTATTTTTTCCTGAACCATAATTGAACATTTTTTTAAGACTTGCTCTTTGGGTAGGTCATATGAGTCGCCAGTTTCAAAGGCTGTTCGGTTGATCAATGCATTACCTAGAGAAGTGCACATTTTCAACTACAATCATTGTCAAGTATTTATTATATTGTGAATTTCTTTATTAAAAATATTTTTTGTCTTCTAATATCATGCACTGTCTTAATTTTATTTTTCAAGTGTGTGGGGAATTAGCGTCAGCTGTAATGCCATTTACTATTCTTTAAATTTGAAACAATCAATAATTTAATAAACGATATTTATTTTTCAGATTCTGAACGGAGAAGATGGCAACTCAACTACAAGAACATACCCATCAGAGATGGAATTCATTATATTGTTTAGCCTTGTCCGCAATATATGTACTCATAATTGGGTTTATTACAATAGTATTATTCTACGAGAACTGCTTTTTACTGAATGACTAGAAACCTCTCTTTTTTAATTGTGTAAATATAGAACAATTAAGCTAAGACAGGAACAGCAGTGGCGGATTACCTCATAAGCGCAAGAGGCGCGCGCTTGAGGCCTCCAAATTTTAGGGGCCTCAAAAATACCATAATTTTTATAAATCCTTATATTTTAATTTCAGTTTTCAATATTCATTATTATTCTACAAAGAGTTTTGCAACACTTTTATGTTATTTGAAAAACAGGGCCTCCAAAATTTATTGCGCCTTCTTCTTCTTCTTCTTCTTTGGCCATGTTCGCTCAAATTAATGAAGGAATATTAGAAATCACATATCTTCGAACAAAATTCAAAAAATAGATTGAAAAAATGTGCGTATTTTGAGTGATTACTAAATGCTGTCATATGAGTATGTTTTGTCCTTCCTCAAACCCAGTCACATTTTCTTGAGTGTGTTTTTATCCTTCCTCAAATCCGTTATCACATTTTTTCCCGTAAAATATTAAAATCAGCTCGGATATCAAAGGTTGAAGATGATTTCGTCACCCCGTAAATTCTTTAATGACCGACGCCGGTTTGCAACACCGACGCATAGACGTCAACAACTTTACTTTTAAGAGCGAAAACTTAAAATATTTTTACCACATTACGCTCAAACGAAGTGTTGGATACTTATCCCAAAGGAATTATTAGAATTCTCATTGTAATGCACACGCAGTGAGTAAGTTATTAACGAAATCTTCTCATTCAGTTTTAGGGTGTCAACTGTCTCAGTGGAAAGAATTCTGATTTTATTTTTTAATAATATCGACCGTGGAAAGGAAAAAGAATGTCAATTTTCTAAAAACAGCTTTTTCGATAATCACAATGTATCCAAATTGATACACGTTCTATCAAAAGGATACAAGCTTCAAATTCCGAATTAGTATCTGAATTTAGCTTTTATGTTTGAAAAAGATGACCTTGTGAAAAATTAAAACCGAGGAAAAAACACTGAAATAAAGGTTTTTTCTAGATAATTTCTTAAATTAATTTTAGATTATGTCAATTTAACACCAGTTTAGAAGTCTCCGTGCACTTCAATGTTGTGTATAATTCATAATTTGCATATAGCCCAAAATCATCAAATCACGTTTTTTGCGCCTCCTGTAAAATTTGATATGTGTGGGTTACGTCCTTTTTCCTTTCCACAGTCGATATGTATGTATACACATTAATATATATATATATATTTTAATTAAGATTTCAACTAAAGGTGCTTGGTGGAATTTGAGTATTAAATTTGAATCGTTCAAATTATCTACATTCACACAGATTTTGTCACTAACGACCCGGGTTTCGCCTTTCGGCATGGCTTTAAACTCAATGATACATGTATTTCTTATATAAACACGAAACATTTATTTACTAAGCGCCAGTTCAAGTTCATCAGTGCACTTGAACGCATGAAAATTTATTTTTCAATTTTATAATTTTCAGACACCACAAATAGGGTATCCAATCCCGGAGCCTTTTGGCACTCGACGTGAAATCGTGTATAATTTGAGAAAATTTTTGGTGACTCGTTTTTTTTAGTTCACCGACGAATTTGAAAATCTCAAATCCCTATATTTTTTGTCCGCAATATTAACGTGACTCGTTTTTTTTAGCTTTTCCAATTCCAAAAAGCTATAAATTTTCGGGATTTGGTAAAAAAAATCTTAATTACGGGATTCGGGATCCTGGGATTGGAGACCCTAGTCACAAACACCCATGACTTCGAACAGAAATTGATAAATCTATCGAAATAAAATGCTGTTCTTACTGACAACGCTAACCGCTGCACCATGGGACCCGAATCTTTTCTAGAAATCATAAACGAAGCGAAAACGTGACTAAAATAGCCGTCAGGATAAAAAAGGATGATATCTGAAGTTATCGCGCCTGTTTCTGAAAACAAGTAAGTCAACATAATACCACCTGATAACCTGTACCATTAACACGGCGCAAGGAGTGTGTCTGTGATTAACCAAGTGACAAGCTAGCCAGGAATCCTGAGCGCCCGCACCGACGGCCAACGAGCAGTGTGATGCAGTGACGTTCTTAGGCTATGTGCCGCCCCTAAGCAGAGCCTTAAAATAGCGCCCATCTTTTTCACTTATTTTCCATTATTCTAGGAATACATTTACAAACATAGAAGTTCAAATCCTCTACTCACCTACGTATTCAAACAAATGTTTTGTTACTTATTCCGTTTTGCTTTCAGATGATTCATAATACAGTGGAACCTCTCACAACGAGTTCCAGAATCTTACTCGTTATGTGAAACACTCGTTACGCGAAACAATTTTACCCATATAAAACAGTGTAAAATAAAATAATGCGTTCCGTGACGAAAAAAATCGTTTTCGATGAGAGGTTCCACTGTACAGTGGAACTCCCAATAACACTACCCCGAATTACGCGCTGGCTTGAAATATTCGCCACAAATCCTCGAATTGCACGGTCGTATTTCATTGTCGTTACTGAGAGACGGTCGTCGGTGCCGCGCATACAATCAAATGTTGGCTAGCGTCTGTGTATTCAACACGTACCAGGCTATACACGCATAGTTGTCTGTGTGCGGGATATTTACTACTACAAAAAATAAATAATTCGTCCATATTTATTTTTTTTGCAAATCTAAGGGAAATCTTAGTTTTGCGTTTTCCGCGGAAAAAAACCAAATCTCTAATTTTTATTGAGATTCACACCCCCAATTACACGGTCCCGACTATAGTGTAAATGGGGGTTTTACTGTATATGTGTTCCTTATTGAAAAAAATCCTCACGAATAAATATTATCCAAAATCCCATATTATTGTTTAATATTTATGAAAACAATAACTTTTATCTTCACTACACATAAAAAATAATGTCAATTCAAAATGCATTTACAATATATAAGTATCGATTCTTGATTTGGTATTTTGTTTATCAAAGTCATTGAGACATCATAGTTTTTCTAAACCAAACTCGTGTCAAAATATTTAGTCATTTAAAGCAATCTGTGATCATTTGCCGCTCCCTAGAAATTGCCGCCCCTAGGCAACTGCCCACTCGCCTATGCCTTCGGGACGTCCCTGGTGTGATGTGTCACAAGCAGCTCAAATAAATTCACGGCTTATCTCGGATTAATCTCGCGTCGCTCTTTGTGTGGCGGGATTTGATTTCACCGGGAATTTACACGGATAAGTGGAATACGGTTATATGCGCGTATAAAAACAAATTACAGAGGCGGTGATATCGTAAATTAGAGCCGGTGCTCTTTTTGTATCAACAGCGTGATGGGGATATCGTGACAGTTGGTCGCCGGGTAGAGACGAACGACGGCAAGTAGACTTAGGGTATGCTGAGACGCAGGCGACGTAGGATAATGATAATGACACTTTTAGGCAAATATTTAGTTTTTGTTAAACGACTGTTTTTTTTCTCTCAAAAGAAATGCCCAGTAGAATCTGTGATATTGGAGGGCGAGTAAAATCTTCAATATCCGATAAAGGTAAAGATTGTATGTCATGTTATTAACTTTATCAGTGGCAGTTCTAGGTACTGGACTAGGTGGGCTTAGCCCGACCTGCATTTTTCACCCAAAATGTATAGAAAAAAAACTTTAGATGGCTGAACTAAAATGAAAGCAATTCGGCCGCTGAAAAAAATTAACTACATTTCTGAACGTAACTAACCTTTACCAAATTAATACAATATCTATGTTTTGATTTTCCTTTGTCAATATAAGACAATGCTATGATGTCTATTTACTATAATACACTTGATTGTTTTTGTAGTTAGCTTTGATTTTATTATATAATAATTTATGCTTTGCAGTAGTCATAGTATTTATTAATTTACATGTAAATTAATGTATAAGGTGAAGTGAAAACATGCACAATTTCGTAAATAGTATACAATGCAAAAAAATTCTCTAGCCCACCCAAGATTTTAGGTCACGAACCGCCACTGAACATTATATAAATTAATTTAAATAATTTAATCTCTCTGTATTAAACGTCTATTTAAATAGCTATAAAACACATTTTTGTACCACTTTGATATGGATTTTATATAGATTATTAGTGGTTTTTTTTATCGCTTCAATCAATAAAGCTTTGAAGCTTGTTATTCATCTTATTTAAGCTTATAAAAATAACCTTAATTGGATTTATGTTTCATCAGTTGATAATGTTCGCGAAGATTGGAAACGGTCCAGATCTATACATAAAAATTAAAATGCAGTGCAAACAATTTTTAAAGATAAAAAAATATAAATTCTAAAATATTTCCATAAAATTCCCTCAGTATTTTTATCATAGTCAAACAAAAAATAGTCACTATTCGATCAAAACAATCTAAAGATAGTTCATAGATAATAATAGGATAAAAATATCAAGGTATTTCAGTTCTACAGTTTTTTATATGTTATACGTTGATAGCTATTCGGCTTTCGCCATCAGAACTATAAGTAGTAGTTCTGACGATGGAGAAAGCCGAAATAACTATCAACGTATAACATATAAAAAACTGTAGAACTGAAATACCTTGATATTTTTATCCTATTAAAATGGAGTTCTATTAAGTAAATGCCAAATCAATAAATAAATAGTTCATAGAGATATATGGATTTTGTAACACAACTAAAGTATTTTAAAGTAAGGTTGAAAAAAAGGAATTAAATTAACAAATTTACGGCGGAGAACTGTTGGGAACGTACGATTATGTTATTAATTATTGTGTACCTTTGCCGTTTCGTATATTACCAAATGTGCGGAAACGCCTATCGAAAAAGGCAATTTTTTTACGCGCTGATTTTTTGTATACCCGCCCATTATAAGTAGATTTTATCTTCATAATCACATTTTTTTGGAGCACGTTCGTATCTTGTAAAAACATCCGGATTAAAAACACGAGTTTTATTTATCACTATTTGAAATATGACTTTTTTGCAACTGTTTTTAAACAATAAAAGAATGATATCTATATTAGCTGCGTGTTACAAATTATGTCTGACATTTGTAATGTACGCGATTTTTTTTTCAAGGGGAATAAACTTCCGAGAACACAGTCAATACAGTAATCGAATTATAATAGATACATGGGATGTAGCTCTTATTACTTTAAGCAATCATCATCATGTTTTCAATGCAATTGAAGTAACTTTGAATAATTTGAGTTTATCCTGGTAAATATCTTAGTAAATAAAAGTGAAAATAAGTACAAAGGAATATTGTGTTTTTCTTAACACATTATAGGGGGACACGTAAAAATACGTTTATCTCGTACTGTCGGTTTTGTTGGTATATTGACTCATAATTTAATGTTTTCTTCAAAATAACTGCCGCGGCAAATGACCCTTTTTGACAATAAGCTATACACCTCATAATTTATTATGCCCTGAATGTTCGTTCAGACATAGTATTGTTTTTAAAAGGGCTCACATGTTTCTCGAATATCAAGGGAATCAGATTTTACACTTCCAGTGATTGTACATTTGTAGGAATGAGGATTTTATACATAATTATTTATATAATTGTATGGTATGAATTAATGTTACTTGTATATGGAATATGTTGAATATTTCATATTGATAACAAGTGGAGTGCTATCTACTAAATTAATAACAGGTTTTTATATATTTAGCTTAGAAAAGTAGTGAAATTATGATGTATTCAAAATGTTTTCATTTTATTTTTAATGATTAAATGTCACATATGATTTTTTTGAAAATTTGAGCCGAAAATATTGTTTGGTTTAGAAGTTGTGCTGATTTTAAGAATGTTATATATTTTTGCGCTAATCACTAAAAAACGCCCGCTTACAAAGTGTTAATAGTGTTTGAAGAAACTTTACAGAAGTTTATTTTGAATTTAAAATTAAATTTGATAGTTATGTTATTCCACTCCTTGAGTTGAAAATCATGAAATGTTTTGCTTCTTTGAGAAGCATCGTCAAACAGAACATCGCATGGTATACGAATAAACTAAAAATCGATTTTGATTTTTAAGTTATAAATTACAAAATGAATGTCTGGGGTTTTCCTTTTTTCATTGGACACTGGGGTAAAATATACGTTAATTACTTGTATAAGAAACGGTCAGTCCCAAAGGATATAAGTTTAAGTCTTTTTGTTAGAACCCAGACATTAATTAAAGAAGGTTTTTAATACTCAACATTCGTTGTTTTTATTTGGTTAAATCTAAATGAAATAATTGCAGCTTGGTTCACTACTGTCGATATGTCGATGTACACACTTATTGGTAGTATTTGATTAAGTATAGATGATTCATTTAGTCTTAATTTATATTTCTATCAGCTTTAAATTCGCGTAGTGAAAAAAATGGATTCTGATCTCAAAAAATAAATGCGATATACTAAAGACTTCATTTCATGTAAAATAATGTTTGGTAACCTACGAAATATTTTAAATTAGAAAAAAACTGTTCATAGCAAATAATGATGATGTTTAAATATATTTTCTTCGGCCTTTTTTAAGCGCTTTTCTAAGAGTTTATTATACATCTAAAAATAAAACAGTCAATAAAAGCTTCCTTTCAATGTATTCAATAAAGAATTTCCGATTGATGATTTTTTTTTATTACATATTAAAAGAGCAATTTATACATAATTGAGCAGAAAAAACTGTTGTGTTATTTACAAATTAGTACTATAAAAACAGGTACTATTCCAATTACACGATTGCTTTCGCTTCGTGTAATTAACACCAAATTAGCACGCGCGTTGGCGGTAACACCGGTAACTGATTGTGCACGATTTTGATTTACCAAAGTGACCGCTGACACACATTCAACCCTTTCAAAATAAGGGGGGTTTTGCAAAGCGAAATATAAAAGTGGAAGCTTTGTTTAGTATTAATACTATAAAAACAGTGTGTTAATTGCACTCGGAGCAGTCGATACCTCCAAAATACTTTGTGCCCGTCAGGCACTTCATCTTAAATTATCCTAATCTCCCATAGCTCTGCTAAGTTCATCTTACGCAACGTCTAAGGTGGGCAAAGTCACTTCTAACAAGATTGGAACGCTGCTTAAAGCAGATCATATAATAGTAGGACACTCTATAGCCGCGAAGACCATTTGATAGTTTCGTGTCGCACCGAGTCGCTTTGCACTCGCATTGATTTTGTCCACGTAAGACATATATATATATATATATATATATATATGGTGAGCAGCGGTTTACCAACGGGACAATAAGTACAAATATATATATATATATTCATTATCACTGTCCGAGCTAACGAAAATAGAATCTATTTTACACTAATGAAAATGTAGTTTCAATCTTAATACACTTTCGCTGTAATATATGCGTTGTAAAGGTATAAGTGAAAAAATGGACTGGAAAAAGGAGAGGTAACGCCAATAACATTAAAAGAAAATATCACAATATACTAAATAAATAAATATAATTAATCAATATGCTTAAGCTAAGCTAAAAAGATGTTTACAAGTCGAAGTCGGTCTCGGTCAATTTGATTAATTATACTCAGCAAAATAAAACACTCTTTGTACTAATTCCACTTTTATTTTGTATGATCAGGACCGGTTTTATTTTATATTAATTATAAAAACATTCAATTCTATTGTAAGTGACCACTTTTTTAATGTTAGTTGATCCGATCGCAGGTTATTCGTTTACTTGTAAGCGGTAATAAATGTTTAATTTTAGTCGATTTAGTGCCATTTATTCATATTTTGTATGTTAATCTATTCTTCATCTATTAATGTCTTTCATATTTGTATAACCAATTGTTTGTTTGTTACACCCTGATAATTTTACTTTCTTCTGCATAAATAGCACTGTATAAATATATTTTATTATCAGATGAGCATCATGAGCGAAACCGATACTGAACATATAAAATAATATTGCAATTACTACAAGAGTGTTTTATTTTATGACTATAATGCTTTTTCACCAAGTACTGACAGTGAACACCTTAAAAGTGGATTAACTTTCTACAATTTTTCAGTAATGGTATAAAAATAAATCTACAACTGGAATTATTAAAAGATATGATATAAAAAACATTTTAAAAATATAAAAGAACATTTATATCGCTGCAAGAAAATAAATTTAGAATGTGAAAAGAAAAGAAATTGTTTCGCAGTACCATAGTAACGCTACTACTCCCAAAGCGTTTCGATCGGTAAGTTGCGCTCTATAAAGAAGTGTTTCATGTTATTTAACCTGAAAATTAACCCTGAAATGTCATCGTAAATCCCATCTGTGGCCATCCTTTTCGTATGTAAATTAAAACATTTCATGTTCGCCGCGCTTCGGCGTGATGAAAAAATGATAAAGTGGTCTCGCGAATGCCGACAGGACATTAAATTTGACAGAACTAAATATAAAATGGGATTCACACTCGTGACCGCCTGCAAATTGCCTGCGTAATTAGTTGGACAGAAATAGAAATGCTCTTTCCTTTATTGCGAAGTTTCCGTGGTCGAGATTAATCAAATTTTATAATTACTATCACAACGTGGTGAATTTGAAATACGAACTGATTAACTCAGTAACTGATTCATGCGGTATTTATATATGCCGCCTGTGTGTTCGAGTGGTTAACGTCGTTTGCTTCGGTTACGGAAGGCTCGAATCCCAGTATAGACAGTTTTATAAATTGATTTTTCAATCGATTTGTGAATTTCTGTTCGAAGGCATGGATGTATGTGATGTCTTGAATTCCCCTCTCCCACCCATCCTATCCTATGATCGGGGAGTATCGAGAGCGATAAGCTAACCACTAGTCCTGTCTTAGCCCTATGCTTCTATTCTTAACAACGTAGTAACAAGCAGTTCTCGTAGAAACACTTCTGTTGAGATAAACTCCATTAGGAGTCCATATGCTCCACATTGGGAGCGAACATGGTAAACATATATATATATTTATCGACTGTGGAAAGGAAAAAGGACGTAACCTACAGTTTTTTCAAAACATTTTTTTTTCGATAATCACAATGTATCCAACTTGATACACGTTCTATTAAAAGGATGTAAGCTGTAAATGCTGAATTAGTATCTAAATTTAGCTTTTAAGTTTGAAAAAAAAAGATAAAGAAGAGGCAATATGCTCCACATTTGGAGCGGACAAGGATAAAAAATAGTTATTTTTTAGTACAGCTTTTGTTGCGCTCTTATAAATCCCGCTTTACTTTTACTATACAATACTCCGATATACATCAATATTTGAGCAGTGATTGAAATGCATTATATTTACTCAGTAAAATGTAGATTTTTTTAAGCTTTATGAAGCTTTCGATACTTCGTCACATACATTCTTAGAAGTATAAATTAAGCTTTTACTCGTCTTGCACCGTAACGAACGGCAAAGTTGACAGTTATTTATTCAAAGCTCGACAATTTGCTACGATGGTAATTCAGTTTGCTTATTACCACAGAACCAAAGTAAATCATAACATTCATTTCACACAAGAAATGCGAAATCAGCATATTTATTCTTACGTGGAAAATCGTGACAAATGCAGTTTAACTAAGGTGACATTCAAATGGCAACGTCTTTATTTAAATCTCAAATGAAACAAAACATATATTGACTCGTCTGTTTCATCTTCTTTCATGTTTTCTTCCAAGTCAATACCGAACAATGCATTGGTAAAAAGGGATTGACAGGAAAATTAGCCGGGCCAAAAAGAATTTGACTCATAATATAATATCAGAAAGACAAGTGTTTAATAAGGAACAAGGGATCAAAATGTTGCACCCAAATATGGACGCTCATAAACACTTTTTCCAAGATCCAATCTTTGAAATAAACAGAGCGCAATTGAACAGTCTTCCGATTTTAAATGACCAGATCCATATGCCGGGCTCTCCGCTTTTATACCCTATATCAAATATGGCGAACCTACAGCACGCGTGCCTGAGGTGGCATGTTTGAGAATTTGGATAGCACGCGAACGATATTTTTTTTATTTTTAAGTTTAAAAAATTAAATTTTGATCAAATAATTCATGAATTATTCATTTATTCCGTTTTATTAATCAAATGTTTCCCAAGATAAACGAGAATCGTTTAAAAATCATTTTTTTCACAATTTTGTTTTAAAAAAAATTATTGCTTGGGCACTCCACACAATCGAGAAATAATGTTTGAGGAAAAATGTGTGTCACTCTTAAATGTTGTTTGAATTAGTCTCATTTTAATATAACAATGTACCCTACCATTGGATTTGATACATTATATTGTATTGCCTGTAATAGCATTCATAGTTCAAAACATGTTTTTGTCGATTGCTTTCATCGATCAACGCTCGTTAATTTCATATTTTTTTTACAATCCTGTATTTGATTTTTCCTGATTCCGTGATTTTTCAATCATTTATTTATTTTGATTAAAAGTATGGATGTTTGTACTGTTATCGAATAGTGAAAATAAAAAGCAGATAGAGCGATTTGCACAATATTACTAATCCTCTCCTGACCCCCAAAACACAACACTACCACATTCTTAAGAAAAAAATTACATACAATCAGGTATCGTTAAGAAATCGAAAAATATTCAGTAAATGAGAAAATCTAGAATTGATCATCGAAAAGATACTTTTAAAAGATATATCATCTGTGGCTATGCAACAAATAAGAATTAAAAGTTGTCGCCTAGTCAGCAGTGGCGGAGTAAACAGTTGGGAGGCCCGAGGCGCAATTAAATTTCGAGGCCCTTGTTGCTCGTACATATGCTCCCAATATGGAGCATATGTACTCCTAATGGAGTTTATCTTAACAGAAGTGTTTCTACGAGAACTGCTTATTACTCAGTTGCTCAACCTCTCTTTTTCCAAAGAGAGTAGGAATAGAAGGTAAGTGCTAGGACAGGACTAGTGGTGAGCTAATCGATCTCGATACACCCCGTTCATAGGATAGGATGGGTAGTAGGGGGGAATTCAAGACATCACTTACATCCATGCCTTTGAACAGAAATTCATAAATCGATTGAAAAATCAATTTATAAAACTGCCCGTACTGGGATTCGAACCCGTGCCCTCCGTAGCGGTAGCCAACGACGTTGACCACTCGACCACACAGGCGGCAGTTTTCGAATTACTAAAACATAAATAAAAATATTATATGGGTTTTGTAGAATATATTTTATTTTGAGGCCCCTTAGATTGGAGGCCCCGAGCGCGCGCCTCTTGCGCTTATGGGTTAATCCACCACTGCTAATCAGAACATGAAATATGGAAAAAAAATCTTTCAATATAGTTCTCTTCGTCCGCAATTCGTACACAAAAAAAAAATCTATTGGAAAAAGGTCTCCCAATAAAAAAAAGCTCAGAAGTAATCCATTATTTGTGTGGGGCAATATAGTTGTTTTCAGTACGTTTACAATGTAATCTAATACAGTTCTGCCTTGGGTAAATTGTTACTTTGTTTACTATTTATAAAAGCTGAATTAACCAAGTAAACGATTGTAATTTATAGTTTTTTTGCAGAAACATTAGCGTCGTAATAACTTTGAGCTTGTGTATACAATTTAAAGCACTGTCTTAAAGTTATCTACCTACACACTCTTTGCAAACGAAACAATTTAAAAGCTTTTCGCGTGTTGATGAAAAATTGCATTTTTACGAGACTGTTCAATGTAAACATTCCACTGTTTAATGTATTGTTTTAATTATATTCCTTTTATAATAAACAAGAACAATCTACAGGAAAACCAAAAAATATTAAATCGTTTAATAAAATTTATAAATCAATATTGTTTACTTATAATAAAATAGCCATTGCCGTTATAAATATGAACATAATTAGAGAATTGGATTTATCTCTTTTTTATTGTTTCTCTCCGGTATCAAAATTTTTGTTCCAACTCCAATCCATGTATTTATATTGCTTTAATTAGGAGAAATGGTTTTTTGTATATCTCGATTTAACGAATTTATATTACTGCCATTGTTATCGTATCGTGAAGGATGTGTAAAAATGATTCCCCCGCAAAGATTTAAAAATAACAGTTGATTAATTTTGATATTTCTTTTTATTTTGAGCGTTGAATAATTTTACTGTAGTAAATTAAGCAAAGGATTCATGAAGGCTTAAAAATACTAAACTATAAAATCGTCAAATATTATTATTTTTTCAATTCAAAGCATTCTTGTATGCTTTTATTTAATGTTCTCATTCGTCAAAAAGTCGGATAATCAGATAATAATTTTTAACCAGGACAGTTTTTGGAGGTGAAGTGAGCCAAGTGGAATTTTAGAAGAAAAAAATTAGATTCGTTGTAATATTCTAAACGTCTTAAAGTATCGTAAAAGTAAAGTGACCTCAGTTAATACACATTGCAATTGAATCAAATTCTACTCGGTCACATAATATTACGGCACGATACGTGAAGGATTTTTTTAGCATGGGAAGGGGAGGGTTAATACACATTGTGATAAAGTGTTATCTCGGTAAAATAAAAATAAGCAATTCACCAAAACACCAAATAAAGACGTGTTGTACTTAAAAGCACAAGAAAAAAGTTGTATTACTTTACAAGATGGCTCACTTCACCCTAGAGGGCCCAATTGTCACGCTATTAAAAATACTGAATTGCTTACGTTTTAGTTTGTTTTGAAATACCCTGTATACTATTTTGACTTGAATAAGTGTTGTTTAACAAAACATTATTACAGCCCGTTAGGATATAAAAGTAATTGTGTATTCTTGAATAAATAAACAGTTTAACATCGCTTACCTTAATAACGGATTTATCATTATTTTTTCTTTGTCTGGAGAAATAAGGGCAGCTTACCTATAATAAAAATAAAAACAAATAAATTAATGCATATTATATAATACTTAAATATTAAAATTTACTACACATATAAAATATGTGTATTGGTAAATATAATATATTAAAAAAACTAGTTTCGTAGAACATGACATTACATGTAAATTAAGATGTTAGAGTGTATGAGAAGATGTGTTAGTGCAGCGCTGTCCAGCTGGTGGCCCGCGAACTTTACATTTTACAGCAAATTTTTAATTGACTTTTCATTTAGCTATACTCTTTTCCCCCCGAAATGTTTTCTAAGGAAAAAAAATGGCCCGGTGCCTAAAAGAAGTTGGACAGCGCTGTGTTAGTGTATCTTCTCTATGCCAGTATATATGTACATGGTTTCTCAACCTTTTTGGGCCCGTGGCCCTTTTTAAGTCACACATTTTTCTGTGGTCGCCATACCCGGTTATATGCATATAAGTTTTTCGAGACAAAGTGAGACATTGATCGATGGTAGATTTTACCCAGCAATTTACGGATTTCCTTAAATGAAAAGACGCGAGATGTTTTATTTTTAGGTATTCCAGGATTTGCCCGTGGCCCCCCAAAACTGCTATGTGGCTCTAATAAAATTATTTTTTCTCTGTGGCCCCCTTGGAAAATTCTGTGTCCCCGGTTGAGAAACGATGCCCTAGTACAGTGCTTCCCAACCTTTTTCATTCCGCTGAATTAAATCTGAAAACAATAATTGCGGACCCCCGATTTTTTTTTTATTTCACATGTTCATATTTTATCACAAAGAATGTTGAAAGAATAAATATTTTCGCGGACCCCAGGTTGGGAAGCACTGCCATAGTATATACATATATATAGCTAAGATAGTATAAGCTGAAACATAATTCCGATGACAGCATAAACCAGAAAAGCTTTCTAAAATAATATTTGTACAAGTAAAATACTTTAACTTTATTATATGAAAATATACTCGTTTGTATTTTACTATATTCGATTCAAGGATAAAATCTGTACGCCACTGCGTGTTGCTATAAAAAAACATGCGTCTGGCCGATAGATAATAAAAAAAACGCTCAGATTGCTTCGCGGTCTCTTCGCTCTTCGCAAAAAAAAAACAAATGCAATTAATATTAAGACTGCAATGAGGCGAGTCACCAAGAGCGTGTTGCGAATCGACAAAAATAAATAAATAAAAAGACAGCTAATGAATTTACGACCCTCTTTCTGTCGACACTGTTTTCACCTCTCCGCGGAATGCTCTAAATACAAAATTACCAGATAGTTCGTCACACACGACCGGAGCAAAATTGATTGTCCGTTAATTGTTGAGCAATTCAGTGTTCACTGTAAAATTAACAAGTCTGTTTTCCTTTTCTTTCTTATTATTGTCTTTAGTAAACCTGTACAGTTTGTGAATGATAATTTTTACACTTTATGTAATTTTTATTAGACTTGTGCATCCGCGGTGCATTGGTTAACTTTGTTGGTTTCCATGAAGATACTCACCAATTCATATCATATGAATAACATTTAAATTTTTCAAAATATAATTACATACGAGAATTCAAATTTTCAGCGATTTTCCACGACATAAAATTTGTTTCTTCAAATAACAGTGTATTGGAAAAATATGTCTTAAGTATGAATAAAAAAATTCTGACAGCGTGGCTGGGGAGGGTGAGGGGGAAGAGAAATCAGGGACAATCATACAGACGGACGTAACGTTCAATTTTCCAAAACAGCTTTTTTCGATAATCACAATATATACAACTTGACACACATTCTATCAAAAGGATGGAATCTGAAAATGCCGAATTGGTATCTAAATTTAGCTTTTAAGTTTGAAAAAGATGACCTTGTAAAAAATTAAAACCAAGAAAAAACACTGAAATAAAGGTTTTTCCGAGACAACTTCTTTAATTAATATTAGGTTGTGTCAATTAAAAACCAGTTTAGAAGTCTCCGTGCACTTCAAGCTAGTGTATAATTCATAATTTGCATGTCACAAAATCATCAAAATACGTTTTTAGCGCCTCCTGTAAAATTGGAAATGTGTGTCCTTTTTCCTTTTCAGAGTCGATATATGTGTGATGAGCAAAGCCGGTCTTAATCCAAATAAATTAATTGTGTATTAAAAACAAAATGGTGTCTTATTATTTTTTAACATCTTCATCAGATTTTTATGCTTCCATGTGGCACATTAAACATTTTTATTATGATTCCCTCACATAAAATCGTTTTCTGAATGTAAAGATATAAATTGTCTATCATAAAGTCGTCTTTTATTCGGATTAAACAAATCGCACCGTGTAATATGTGCAAAATGATCACCGTTGCCGCGTCGGTTGTTTATTTATCTTGCCTTCGGATGATATTTTTAATTTTTGCGTTACTCCTTCGACAATGGCTTGATGAATTTATGCACGTTGCTTTTACGGCAGCTCGTAAAAATGATAACTTCACGACCATGTTGAAGATGTCTTCGCCGCGGCATCGTCAGAGCACAACCTAATAAAATAACAATAAAATGCACAAAAGACAGGGGGAGTGCATCGGCAACAATTTATTTACTACTATATTCGGTGCGGATTATTGTTATTAGTGGTTGGGTTACAAAATCAACATAACTTCAAAACTAAAAAAAAACAGGATAGCAAAAAAAACTTCATGGAAACTTTCCTGTCGAAAAAAAATGTTTTTTTTTGTTGATTCATAATAATATGTACTTGGTAAACAAGTGCTCGACCACTGCTTTAAGGTTGAGAACATAAAGCAGTTCAACCAAGATTACATTTGCATTGGTTTCCTAGTACGTATAATATATATCTGTGGAAAGAAAAAAAGAACGTAACCTCAGTTTTTTCAAAACAGCATATTTCGATAATCAAAATTTATACAACTTAACACATATTCTAGCAAAAGGGTGTAAGCTTCAAATGCCGAATTAGTATCTAAATTAAGCATATAAGTTTTAAAAAAGAAGGGCATGTGAAAATTGCAACCAGGAAAAAAGAATTAAAAAAAGATTACTCAACAATCTATTAAATAAATATTAGATCAAGTAAATTAAACACCATTTTACAAGTCTCCGTGCACTTCAAGGTTGAGTATATTTCATAATTTGCCTATGGCCAAAAATCATCATAACACTTTTTATGTGCCTACTGTAAAATGTGCTATGTGTGGGTTACGTCCTTTTTCCTTTCCAAAATCGAATTATGTATATGTGTGAAAATTGATTCAAAACGTCGATTACATATATTTGTCTATTAGTACATTCCGATTTTGATTTACTCGTCAAGTATTGTTATCTATTTCTATTCTTATTTTTTTTTTTAATAAGTACCGGTATTTATATTTACAATACCGGTAAAATAGAAAAGCCAGTAATGATATATTTTTTCCGGTTTTGCAATCCTTAACTGAAACAAGATGAGTTCAAGAATATTCGTTAGATATCAAAATCTTTAGTTATAAGAAAAACGACAAATAAAATATAAATAGTATGACAGGTATCTAACGAATAGTTTTTTTTTCCTTCTACGAACATCACCGTGGAAATAATACGAACGTCAAATAAAATAAGCTGACAGGTCAAAATAAACATCTTTCTGGATAAAGAGATCGGACCGCTGGGGGGTTCTGTACCCCCCAAAACGGATTTCAGCTTTCGTGTCACTCACATTCTGTATCAAAGCTAACATGTTTACATTTTTGAAATGTCATCATGCGAGACAATAGCTGGCTATACACACAGGTGGGATTGGGTGGTATGTATGATTTAAAACTATGAAAAAATGTGTTAAAAGTTCTTTCTCGTTTAAAAGCGTACATGTCATCCGATCGCACGTGAAAGTGTTTGTGAATAATGTCGGCTTTGTAAACTTACATTACGTTCTTAGACAGTAATAAATCAATTCAAAATGTGTTAAATTTGAATCGTTCAAATTATGTACACTTCCACAAATTTGACACTAACGACCCGGGTTTCGCCTTTCGGCATCTTCAGGCGTTCAAGTACACGGATGAACTTAAACCGACGCTTAGTAAATGAATGTTTCGTGTTTCATTTACTAAGCGTCAGTTCAAGTTCATCCGTGCACTTGAACGCCTGAAGATGCTGAAAGGCGAAATCCGGGTCGTTAGTGACAAAATCTGTGGAAGTGTACATAATTTTAACGATTCAAATTTAATATTGAAATTCCAACAAGCACCTTCAGTCGAAATCTTTAATTATATAAAAATGTGTTATTTTAAGCGCGTTGAAATCGTCTCATTAAGGATTTTTTTTTATTTAAAAAAAATATATATATATTTGACATTACAGCTTACTCCAACGCGTCAAATATTTTGAAGTTGAAAGATCATACGAGATATACTCGATGAGAATTTTTTGACAGTCACATGAGATTAACTCAAGGAGAATTAACTTCACAAACACCCATGTCTTAGATCTCAAATTAAAATGTAAAAACTCCAATTTGACATTGACCTTACCGGGAATCGAACCCATACCCACCTGATTGGTAGAGCAAGGTCTAACCAACTAAACTACAGCGGGCGAAGGTGGTCTAGTAAATTCAATAGTGGCCAATTGATAAAGAAAACACATACCACAACCTCCATTTTACGATTTTGAAGGAATCGTCAAAAAAAAAATCAAATAGATTGAAACGTAGATTGGTGTTGTTTATATAAAACATTGTTTATGGAGCAACAAATACGTTATTATTGTGCACTAGAATATAGTAGATTAGATTCTTTTTGGAAGTGATAGATAGATGGATGCTTATAACTCGATACTGTCAAATTCAGACATAGTGTACTCTGGAACTAGGGCAAGGGTGGGGAACCTTTTCTTTTCTAAAGGCCGCAGTAAACATTGAATCTTTTGCCGGAAACAATTTCTAAAGCCCAGAAATTTGCGTATTTCCCAAAATTACCAGCGCGGGACCTTTTTTTTTAGGTCTTCCAAAAATTTTCACATCGAAAATTCCAAGAATTTACGGATTTGCCCATATTAGCGGCGTGGCACCTTTTTTTTTTTGGTCTTCCAGGAATTTTCAAATCCAAATTCACAGGAATTTACGTATTTACAAAAATTTGCAGAATTGGCCAGAAGGCCGCAGGTTCTCCACGCCTGAACTAGGGTTTCGTAATTTATTCGAAGTTTTTAATTGACTTAAGTCAATGAAATAATATTTAAAATATTTTTTTTAAAGAAGCAAAACACGATTAAACAAATAATAACAATTAAACAATCAGGGTAACCATGTACATAATGTCGTTTTAATGAATATTTTCACAAAAAAAAATACTCTCATTAGCTCTTACTAAAAGTTAAAAAGTAATATTTAGTTTTAAAACGTAAGCAATTAGAGCTTTTTGTTACATCCATTATCCAACGGAAAACTTTTAGAGATAGCTAACTATATTATCATTAAATCACAATTAAACACATTCGGGTTATCACTTTAACAACCAAGATATTACTAACAATATGTTGAGTTTAACTGCTTGTTTCGGAGTAAACCTTATTGTAACACACAAACAATGGACATTAACCCGGGTTATTGTACCTGCTGCATTAGATAATAAGCTTTTAAACTAACGACCGCTTCTAATTGCCTACCCCGAACGAAAACGAACAGATTCATTCGGACGTTATTGTGGCAACCCCAAAACAAATTAATTTTATATCAAATTATGCAAACAGATTCTCGACGACACACAAAATGGCTGTCTTTTGAAAATGCGATAGTGAGCATTCCGTTGATACCTGAATTCGTTGTCTATGTTTCAATGTGAATTTCTTACAATTCGATCGATTACAGTTAAAGATTCATATAGAAAAACATTCAAACTGTTTTTCCAAGAAATTTTAAAAATAAATAGAGCACAATTGAGTAGCTTACCGATTTTGAATGAGCAGGTAAATCTGCCAAATTCCCCACTCCTATATCCTATATGTAAGTAAATATAATCATACATTTTTTTCCAACAAACAAAAATAAATATAATTCTTAAAATTACTCAAACATTATTTACATTCAAATCTGTAGTCATTCCCATGGGTTAATTCAGAGTTTTCCAAAAAAATTCTGGAATGGCACACTTCGCAAGTCCGGAAAATTTAGCTTTTAAGTTTGAAAATTGCGATCAGAAAAAAAGACTTTTATTAACCCTCCAGAGGCGAGAGCTTTTTTTCGATAAAACAAATATTTTTTAAGCCATATTGAAGTCACGGATAACTTTTATTCCTAATATCGTGTACGGACAGTAGTAAAGACGAGCGAGACTATATGGGCACGCAAACATTCGGGGTTGAAATATATGTACCTAAACGTGATTTTTTTTAAATATTTACAGTTTGACCTCTTTAGATCAACATAATTTCAATACAAATAGATTAGCAAAAGAACTGTAAATAATTTGATGTTTTGATAAAAAAATATCTAACAGTTTAAAAAGTCCATTAAAAAAAACTAAAATTCAAAAAATCATGTGCTTTTGGTGACCGTTTCTGTCCCGCGGCTGATGACTAACTGAAGTCTGTACCCATATTAACCAAATATGAGTGAAAGCAACGATATTCAGGTAGAAAAGGGATGAATAGTGGGATCAATAGACAACGGTGTTTACTGTGACCATATGGTCACGCTCGTCCTTGGAGGGTTAAATTAAAATGAGATTAAGTCAATGAAAAACCATTTTATCAGTCTTTGTACACTTCTAAGTTGTGTATATTTCATAATTTTCCTTTGGCCCAAAATTATCAAAAAACTTTTTTTATGTTTCCTGTAAAATTTGTGATGTGTGGGTTACGTTTTACGTCTTTTTTCTTTCCACAGTCGATATGTTTTTCTATGAAAATTGACAAAAAGCTTAAAATTTATGCTCTTCTTCATCTTTGTGATTATCGAAAAAATCAAGACTAAATCATTTATTAATAAAAACACAATATTTCTTCATACTTTATTCCACTTTATTAAAAAGGTCATGACCGGTTTCGCTCATTGCGAGCATTGTCAACTGAAGCTTACTGGAGTATGTGAATTTCAGTTGGCAATGCTCGCAATGAGCGAACCCTGTCCTGACCTTTTTTAATAAAGTGGAACAAAGTACATAGGAATATTGTGTTTTTATTAAAATAATGCCTTTCCACCAAGTATTGACAGTGAACACCCTAAAAGAGATTAAATCATTTAACAAAAAAATTCAAATTCATGATTAAATTAATACTAGCTGTAAACCCGTTGACCTCAACGATTTTTGTTGCATTTTTAAATAGTAAATTTAGTGGCGTGAAAAATAAATTATAAACATATTTATTGAATAAGCCAGAAATTCTGAAAGTAAAAGAAATATACCTCGGGGAATATATCGACAGCCCTGCAGTATTTAAATTGTAAATTATTTATTTTTTGGAATAATGTTCAAGTTTGCTAACAATTATTTTTCGTAGTAGCAGAAATAGACCTCGTAAATTAATTATTTTTTGGAATAATGTTTGAGTTTGGTAACAATTATTTTTCGTAGTAGCAGAAATAGACCTCGGGGCATGTATCGACAGCCCTGCAGTATTTAAATTGTATATATGTAATATAATTTTTAGAATGATTGAAATTTTCAAGTACGCTAGCAAATATATTTCGTAGAAGAAGAAAAAGATCCCAGAACATTATTACGAACATATTTGTGATTTGTGATTATTTTATCGACTATTAATATAAAGATTCCTTGACATTCAATAATGAAGTTAGCATGTTTTTGCTGCGAGGTAACAAGCATTATTATCACTTAGCCGCTGCAGTTGCCTTAAAAAACAAGAAATTGTAATAATGTTCATATTTCAAATGTACAAACACACCTGTTTATAAGAAGGTTATTTTTCGAAAGGGTGGAATAAATAAGGGCGCACGTGTTTACATGAATATGTGTAATACGTATACATGAAACGGGTAGCAACAAAATTATGTAATAATAGAGTCCACGTGTGTTACCTGCCCCTACGCTTTCAATTTGCAGAATCTCATGTAACGATATAGGCCATGTTAACACCACATTTTGTTCGCGAGCCGTACGTTGTTTGATGATGAAATCCAATTGGCATCCAATCCCGGACCCTTCTATCTGGATGGAATATGTCCATAATAGAGATTCCAATCCGGATATTCGAATATTCGATATCCGGATATATTCGGCCCTTTTTCAACAATTCGATATTCGAATATCTGGGGAAATATCCGAATAGTATTCGTAATCTTTTTTTATTAAATATGTTACAAAATCTTCGAAAGATCACATCACAATTTCTTCACATTTAAGGAATAATTATGAATTCCCCAGGTAGTGGTGGTTTCGCCTTCAGCCAACTCGGGTGTTATCAATATCTTTTTGCGTGCGAGTTATACGATTATTTAGTAAAAACTCAGAAATCGAGACCACTGTCTACTAGAAAAAACAGCCGGCTATTCCTTGTTTATTAAAATATGTTTTTTTAAATCATAGTTTTAAAAATATTTTCTATATGATATGTTTGGATGAATTTAAAAAAAAACAGAAAAGTTAGACGTGTTGTTTAAAACAGTTCTAACAATAAGGGAGCGTAAAAGACAGCGTCCTGTCACGTCAGTGGTTATGGAGAGACGTTCGAACTGGCTGTGTCACGTGCTGTGGATGCCTCCGGAAAGCCTCAATTCTGCCTGCCACTTCTTTCGACAGGTGGGATTCCGGGAATGAAAAAACGTGAGACTTTTTTTGGCTCTTCCTAGAATTTCGAATCCAAAATCACAGAAATTTGCAGAATTCCTAAAAAAAAAATTTGGGATCTTTTTTTAGCCCTCGCCCAGCTTTCTCAAATTTTCTTTCAAAAATTTCGAAATCCCGGGATAAGTACCATCACAATCCCGGGACTTCAGTACACAAAATCGGACGGGATCTCGAGTCTAGTGTATATGAACATAATGTAATAAAGTTTAAAAATATACATAATAATATGTTCCAAATAAAAGATTGTGAACTGCTAGCCTTGTGTGCTCATTCCAGGATTATATAATATTATATATTTCCCTACATTCTGGGTAAAAAGATATTCCAGGAACACTGTGCACATAATATAATAATAGTAGGCTAGTCAGGGTATGCATTCATTTTCAGCCAATTTCACCAGCCGAATAATAAACATCCATACACATGCTCTGTTAGGATGGGTAATTCTATATATTTTAGTACGACA
Source organism: Himalopsyche anomala (assembly GCA_031772345.1). NCBI lineage: Eukaryota > Metazoa > Arthropoda > Insecta > Trichoptera > Rhyacophilidae > Himalopsyche > Himalopsyche anomala. Next base: position 2,514,886 of record CM062831.1, on the reverse strand, counting down.
ACAGAAGAAGGTACTTTTCTCTTAAGTCGAAAAAGTTAACTAATATTAAAATGAAAATAACGAAATAGGGCAAAACTTTTATATATATAATTGTAACACAATTCTTTTGAATAAAGTCATATTTTTTTTTCAATAAGCGATCGTTTTCAACTAATACAAAATTTGTTTTTATATGTATACTGCATTCCCACTAAGATTTCCCAGTTAACAATAAGAAACTGATTATCTACGTATATCGACCCGTAAAAGGCAAAATATCGTAACCGACAATTTGTCAGGACATGCCATTTACCTAATCACTTTCGTTACAAACTGTTAATTTAGTGATTGAAAAGGTAGAGGGAATGTTTAAGACATCACAAACACTCATACTTGTGGAACAGAAATCGATAAACCGACTTGTCAATTGTCAATATTGTCAATTATCTAAAAAAAATGTTATTTCACAGTGAAAATGTTTGGTTACTTTCTTTTTTTTTTTTTAATTTAAAAATATATTTGGCATTACAGCAAATGTCAATGCGCCAAATGTTTTAGAGTTAAAATATAACACGAGAAAAATTGAATGAGATTTTATTGTAAGTCATTCGAGATCAACTCGAGGTAAATTGACAACACCCACGTCTTAGGTCTCAAATTTAAATTGAAAAATCTAAATTTTACATTGATTTTTCCGAGAATCGAGCCCAGTCCCACACCTGGTCAAGAGAGAAAGATTTAACCAACTAGACCAGTCATACTCAACCTTTTTTCCTCCGGGCCGCATTTCGATTTTTGCTTATCTACGTGGGCCGCAAAATATTTACAGTAAAGTGTAAATATAGCACATTCTATACTGCAGACATATGCATGTATTATGATGTCAAAATAAAACTATTTTATTTTATGTAAATATTATACATTTATGTATTTTTCATAGTAAAAAATAACAATGAAGAACAAATAAAAAATACGTAAAAAGTACACAAAAATACCAATGTATCCAAAATATTAAATCGTTTACTTAACAATTAGTGTGAATTTTGATATTAAGTCAAACTTTTAACTATATTTCAAAAATATTTGGCGACTATAATTATTTTAGGCCGCACATAAGAGCTGACTGGGCCGCAGGTTGAGTATGGCTGAACTAGACCACAGCAGGCGACATCCTTTTCGGTATGATAGCCTTGCAAAATCATTTTCTTGTACAAAAAAATGTCAGCAATAGACATCTATTTAGTACTAACTGTCGATTTTTTTAAAATGGTAATTATTGAAATGATAAGCAAACTGCTTTTGAGTTGCCTTTTAATTTTCAGATATATATTGCTATAAAATAGGCGAACAAATAATTCACCTCAAAAGCAAACGCGTTCAAAATGAGAGTACTATTTTAATTTCGTGAAGTGCAAGTCTACTTCGCAAGAATATCTCAAGAAAAAGAAACTCTCCCCATCGCGCTGGCGAATGCGACAGACGAGGTCTCAGAGGACGCGATACTCCCATCTCTACAAGGAGTGCCACTCGTGACGTCAAAAGATCCCAAGTGGTCCTCTTTCTCTCGCGCGGGCTTATCTGATCCACGATAGGGACTTCGACCCATTCATAGTGCTCCCCTGGCAGCGACAAGCGGAAACTAAAAGGGCATTCAATATTATTTATTTTTTGATATGCTCTCTGCCTTAAAATGGAAGACATATAACTGTACAGGGAAAGAGATAACTTCAATACAGCGCTAACATTATATTATATATACCTCGTCGTGGAAAGATCAAATATTGTTGGTGATAGATTATAAACGAATTTAAGAAGGGTTAAGGAATTATTTTACTTCCACTTTTATTTACCAAGATCAGGACCGGTTTTTTCATAGCGAGCATTATCAAGTGATAAGGAATATAATTTAAAAGTGTTATTTATACAAAAGAAATCGAAATAAAAATCGTGTTTCCTTTTTGTGTTACAACTACCTGATTTCAGAGAACCACTGGTTTAAGGCTGATGAAGGGATGAAAATATTACACCCAAACACGGATGGGCGTAAATTGTTTTTCCAGAAAATTTTGGAAATAAATAGGGAATAGTTTACCAATTTTAAATGAGCAAGTAAATCTGTCAAATGCCCCACGATTGTATCATATATGTATGTGAATATTATTATATTTTTTCCAGCGAACAAAATAAATATAATTATTGAAATTATTCAACATTTAAATCTGTAGGCATTCCCATGGGTTAATCCACCTCGCCAACAATGGCTTTAAGCTTAGTGACATATTTATTTCTTATATAGCACGATACATTTATTTACTAAACGTCAGTTCAAGTTCATCCATGCACTTGAACGCCTGAAAATGCCGAAAGGCGAGACCCGGGTCGTTAGTGACAAAACGTGTATGAATGTAATAATTTGAACGATTCAAATTTAAAATTGAAATTCCACTTTCAGTCGAAATCTTAAATTATTTAATTGTTGTTTCTTTTATATGTAAATGCATACATTTAATTATAAATTGTATCGCAGAAAATTTGAATCGTTCAAATTATGTACACTCCCACAGATTTTGTCACTAACGACCCGGGTTTCGCCTTTCGGCATCTTCAGGCGTTCAAGTGCACGGATGAACTTGAACTGACGCTTAGTAAACGAATGTTTCGTGTTTATACAATAAATAAATGTATCACTGAGTATAAAGCCATTGCTGGCGAAAAGGATAAGCTCATGGGAATTCCCAAAGATTTGAGTAGTGAGTGGTTTTAAGAATTATATTTATTTGTTTGTCGGAAAAGGTTTTATGACTATATTTATATAGGGTACAGAAGTGGCGACCCCGGCATATGCAATATTTTATTTAAAATCGGAAGCCAGCGATGGCTTTAGACTCAGTGATACATTTATTTAATATATAAACACGAAACATCCATTAACTAAGCGTCAGTTCAAGTTCATCCGTGCGCTTGAACGCCTGAAGATACCGAAAGGCAAAACCCGGGTCGTTAGTGACAAACTCTGTGGGATTATACATACTTTGACCGATTCAAATTTATTTAATTGTTGTTTCTTTTATATGTAAATGCATACATTTAATTATAAATTGTATCGCAGTAAACCTTCAAGCAATACTATTTTATTTACCCTTTGGTAAGTAACCTTAAAAGTTTTAAGCTAAACGAATAACATTAACAATCCTACGTAAACATTAAATAATAAGCTGCGTTGGATAATGTTATATCATACAATTAAATAACGAGAATATATCACAGTAAAGTCTACAAACTCTGACAACTTCTAGGTTGTAATAAAATAAATGATATTCAGGTTAAAATTAACATTGTAAAGCTCGCCAAAAAGAGGAACTTGTGTATGTGGAAACACTAGCCATTACGCAAAAAGCTTCGTAAACAAACGATGTTGTTACAGCCTCGGGGGATAAACATAAAAATAAGCTAAAATTAACTTAATATGATTATTATAAACGCTACGTAAGTCTGTTCACAGACGGCGGTTTTTGAAATTTAATTAAATCAATAATAACCAACAAACACTAGAGTTACGTTAACTTTTCCGGTTCTAAGCTCAAGAAATGCAACATTAATCCCCACATTTTCTTAAATATCTATTTTAATATGGGTGATAGATAAAATGTTTATAATTAAGGTATTCTTATATTATAGTTTTTTGAACCTTTTTTAGTTTACATAAATACGCGATAACGCGATAACACGATAAGCGCCCGCGATAAGCGATCGTTCGTAAGATAGCTGGGCTAAACTCGTCAGTTGTGTCAATTACATATGTGTGTTGGGATGACGTCTTTTTTACGCGCAACTTAAATTAAGATTATTTATTTTAAAAACTACGGATTTTTATAAAAAAATGTATAAAGAATGATGTAGAGAGATATTTTAAAGCCCTAAGACTATTTATGTTAATATTTTTCTTATTTCATTACAACGTTTTTTTTCTATTTGTCAATGATTTGCAATGATCATTTTAATAAATAAAAAATAAAATATATTCAAAGCATTCCGTAGTTACATAATTGAGCCCCCGAAAGGAGAAATGAGCCAAGTAGTAAAATGGTAAAACTTTTTTATTGGACTTTTAAGTACAACCACGTCTTTACTTGGTGTTTTGGTGAATTGCATATTTATTTTTTAACACTATTGTAGTATGTTTTTATTCAGCTCATTTTACTATTTTGATACTTCAAGATATGCAGAATAATATAACGTATCCAACTATTTTTTTCCCTGAAATACCACTCAGCCAATGTTCCCTGTAAGACAAAATGTTAGCCGCGCGTAAAATTCAATGGCTGCGCCGGCCAATCCAACAAATGCGCGGCATAATTTGTCATATTTGATATGAAAATAGTGTTTTTTTTTTTGTTTTGACTTGCATTATAAAAAATATTATTTAATAATTGATAGATGAAGTTATTATTAATATGTTCTGATAAAAGATAAGAATTTTATTTTGATGACATTACCTAAATGTTCAATTTTTAATTTATTTCGGTCAATTAGGGCTATTCAAATTTTTAAAAATATATGAATAATTGTATTTTAGTAAAAACACAATATTCCTTTGTACTTCATTCCACTTTATTTAATATATCAGGACCGGTTTCGCTCATTACGAGCATCGTCAACTGATAAGAAATATAATTTAATCATGCTATTTATACAAAAATTAAAAGTTATAAACAACAATTGGTATTGAAAATAAATTACCTACATATAACATCAAAAGTGATTCTAAAATAACACAAAATCAAAATGTTTCCGAAATTCAAAAATTTCCCAAATTTTAATTATGTTTGTAATTACTTTCAATCGCCATTCTAAATTTATTAATCTGAGATGACTTTTTAATTATATGTTAGATGTGTTTAACAAGCTTATAGGGAACATTAATACTATCAGTTAACTTATCACTCTCGCTACAATCAGTTATTTTTTACGAGTGTAAGACCGGAAGAGGCGGGAGACATCACAAATACACATGCCTTCAATAAATTAATAAATGATATTCTTACGAAGATTTGAGCCGATGACGTCCGCCAAGGAAACCAGCGACGTTGACTACTGCACTACGGAACCAAAATAGTTTGACAGTATGATTTTAATGAAAATATTAAATATTAAAATCATATTGCCAAAACATTGCACAGCACTGCGTGCAAAATTCGATGCGGAAATATTCTACAAGTGAGGAGGCTTTTTGATGGATTGCTGTGCCAAACCAATATTAGGTTTCATACATTCATATTATTATTTATGAAAAATTTACATTTTGAATGTAACACCGATAAATATTTAATTTACAAGGTAGATTGATTTTTTTATAAACAAATTGCGCTGGAGTTGTCGGCTACTGGTTTTCACTTCCTTATTAAATTATAATCATATTATTTAGACATGTTTTGTATTTAAATATTCAAATATAATTAAATTATAAAAAAACAAAAAGATTGATTGTTTTATTCCGATTAAAATTATTTGAATTATCCGCCTGTCAATCTATGTAATTGAAACTCGTTTATTCTTTCATTTGAAAACAGTGCTATAATTTAAGCTCTACAGAGGTGAAGTGAGCCACGTAATAAAATGGTAAACTTCTTCTATTGGAAGTACAATCACGATTTCACTTGGTGTTTTGGTCGATTGCATATTTTTATTTTAGGGGTAAGCCCATTTCACTTTTACAATTCTTTAAGATATTTAGAACGCATTCAACTCATTATTTCTTAAAATACCACTTGGATCACTTCACCTCTCACGGACTCACATGAAAGTGAGTTTTCTTTAATTATTGATATAAATAAACATGTGTTATATTAATTTGAATCGTGAAGTCTGTCTGATTTGTGTTTAAAAATTGTCGATTTTTTAAATTTTTTGGGATACTTTAAAATTCGCATAAATTGTCAATTATGAAGACAATGTATAGTTTATAATCAATAGTGAAATGGGGCACACCCTTTGTAGACGATTAAGATTTCTTTTTATCAGTGTCCGCTCCCAATGTGTAGCATATGGCCTTCTAATGGAGGTATCTCAACAGAAGTTTTTCTACGAGAACTGTCCGTTACACAGTCGCTCAACCTCTCTTTTTTTAAAAGATAGTAGTAGGGATAGAAAGATAAAGCTAGTACAGGATAGCGTCCCGTCACGTCAGTGGTTATGAAGAGACGTTGAAACTGGCTGGGTCACGTGCTGCGGATGCCTCCGGAAAGCCTCAATCCTGCCTGCCTCTTCTTTCGACCGGTGGGATTCCGGCGTCCCGGACGTCCGTCGGGTACTATCCATAGGATGTACTCGGCGGAACTGAGGGATACTGGCATCTCATGGGAGGAAGCAAAGCAATTGGCGGGAGACAGGGAAACAATGAGGTTCCGCGTGGCGGCCATATGCTCCACATAGGGAGCGAACATGGCCGAAGAAGAAGAAGAAGTATAGGACTAATGGTAAACTAACCGCTTTCGCTACGCCCAGTTTTTAAAGGATCGGAAATGGTGGGAATCTGGAATGGTGGGAAAGTTCATCATTTTTCAAACTTAAAAGCTAAATTTAGATACTAATTCGGCATTTGCAACTTACATCCTTTTGATAGAACGCGTATCAAGTTTGATACATTGTGATTATCGAAAAAGGCTGTTTTGTTGTCATCAATACTTTTACACTTTTAGTTAATGTAAAAAAATGATAGGATGTACCGTATTTCCACCTTCAAATGAATGACAAACTAAACAGAGATGTTTTCTTTTCTCGCAGTACAATATTTCATATAATAAAAGGCATGGCACCTTGATTTTGTTCGATAAATAAAATTTACGACTCTGAGCTTAAAGCTCGTGTAGTGAATGCTTCGCGACGCAATACCGGACAAACATCGCATTCCAAACGTAAATCATACATAGTACAGCCGCTGCTAAAAATTAGGGGTACAATACGAAAGTATCACATTTCAATAGAGCTTTTGATTAATGTTACATTACACTGCCTTCTCGTACGTGTTTATATTTATTACAGTAGAATATATTTTCTTTAGTGGTAGCTTTGTGAAAATTCATTCCACGTGTTGTGCTACTAACTGTGACACGTGTTTCGCCTCTTTCAGAGGCATTCTCAGACAACCTTGCTTTTACAAAGCTTATTTATGTACAAATGATTTTAAATTTCTGCAGATGGTTAAATTTTATTATGAAACAAGACTTAGTCTCTCTTCATTTTTTCACTAAGCGCTGTGAGCTTGCGTGCCGGACGTCACGGGTTTGATTCCCAGTACGAAACAGCATTTCTTCGATTGATTTATCGATCTTCTGTTCGAAGTCATGGGTGTTTGTGATGTCTAAAAGTTCCCTCCCACTCTTCCGATCCTTCAATTCAACTGGACGCTACGTGAGTGATTAGTTAATCACTAGTCCTGTCTTAGCCTTATCATTCTATCCCTACTACTCTCTTAGGAAAAGAGAGGTTGAGCGACTAAATATCAAACGGGTCTCGTAGAAAAAAAAACTTTTGTTTTGATACCTTCATTAGGAGGATGTATGTTCGATATTGTGAATGGAGATGGATAAAAAAATATGATAAGATTTACCGAGCCCCTTGTTAAGATATTGGCAGCCCACCGCTGTATTATAGCTATCAACACAACCAGTGGAATATCCATGTTGAGAATTTAAATTTCATATTATTTAATGTTTATGTAATCTAATAAGTAAAATTAAACATTTTCCAACGTAAATTTTATTAAATTTGAATCGTTCAAATTATGTACATACATTCACACAAGTTTTGTCACTAACGATCCGGGTTTCACTGTTAGGCATCTTTAGTGCATGGATGTTAATAAGCCTTTTTTAAATCCATGTCCACAAAGTCAAACGTTGGCGAATGCTATGCATTTTACCACCTAAAAACTATATATATCGTCGATTTATTTTTTTGGTTTTGGCAATTTTTCATTTTTCGCAACAAAAAAAAAGTAGCCCCTAATTTTTGTATGAGATTCACTCCTCCAATTACGCGACTCCCAATCACGCGGTTTCAGCTGTCGCGCAAATGTGTGTTTTACTGTATAACACAATTTCTCGCAGAAATGCTTCTGTTGAGATAAGCTTTAATACAGCAGAAGTCTATAAAGAAGAATAATAAAAAGACAACGTGATTTCTTGACCATCGTGTCCCAAGTCCATATTATTTAATACCAGATGTCAAAAATATTGTTTTCTTTGTTGTATGTACATACATACAAACGGTGGCAACTTTACTGGCAACAAATCTGGGTGTAAAATGCGAGAAAGGTAAGCGAGAAAAAAAGGTGCTATATCGAGTCGGCAGTGGCGCCGCTGCACGGAGAAATAGTCTAACAATGACATACTGCCGGGGATAAATCTAAAGGGATCACGAATCCCAACTTCACTATAATGCAATAATATCAGAGATCGTAAACATTTCGTATCACACACGTCAACAATTTCATATGTCAATTATTGATGAAAAACATATTAAATTTGAATCGTTCAATTTATGTACATTCACACAAGTTTAGTCACTAACTTTGTTTCGCTTTTCGGTATCTTCGTTAATTCAAGTTCACGGATGAACTTGAACCGACGTTCGGTAAATAAATGTATCGTAATACTTTCGATGGATTCGGCGGTAACTTTGTGGAAGTTCATTTTAATATAAAATAAAAATAACTTAGATTATTCCACGTATTGTGTTAAAAAATGTGACGCGTGTTTCGCCTCTTTCAGAGGCATCCTCAGACAACTACTTTCGCAAATGTTTGCTTAAGTACGAATGATTTTAATTTTACTATTCTGATATATTATAATAAAAATCAAATAAAATGGGATGCAAGGAGGGGATGATAGAAAAACAAACAAACCATGATGGTAATACAAATGACATTTACAATAAAGTAGTTGTCTGAGGATGCCTCTGAAAGAGGCGAAACACGTGTCACATTTTGTAACACAATACGTGGAATAATCTAAGTTATTTTTATTTTATATTAAATGTATCGTGTTTATATAAGAAATAAATGTATTACTAAGTTTAAAGCCATTGCAGGCGAAATGGATTAACACATGGGAATGCCTACAGATTTGAATAGTGAGTAATTTCACAAATTGTATTTATTTTATTTGCTGGAAAAATTATATTTATATTTACTTAAATTTTAGAGGAGGTACGACAATCGCAGTTTGATGATTTTGGGCGAAAGACAAAATATAAAATATACATAATCCTTAAATGCACGAAGACTCATAAAGTTGTGTTTTAATAACATTAATAAACACCTACTATTTTTTTTTTAAGAAAACCATTATGTGCAATTTTCACATGTCTTTCTTTTTCCAAAATGAATAGCTTAATTTAGATAAAAGTTTGATATTTGGAGCTTACATCCTTATTATAGAAAACAACTGTGTTTTATGTCTTTTTGTATTTTAACACTCGGTATAAATTTTTGGACGCGGTTACATCGCAACGCTGTAGTTTTTTTGCTAATTTTTGTAATACAGTGGAACCCTGAATTACGCGCTGGCTTGAAATATTCGCCGAAAACCACCCAATTGAACGGTCGCATTCCATTGTCATTGCTACAGTGCGGTGAATACAGTAAAACGTTGGCTAACGTTTGTGCATTCAACACGTGCAAAGCTATACACGCAAAGCCGGGCGGCTGTCTTTGTGTTGAATTTTGACGCGCTTTGGATTTTATGTCTTAGTAACTAAATATTTCGTCCATATTTTTTTTGCAAAACTAAAGTCTTCCAAAAAACCAAATCCCTTATTTTTTTAAATTTAAAATTTCGACTGAAGGTGCTTGGTGGAATTTCAATATTAAATTTGAATCGTTCGAATTATGTACACTCCCACATATTTTGTCACTAACGACCCGGGTTTCGCCTTTCGATATCTTCAGGCGTTCAAGTGCACGAATGAACTTGAGTCAGTTCAAGTTCATCCATGCACTTGAACGCCTGAAGATGCCGAAAGGCGAAACCCGGGTCGTTAGTGACAAAATCTGTGAGAATGTACACAGTTTGAACGATTCAAATTCAAATCCCTTATTTTGTATGAGATTCACTCCTCCAATTACACGGTCCCGACATTAGTGTAAATAAGGGTTTTACTGTACCTTCATTTAATCCCAACATCGATATAATGTTGTTATCCCTAGTTGGCAGTCACAGGGTTAATTATCATATTGTTTTTTTTTTTAAATATATTTCGCAGCGCGTGCACGCAGTTTGCAATAACTGTGTTTAGAATCGCCGCTTAGTTCAGGGCAAGGGGCAGGCTGTACCGTTGGGGTATTTGTTGCTAAATCACGAGCGCCATTCGCGAGGGAGTACATTTTGCACACGAGCCCATACAGCTAGTACAGTCCTGGTATTATCCTACAACAATGGCCAGGAATTTGTTCAATAAGAGCTCCCCGTGGACCAGGTGTGAGCCTGTTATTACTGGAAACGGCACGCTAATGCATTTAAATGGATATTTATTATCATAAACATCGGGTATTTACAAGGGAAACAGAGTTCAATTGAATCCCTAACATAATATTGTTATATTGGTGTGGGTTGAAGTCGACATTGTGAAATGTCGCCTCTGTACATATAATCTTATATATAAAATCATGAAGAGACGAAAAAGTTTTTGGGCCTATGTCAAATTGTTGTATAAACACAATCTTGCATAAAAATAATAAAACATTTTTAGTACTTTTTCCCACATAAAATGTATTGGATCGGGACCGGTTTCACTCATTGTGAGCAATGTCAACTGATTCAACCGAGTCAACTTCAGTTGACAATGCTCACAATGAGCGAAACCGGTCCTGATCAAATAAATTTTATGTGTAAAAATTACTAAAAATGTTTTATTATTTTTATTATAATGCCATTCCACCAAGTATTGACAGTAAACACCTTAAAAGTGAACAATCTTGAATGCAAGAAGATTTATAACTTTTGTGTTTTATTAACTAAATCTAATATATAAAAATGAATGTTTGTTTGTTTGTACTGTATGCGTTGCCACACCGCTCATCCGACTGCAATAAAATTTTGACAAACTTTTTCTTGCACTTCCGGGAAGGTTATAGGCATAGTAAAATTAGCTTACAGTAGGCCTCATATATAAAAATCAATGTTTGTATGCAACGTTCCCTCTAAGCTGCACGCGGCCGCGCAGCAGTTTGAAAACCCCACGCACTCATTTCGGGTTGGCGTGACAGTTATTCAAAAAATATTTGATCGGCCCGCGCAGCCTTTGAAATTTTCGCGCAGCTAACCTTTTGTCTTAGTTTGTATGTCTGCCATGCAGTTCATTTTGACAACGTATGCTTGCACTTGCGCGAAGGTTATAGCACAATCAATTTACAATATGTGGCGCGTGTGTTGCACCATAGACAATCGGCAGCAAACGTCAAACGTCAAACATGCATAAAATGAAAACATGCACTTCACTTTCAAAACAACTCTTTCTTTCTTTGAGTGGCATTGCAACGCTTGCCGGGTACCGGCTAGTATTTAAATAAAAAAACATTTTCCACCCTTATTTATACCATAAATACTAATGGAGGTATTTTAACAGAAATTGTTTAACAAAATCTGATTGTTATTAAATAGCACGAGTCTTTTTTGTCAGAGAGTACGGTCAAAACGATGGTTAGATTTGTGGTCGAGTGGTGAACGATTTCATAGTCCACGAGCAGAAAATATACATTTTCATTTTTTTTAAATTGATATATGGATTTCTGTGTTTTTTTCTTTCTGTCATCCACTCGATCCTTAGAAAGTGACAAATTAGAGCAATTAACTAACTGTAAGCCCTGTCATATCACTATTCTTGTTTACCAAATCGAATGGGGCTACGATAGGACTAGTGGTTAGGGCCACCACTATTGCGTTGCTTCGTTTTTGGGCTACGTAGGGTGGGATTGATTTTGAGACATGGCAGACATGTAAATTCATGAATAAATTTAAAAAAATATATGTAACTGTCTGTACTAGGACTGGAACATTGAGCTTTGTAATCAGAGCCAGCGGTGTTGGTTATTCGGTTCTAGGCCCCAACAATATCAAGTGAATCAAGAAAAATATGTGCATACTGTAATTATTTATAATATCCTGCGAAATTGCACCTGATCACATTGTAAAACCGTTGTGGGTTGATAGAAGAACAACTTGTTTTATCGAATAACTTGTATTAATTGTTTTCATTTCATTTTCCTATCTTTTATTTATTTAGAAGAAGCAAACAGTCAAACAGACCAGTGGCATAGCAGAAGAATAAGAAAGAAGGCGTCGAAGATAAATAATAATAAATGGTGAGCTTTTATGTGTACAGTTTGGTTCTCTGTGACCCAGATAACACCTACGAGAAAAGTGTAAAGTGCCTTGGGTATTGTGCCTCCTATCCCAACACGTGACTCGAATTCTACGTATTGATATTGCAGTAAATCTCCAATAGCCAAGTACACATATATTGCCAAAAACGATATAGTTATAGTTAGATGATATATCTAACACTGGTAACGTTAAGTTTACTGCATGGTTTATCTTTATAGGGGTTTGTTTGAAGTAATTGCAGATATCCGGATATCCGAATACATCCAGATAGTTTCAGTTTTACTATTCGATATTCGAATAGTTGATAATGACGAATAGTTTGAATCCCTAATCACCATTGTTGAGTTTATTTCCATTAAGTATTTCCACTCATAATACAAGTATTTAGTTTTTCATTAGTACTATCAAAGTTTTTATAATTCCTCTTCCATGCCCCGACTTTTATATTGTAATGTATAACATAAAATTTCAATCAATTTTTAGTTTATTTTAGTGTGATAACACAAAGTGAAACAAATCTTAGGGGATGTTGGGAAAGTGCCACCGTTATAATTCTAGCAATCTTTCTTTTTCAATGAGTGTCAGCTCAAATTCATTACATTGATTAGCGACAAACTTTGATATAATCTCAAAAAAGTGCAGTACCAACCCATCTAAGTATTCAAGAAAAAGATTTTTGTTAGTGAAAACATGCCTAACTAAAGAAAAATCATATTGTTAAGATTGATGTTGATATATACACGACAGACACTTCAACGAGATCTGAACAAGACAACACCGTGCCATGTCAAAGTTCTTAACTCTGAAGCAGGTCACAGGAGAAAATGGATAAGACAAATTAATAAATTCTTTTATAAATTATGACGGCCTTGCTGCCATTTGTCAACGCAATTGGGCATTCAGCCACTGGGTAACGGGATTCGTTCTTATGCCAAATTAAAACAATCACGCTTAAAATTGTCATAAGTTCATACAGAAATAGCGTAGAAGAAGAAACAACAGATGTTTCAGATATCAAATAAGTTTAGTATTTTTTGTAATATTAACAGAAAAATAGTTAGAGGGTTTTATTTGCCAACACATATGTGTAGTTGATTGAAATGGTAATTACATGGTAGAGCTGTATTGTAATAAGTTGAAAATAATGTTCTGATCAGGGCTGTAGAGCCGTGAAGAAATAAGACGACTCCGACCGCACTTGATGTATCAAATTGTCCGGCTTAAGAATTTTAGCGTAAACCTTTTTATAAGCGCTTATTTTACTGATTAATAGCTAGGCAACATTGTAGTAATGATTCGCAGAAACCCTTGGCGTCTCTTGATTTATTTTCTGCCTTTGTTAAAAGTTTTTAAAAAAAATACACTATAACTAAAGAGAACTCACCTTTAGCGCACTGCAAATCGTATAACCTGTTTTAAATACGTTTTCCTACCTGTAAACAAAAATAAAACAAATAAGAATTTTATACAAATAAAGTAAAAGTTTTTTTCACAATTATCACTGCTTTACATAACAATGTATTAAACTTAAATTTTTAATAAATAATAACATTTTCTCAAAGTGTTATTCAGGACTAAGCAGTCATGAAGAGATAAGACGACTCCGACACCGACTATAGCTTGAAACACGACTTTATTATTTTTTAAGCGTAGTAGCATGCAGTGGTGCCACTTTTAAACCTTGCAATAATAATATAATACATATCGACTGTGGAAAGGAAAAAGAACGTAACCCACACATATCAAATTTTACAGGAGGCGCTAAAAGCGTGTTTTGATGATTTTGTGACATATGCAAATTATGAACTATACACAACCGTGAAGTGCACGGATACTCTTAAACTGGTGTTTAATTGACATAACCTAATATTAATTAAAGAAATTATCTCGGAAAAACCTTTATTTCAGTGTTTTTTCTTGGTTTTAATTTTTTAAAAGGCCATCTTTTTCTAACTTAAAAGCTAAATTTTGATACTTATTCGGCATCTTCAGCTTCCATCCTTTTGATAGAATGTGTGTCAAGTTGGATACATTGTGATTATCGAAAAAAACCTGTTTTGGAAGGATTCGAAGTCATTAGTTTTTGTTCGAGCACGACTCCAATTAAAACAGTCCGACTCCACGACTCCGACTTCAAAGATTTGGTGCTGATGAAAGTAAAAGCCGAAATAGCTGTCGATCATATATAAAATATTTTTTTAAATATTTTTGTTTGTATAAAATTTTATACAAATATACAATCAACAATAAAGTAGATTTTTAAAAGTATAAAATTCAGAATATAATTACCAACACATATTGTTCTCAGTGACACGTATTTGTTTAATTAAAAAAACACAATATTCATTTTTACTACTTTAACTTTTATTAAGCTGTAAAGAATATTTTGACTTACACGATCTTTCGCCGCGACCACAGATTTATCGTCTTCCCTTTTTTATTGGCCGCTGTAAAAGGCCAAAGACAATAGTCAAGCGGGCAGTTTAATTTTCGATTTAAAAGACCATAAAGTTAAACACGCGATCTATATGTCGGATAATAAAACCGACTGATCAAACGGTGTTTATTCTCTGTGCCTGGGGACTTAGAGAGCTTTCCGTACAACGGATCAGATATCTTGGTCAGTTAAGAGCCTGTCATAAAAGGCCGCCCCCGCCTTGAAAGGATTTTCTGGCCGCCCTTGGGGCTTAGTATGAGACCGCCTTGGAGGATGATAGTAGCCGTTCATATTTTAAAGACATACTAAAATATTTCGTAGGAGTGAGTGAACCTTTAAGGTGAAGCTTAATCAAAGAGATACAAATAGGAATTTAAATAGAAGTTAGTTTGCGAATCATTTGGTAGAAAATTATCATAAATTTGGTAAAAATAAATGATGGTTTCGGTCATGGCGAGCATTGTCAACTGATAAGAAAAATAATTTAACAGTCTTATTTATACATACACAACAAATTTAAATAAAAATGTGTACTAAACAATAGAGGTGGCAAACATTTTAATTTGTGTTAGTTAATACCAGGGGTGGGGAACCTTTTCATATCTAAATGCCACATTCATTTATCCGATTCAACATAAGGCCGCAGTTAAGAAAATTTTGACTCCCCCTTCCCTTTTTTTCGGCTGTCGAACATATAATGGATTTATTACGCTCTTTTTCCAAATGCTTGCGTATATTTTTTTGATCATAGTGAACATTTTGATCAAGTCAAAAGGGCGCATCAGAGTAGCCAAGAGGCCGCAGGTTCCTCTCCACTGGCTTAGACTGCTTAGAGTCACTTATTCATAATTGGTACTGTAATTTGTAAATTCTTTTCAATGCCAATTGCTTACTACACCTTTGAATTTCAATTGTTTTTTTTATCATCCCCTCCTTGCCTCCCATTTTTATTTTAATATATCAGAATAGAAAAATTAAAATCATTCGTACTTAAGCAATCATTTGTGAAAGTAAGTCTGTCTGTGGATGCCTCTGAAAGAGGCGAAACACATGTCATAGTTTGTAGCACAATACGTGGAATAATCTAAGTTATTTTATAATACAATACTTTACGTATGAGTTCTTAATATGTTTAAATTCTAAGCAATCCTGACTTTAACTGAAAACAATTTAACATATCAACTGTGGAAAGGAAAAAGGACGTAACCCTCAATTTTCCAAAACACCTTTTTTCGATAATCACAATGTATACAACTTGACACACATTCTATCAAAAGGATGGATGCTGAAAATGCAAAATTAGTATCTAAATTTAGCTTTTAATTTTTAAAAAGATCACCTTGTAAAAAATTAAAACCAAGAAAAAACACTGAAATAAAGGTTTTCCGAGACAATTTATGTAATAAATATTAGATTGTGTCAATTAAACACCGGTTTAGAAGTATCCGTGCCCTTCAAGGTTGTGTATAATTCATCATTTGCATATGTCACAAAATCGTCAAAACACGTTTTCGCGCCTCCTGTAAAATTTGATATGTGTGGGTTACGTTCTTTTTCCTTTCCACAGTTGATATGTATAAAGATATAAACGTAAAACATTAACTTGAAGCAATCAAATATGAAATTGAAGTTTTATCTTAGAATATGAGAAAATGTTTTTATGACCAAAGTATTATAATTGTAATTCCTCACTGCATTAAATTTTATTATATAAAGTTGTTTTATGCTAAGTATTGCTTTAAATTAAAAGAAACTATTTTACTCATAAAACAAATATTTTGGTTAATTTTACACGTTTTCTTCAATGACTTTTATTGCAATAGAAAGTTGAGCTACCACCGTAATCATAATAAAAATCTTATTTGATTAATAGCTTGACCAGGTAATAAATAATAGATGAAATCGATTGATTTACAGTGCTGTAATAACATGCAAATTATCTCAGATATTTTGCACAACATCTCCGAGCTTCCTCTTTCACTTGAGATTTATGGCTACTGAAACTTAAAGTGCATTCCGTCACATATTGCATTCGCTTGCAGTGTTGCAGTGTTTCACAGTACGTGAGCAGAAATGTAGTATGCTTTTAAAAACATAAATAGCATCGCAATACAAGTATTCTCAAAAAATCCATAATGTATTTTTTTCTATTTTTTGTTTGTTTGTAAATTATTTATTTTCCATTTATGTTAAATTATTACAGTGAAAAGGTATCATCATATTTGAGCTACGGAACGCACTATCTAGATGCATCAGGAAAAGTTTATACATATCTAACCATTGGCGGATCCAAGGGGGGGGGGCCATGGGGGCCATGGCCCCCTCCTTGGGAGAATTTATTTTCCATTTTTAATTTACTAAAACTTTATTTTGAAATGGGCTCTTTAATTGTTTAGTTTACTATGTTTTATAGAATACATACTTACTTAATTATGTATTGACTATTTTTATATACACCCAATCTTTTTTTACGCGATACATTGGAGGAAAGTGGCGCGTAAAAAAACCTCACTTTCATATGATTTGATAAATCGGTTCCAAAAATCAAAATATCGTGTAAAAAAGCATCAAAAATGTATGAAAAAGAAAATTGTTCAAATTAGAGCAAAAAAAATTTTTTACGGTGCCGTCCAAAAAAATCGCGTAATTTCAAAATCGCGCAAAAAAATCACATAAAAAAAGGCTTTCATCTATTTTTTAATGTATTATTTATGTATCATGCTTATTTTCAAATTGAATGGCCCCCTACTGGAACAACTTCTGAATCCGCCACTGTATCTAACAGTGTTAAAATGGTATTTACATAATTAGTTTGTCAATTTTATTGTGTATTACAAGTGGAAATGTATTATGTTACAATCAATAATTAAAACTCTTTTGTACCGATCTTAAATAGTTTATTTTAAACTAGAACCAGTTTAGCTCATTGTCATAATTTAAGATTTCTGCTAAAGGTGCTCTGCAGAATTTCAATATTGAATTTGAATCGTTCAAATATTCTACATTCACGAGGATTCGAGGAATCGAAAATTAATCAATCCCGCGATCACAAAAAGACTCCGGTATTGGATACCCTATACTTAGGTCGCTACCGGGCTTCGCCTTTTGACATCTTCATGCGTTCAAGTGCACGGATAAACTTGAACAGACGTCAGTAACTTAAAAGTCATACTTAACTAGATATACCAAATTCAGACATACTGCACTCTGGAGTTAGAATATTGATATTATGTATATTATATGTGCTTTATTTACGTACGTCCATTGGTAACTATCCATTGGATGTACTCGATGGAACTGAGAAATGCTGGCATATCAAGAGAATGAGTAAAACAGTCATCGGGAGACAGGGAAACTTGAAGAAACCGCGTGGCGGTTATATGCTCCACATGGGGAGCGAATATGGTCAAAGAAAAAGAATATTTACGTATATTATTAGATATTGCGGCACACTTTATGTATCAAAAACTGGCATGTAGCCTAGACGAAAAAAATGTTAAGTATTGCTGAGTTATGGTATGTGAATGTTCATAATTTGAACGATTCAAATTTAATATTAAAGTTCCACCAAGCACCCTCAGTATAAATCTTTAATCATATCGATTTTGCTAGTACAGAAAGATTGGCTGAACTCTATAGTAAATTAGTGTTGAATTTTCGTGTTGTTAGTCAAAATTTGTGGTTTACACGAAACATTCATTTACTAAGCGTCAGTTCAAGTTCATCCGTGCACTTGAACGCCTAAAGATACCGAAAGGCGAAACTCGGGCCGTTAGTGACAAAATTTGTGTGAATGTACATAATTTGAACGATTCAAATTTAATATTGAAGTCCCACCAAGCACCTTCATTATAAATCTTAAATTATATCGATATTGCTAGTACAGAAAGATTGGCTGAACTCTATAGTAAATCAGTGTTGAATTTTCGTGTTGTTAGTCAAAATTTGTGGTTTACACGAAACATTCATTTACTAAGCGTCAGTTCAAGTTCATCCGTGCACTTGAACGCCTAAAGATACCGAAAGGCGAAACTCGGGCCGTTAGTGACACAATTTGTGTGAATGTACATAATTTGAACGATTCAAATTTAATATTAAAGTTTCACCAAGCACCTTCAGTCGAAATCTTAAATTATATTAATACTTATCAATTTATTACAAGGACAAAAAATTCCCATTACTTTAAAATCCGTACACATAAGTATACCCAATACATTTATATTTCGATTCAAATTAAATTATATGTTGGTCATTAAATGCCTTATCGATTGTTTAATTAAAACGATTGAATTTATCCAGAACATATCCCTATTAATTATATCGTTTTGTATTTCAATGCATATCCAGCGACAAAAAGCGACATCTCCTGCCCTTATTGGAAATTTCTCGTTCATTAGCATGGCAGCATCATCCTCTCTTATCTGTAATTGAATGCCATTAAGATTGGATTTGATACGGTATTGAAACAACAAAATAACTCAAGAGACTGAATACAATAAAAGTGCATGGAATTTAAATTTTATTGGGTGATAACTATATGAATACATTGCATCTTTGACTGCTTAATAGTTTTACAAAGTATGTTTTTTTTCCAAGCAAATTCTTACAGTAAATATGCATTTATTTATTATGTTATCAATTAACCGTTTGAATGCCGCGCAAATAAATCATTAATAATGTTTCTCGATACCGCGTGTTTTTGAGGGAAATAATTTTACCTAATATCCACTTAATAAGTTCAATATTTTTAAAACCTATATTGACTCAGTATAGATGGCAACACAAATATTCATCAAACTATTGCTTATATTCCATTAGGATAATAAGTATTTGATTTTTTTTTTAATTTCTTGGACACCGGTGTCCGCTTGGGACTTATTTAAACGTTTTATGTCGAGGAATACTCAGGGCCGGCGCCACCATACAGGCAAACTAGGCAACCGCCTAGGGCGCAAGCCATTAGGGGGCGCATAAATGAAGTATTAAAATTATTTTATATACTATAATAATAATAAATAATAGTGCATAATATTTTATTTTGATGTTTGTATGTGTCAGTTGCAATTATGTACTGTATTATATATGATTCGAAAAAGAGAGGTTGAGCGACTGAGTAACAAACAGTTCATGTAGAAAAACTTCAGTTGAGATACCTCCATTAGGAAGCTATATGCTCCACATTGGGAGCGGACATGGATTTATAGAAAAAACATATTTATAATGAGATACTATTTTTTTTTGGAAATTCATAAGAATAAGGCCAATAATGAGGAAACCACTGGGATCCCTAAACGACCCCCATCGGATGAGAAGTATTTTTCTAGTCTATGAGCCGCGAGAGTTAACAAACCTGGGCATCTTCATGCATTTACGTCCAGCTTTAAACTCGAACTAACAGTTATCTGATTTAACCCAAATGATTTAAATAGTAGGAGATTTTCTAGCAAAATTAAATGTTCTGTTAATTGTTTTGATAATAAGTCATAGACATTTCGCAAAGTATAAACAATTTACTAAAACAGAATCTCATGGGTGTGTGATGTGTATTTTTAAATTTCTCGAAATCGTAAATCTGAAACGGAGAATACCAATATGGCATTTGGGAGATAAACATGTCACCTCTTGGCGTAATCAAAGTCTTCTCACCTTAAGCGATTAGTCAGATTCGTTTACTTTTACTTCTGCCAAACATCCCACTCGTACATGAAAACCATCGACGATCAACCTTTTGATAGGAAACATTACGTATTTTTACGGTAAATCTGTTTTACAACGCGCTACTTTTTTTCTACCAGAAAATCTACTAGATGTCGCTAATAATCATGCAAATATAAAATAAAAAATAAAAGATTATTCCACGTATTGTGCTATAAACTGTAACACTTGTTTCGCGTCTTTCAGAAGCATCCTCAGACAATCTTACTTTAACAAATGCTTGTTTATGTACGAATGATTTTAATTTTACTATTCTGACATATCATAAAAATAAAAACTGGAAGTAAGGAGTGGAAGATAGAAAAACAGAATTCTACGAGAACTGTTGGTTACTCAGTCGTTCAGCCTCTCTTTTTCCATAGAGAGTAGTAGGGATAGAAGGATAAGGCTAGGACAGGATTAGTGGTTAACTAATCGCTCTCGCCACGCTCAGTTATTGAAGGATAGGAAAGGATAAGAAGGTGGGAGAGATAAGCTTAACGACAGCTGGACGCGTACTTGAGTATTTGAAAAACAAAGGTTGCTGACCGGCGAACTCGAATATATGCATATAGGCGAAGTATCTGGAAGCTAAAAAAAAATAAATTTGGTAAAGATATCTCAATTTGTTTACAAATTATAGTGAATTTAGTAAAATTATATTTTTGCGAATTTTTCGCAAAATTGCCCTACCACCAGATGAAGTGCTATAAAAAAACGTGCGGTCGTTAAGCTGTTAAGACTTCACAAACATTAAGTGCGGTAAATTACAATGAAATTTAATTAAAAAATGGTAACCCATGTGGAATTACAAAGTTATAAAATTGAAAAAAAATATTAAAATTATCTATCGAAGATATTAAATAATCTTTTTTTTTTACCATGTCCTCTTCCAATATGGAGCATATGGACACCTAATGGAGTTTATCTCAACAGAAGTGTTTCTACGATAACTGCTTGTTACTCAGTTGCTCAACCTCTCTCTTTCCAAAGAGAGTAGGAATATAAGGAAAAGGCTAAGACAGGACTAGTGGTTAGCTAATCGCTCTCGATACGCCCCGTTTATAGGATAGGATGGGTGGGAGGGGGGAATTCAAGACATCACATACATCCATGCCTTTGAACAGAAGTTCATAAATCGATTCAAAAATCAATTTATAAAACTGTCCGTACTGCGATTCGAACCCGTGCCCTCCGTAGCGGTAGCCAATGATGTTGACCACTCGACCACACAGGCAGCTATCTTAGCTATATATGATACAAACTTTGAAAATAAACACAATACGTACACTGAAAGATATGACCCACGCCAAGAATACCTTCATACGATGACTGAATTTTACCTTCATCATTCTGCTTTGCCGTTCAACCTACTTGTGACAGTTAATAAATCCAAATATTCATAAAAATAATAAACAAAGAAACTGTTTGGCTCACTCAAAAGAGTATGTTGCTACAAATTATAGCGGATCGATCAGTATACTAACTAAGGGCGTACGCAAACGGTTTTCGAATTCCAATATTTCGTAAAAAACCGCTTTTCGAAGTGTCTTAAAATAATTATAATTAATTTATAATAGACAATGGTATTTTTTTAAATGGCATTTTTTTTCATTTAAACGCTAAAAAAATATACGGTTAAAGCACAAATTTTCCACTGATTACTTTGTAACCCAATGTTCTTAACAAAATTTTCTGAAATATAAAAATTCTCCTTTGCTTGGGTAATTTACTGTCGTTTAGTTTAAGCCATTTAATAATAAAAAAACATTTTTCATGTCAAATCGTAAGTGTTAAATTCAGCTTTCGGTGTTTTTGGGTTTG
Source organism: Himalopsyche anomala (assembly GCA_031772345.1). NCBI lineage: Eukaryota > Metazoa > Arthropoda > Insecta > Trichoptera > Rhyacophilidae > Himalopsyche > Himalopsyche anomala. The sequence continues at coordinate 2,492,569 of CM062831.1, read as the reverse complement.
ATGTACAGTGGAACCTCTCATAACGAGCAGCTCTTACAACGAGTAATTTACATAATGAGCAAAACAGATTGTGAAAAAAGTGCTCCCTTAACGAGCGATATTTCGCATAACGAGTGACGCAGAGTTTTGGAAAGATCACTTTCACGTCGTTGCTTGCCTCATGATGATTGACAAGACGTGGGAAAGGGTTACCAAGTGAACCCTCACTTCAGCTTGGAAGAAGCTTTGCCAAGGAGCGTTATCGAATGTGATTTTGAGGGGTTTGAAACAGTACCTGTCTATAGTCAGCGAGATTGCATCTTTAGCCAATACCATGGGACTGGATATGGGTAACAAGGATATTGATGAGCTTGTGAAAGAGTTCAGTCAAGAGTTGACCACCGAAAAGCTTATGGAGTTGAATTGTTTTTCACAGCAAGAAGTTATGGAGAAGAGTTTATTAGTGTAGGAGGAGGAATTAGCAAAGAAAAAATCTTCTGGCGCAATAAGAGAAAAGCTAAAAGCATGTGAAACTGTTGCATCGCACATTAAGAAGCATCAACTAGTCGATTTTTTTTATCATTTTTTTTAAATCGAAATCGCATTACAGGTTGTTACGCTCCTTAACAATTTATAAGTTTGTAATTTTACTTGAATACACGTTAAAAATATTGAAAAAAAAAATGATTTTTTTTTCGGGATGGAACGCATTATTGTATTTTACATTGTTTTATATGGGAAAATTGTTTCGCATAACGAGTAAGATAAGAACGAATTAAACTCGTTATGAGAGGTTCCACTGCACTTGTAAAATATATACGAATCAAAATTCACTACCAACCTAAATATTAGTTTTAGGGTGTTCACCTTCAATTCAGTGGAAAGGCATTATCTTAAAAATATATATATATACATTCGACCTAACTTCCAATATTATTTAATAAGATCAGCATCGTTTTTGCTCATAACGAGCACTATCAACTGATCTATCTGTCTATCAATATATTTTATTTTTTGAAGTCTAAATATAATATTGTATTATGATACTAATTATTAAAGACAGTTATATAATATAACAAAACATTGAAATTTTATAATAAATTTTGATAGACAGATGTATAATAATATGATATTCTAATATTTGAAACGAGGTAACCATGTTGTTAAAACCGGTTTTAAAATGTCGGAAATTTTGCTTAAAAATCAACAAGCCCTTGATGCCCACCTTCCGATCGAACTCCACTTTTTAGTACCCACATCAAAGAGGACTTCTAATGATGGGCCTTTTTAACAGTTCATTAAAAAGTTTGGTGAAGTTTATTTACACGAAACTTTCACTTTGAGATTTAACAAAAAAAAAGCTCAATTTGCCAAATCATTTTGTCAAAGAAAGCACTACGATCAAATCGAGTATAAAAAAAAAAGTTTTGAAAGCCTTCGTGTACAAACTTGATACATATGTATGTAAATCTTTCACAAGGTTGTCAAAGAAATACTTCTTTTTTGTTGGGTTTGTGGTGCAGTGAACAACGATCTTGGCTTCCGTGATCTCACAGGTTTAAGTCTCAGTACGAATAGATTAAAAAAAAAAAAAGTGTTTGTGTTTGCTATAGCGAGGCGTAGCGAAAGCGATTAGCTTACCAACAGTCCTGTCCAAGTCTTATCCTTTCTATACTTAAGAAAAACACAATATTCCTTTGTACTTATTTCTACTTTTATTTACCAAGATCATTTTACCAGTCTAGCTCATGGTAAGGATTATCAACATGCTTGCCTTTACGTAAGTGGAAATAAGTAAAAATGAATATTGTGTTTTTCTTAATATAATGCCTTTCTACCATGTATTGATAGTGAACACTCTAAAAGCTTTATACACTTACTCTCTTCGAAAAAAAGAGGAAAGGATAGATGTGTAACAAGCAGATCTTGTAGAAAAAAATATGTTGTACTAACCTTTATAAGGATTCCATATGCTCTTTAATGTGAGCGGACATAGCTTAAAAATGATAACAGTAGCGAATGAATACGTTTCTAACATAGAATTTGAATTATTTTTATTCTGTACTCTTTCGTAAGTTTTGTCAATAGCGACCCAAGTTTCACCTTCAGATTTTTTCAAGTTCACGAATGCACTTAAACTGACGAGCAGCAAACGGCTATGAATCGTTGTCATGTAAAAAAAAGACGACTACGACTCCAGCTTTTCAATAATTAACGACTCCGACTCAGAGTCCGAAGAAATTTTTCAATAATTTCATTTTAACTTATTTATATGTATACCATCAAATCATCTTTAGTCAGTCAAGCATGAAATGTCAACACTTTTGACTATTTTGTTTGAATACACATCATTAAATATGTTTTTCAAAAAAAAATCGAACCGCTCATTTTTCACGATTCCGACTCCGGCCAAAATACCGCGACTCCGAATCCATCTCCGACTCCACAGCCCTGGTTTATATACCTGAAGATGCCGAAAGGCGACGCCGGGTCGTTATCGACAAAACTTATGGAAGAGTACAGAACCAAAACAATTCAAATTTGATATTGAAGTTCCATCAAGTACCTTCAGTCGAAGTTGTAAATTATTTCTAATATAAAATTAAATTCGATAATTTTTTTATTCCACTCGTTGTGTTACAATCTGTGACACGTGTTTCTCCACTTTGAGAAGTATCATCAGACCAACTGTTTAATCGTAAACGTAAAAGTTTATTCGTAACTTTGCGATGATCTAATGATGATTCTCAAAGCGGTGAAACACGTGTTATAAATTGTAGCACAACAAATCGAATAACAACGTCATTAAATTTACTTTAATATCAAAAATGAACTCTCAAAAATTTACCGCCGAATTTATCAAAGAATAAGTTGCTAATCGTGTTTTATTACTATTCTAAATATTATTATTTTTATCTCTATTATGTTTCTATTGTGGAACTGTTTTATATTATAGTTAACCGTTTGAATTCCGCGCAAATAAATCATTAATATGTCCCAGAGATACTGCGTGTTTTTTGAGAGAAATAATTTTGCCTGATTCGAATTCGATATTTTAAAAACTTATATTGACGCAGTATAGATAGCACTACACATATTTATCAAAATATTGCTTATATTCCATTAGAATACCAAGTATTTAATTTTTGAAATGTCTTGGACATCCGTGTTCGCTTGCATATGTTCCGGTCACCTGTGTCCGCTTGGTATGCAAGTGGTTAATTAAGCTGACAGCAATAAATTATTTTAAGCATAAGTCATATTATGGTTTTAATAAATAATACATCAAATTTAACTCATGAATGATTTCGTTACAGCGTAACTTATTTAGGGGTTAAATTTTTATTTGAATGAACCGGTAGAGCGAAAAAATCGAACGATAAATCAGGTTTTTTTTATCAACTCAGGTAGCTTTTATTTGATAATGCATGATTTCAAATCGAATTTTTCACCCTTTGCGATAAGCTCGAGACATCATATCGCGAGGGTTAAAACAGGTATTAACAAACATTTATTTATATGACAATTTAATATTCTAAATAATCGTGTTTTTTAACTACCCCCCTTCTCAACGTGGAGCATATATTCCTTCATACAGAGCTCATCTCAACAGAAATACAAAAGTTATATGTGCATATAGAACTAATTCTAAAATCAAATGAATTTTAAATTTTGAAGTTTCAGACACATTTATTTGCCATGACTTCCGATAAGGGATTCTGTGTCGAGACGTCCCGGGATTTGTCAAGTTTTTTGCTTTCAAAGGGTGAACACATTATAGGCGGGAAACGTAAAAATACGTTTATCGCTTACTGTCGGTTTTGTTGGTATATTGACTCATAATTTAATGGTTTCTTCAAAATAAATGTCGCGGAAAGTGACCCTTTTTGATAATAAGCAATAAAACTCATAATTTATTATGCCCTGAACGTTCGTTCACACATAGTATTTTTTTTAAAGGCGAAACATGTTTCTCGAATATTTAGGGCATCAGATTTCACACTTCCAGTGATTATAAATTTGTAGGAATGAGGATTTTATACTATAATTATTTATATAATTGTATAGTATGGATTAACGTTATTTTTTATACAGAATATTTTGAATATTTCATATTGATAACAAGTGGAGTGCTATCTACTAAATTAATATCAGTTTTTTATATTAAGCTTAGAAAAGTAGTGAAATTATGATGTATCCAAAATGTTTTCATTTTACTTTTAATGAATAAATGTCACATGTGATTTCTTTGGAAATTTCAGCCAAAAATATTGTTTGATTTAGAAGTTGTCTTGATTTTAAGAATGTAATATATTTTTGCACTAATCACTAAAAAACGCCCGCTTTTAAAGTGTTAAGAGTCCATATGTTCCAAATTGGAAGCGGACATAGTAAAAAAAATGTACGAAAAGCTATTTTATTATTTAATAACTTCCCAAGTCGTCATAATTTATATTGTCTATTAAAATGCATATTTTTGGTATTTTAACAAAATTTAAAACTACTATCTATAACTTCGATTTCTTTAAAAGCATCATGACTCTACGACGTCGACTTGACAGGACTGATAGTAATGGAAAATTCAGTGTTTTGAAATATAAATACATACAATCAATTTTATTAACGCACGCAGTTTTACAGTCACTGATTTAGCGCGGTGCTCTGCCAAGGAAAAAAGGTAATTCTGTTTGAAGAGGCCGGTCGATCAGACAAGAAATCAGTGACGTGACGTAAGGGGGCGACGCAACACTCCTGAATCGGCCAAAGCGTGGATACCAGAGGCCAGAGACACCGGAGAGGGCTGAAGAGGGAAGCACGCTGCCCCGGTGAGGGATAACAAAGAGGAATTTAGTTGCCCGTGGGTAAATGTGCCAGCCAGGGGTCTGTCACCCGTGGAACCGAATCGAAGATACGGTATTAGTTTGAATTGCGTTGCTGCTTTGCTATTTTTTGTCCGACAATTAACGTTTTTGATTTAAAACATATGAAATCATTTTAATATAAGTTGTTCAACGAGAGTAGCGTTTTGCTTTCAACCTCTCTTTTTTGTATAGATTAAGAAAAGAAGAATAGAAATTCATTCAACTAAAGCCATCAAAATTGAAAACAGAGATTTTTGTAGGTCGGTGGTGTCAAGTCTTACGTCATATAAAATCAGTATGATTTTTTTTGTTGTACTTATCTTTTTTATTTATACAATGAAGAAATTGTCTAATGTTTCAATAACCAACTCTTTTTACGAACCATGTCTGCTCTCGGAGTTTATCACAACAGAAGTGTTTCTACGAGAACTGCTTGTCACTAAGTTGCCCAACGCCTTTTTTGTCGAAAAGAGTAGAGAAAAAAGGATATGGAAGTATCTCCTCGAATTATTTTTTACGAGTCGAGAATGTTGCTCAGTAAGCCTTTCATTTTAGAAAAAAGTAAGGATAGAAAATTAATGCTAGGGCAGAATTTGTGGTTAGCTAATCGCTCTTGCTACGTCCCGTTATTTATGGATTGGAATTACTTTGAGCAGAAATCGATAAATCAATTAAAAAAAAACTGTTCCTACTAGGACCCAAGCCCGTGAGATCTGTCACGGAAGTCAACGGGGCAGATCGGTGCAACACGGAAGCGTCACTCTAGACCAGGGTTTCCCAAACTTCCCCCCCCCCTTCACAACCCGGGTTTTTTAATATTTCTTCTTCGTAACCCAGTATATTTGTTATGGCCTATACCACCAGCCTATGGGTAAAATAAAACAGTATATTTATGTCCATACAGTCTTTATATGTTATAATATAAAATATACAGATCTATTTTAGTAAATTGGTGACCCGGCATTTTGCTTTCTGGGATCCAGTTCCAGGCCACGAGCCATCATTTAGGAAACGCTGCTCTCGACTTAAATTACGCGATAAAAATAATATTTTCGGCTCGGTCGTCGATTGTTTTATACCTCGAAAGCAAGTGGTTCCCGCTCTCTTCTCTCGTTAGCTTCCAAATCGTTTCTATTTATCTATAACAACTCGACAACTTTACCAACATCTGATCGCCTAAAACCCTGATCATCATCACAATAATGACTCCTCAAGATAAACCCACAAAGTACAGTTCAAACAAGGCTTAAGTGTAGGATGAATATTTTAATAGGGATCAAATTTGATGTAAATTTGGTTACGCAATAAAGTCAGACAATACCCTGCATGCCTATGTCGGAAGATGGTTTTTTTATATCTTGCATGGTAATTTTTATGATAATTTAAAATCTAGCTTTTTTATGATGTATTGAATTTGCTTATAATAAAGATAATGTGAATTTTAATATTTGTTTTTGGCTACGAACAGTTAATAGGCGTTTATACATGAGTCATAATTTATACTGCTGTAATAAAAAATGAATTTCAATCGCTTTTTTATGCCTTTACTATCCGACTGCTCTTCTGGCTCGTAGTTTCCTGCTTCTTTGGTTGCCTTATGTGGTTACTAAGGTATCTAATCCCGAACCTTTTTTGTGATCCCGGGATTTCGGGATTGTCAATTTTTCAATCCCGGGATTACGACATTGAAAAATCTCAACATAAAATCGTGTATATATTACGATTTGGGATTGAGAAAATTTTTGGTCGGCAATTTTGAAATCATGGATTTTTTTAAAAATTCCATGTCAATTTAAAAAGCCCAGGAATTCGAGGGTTTCCCAAAATTACGAGCGTGGAATATTTCATTTTTTTAAAGCTTTTCCAAGAATATTCGAATTCAAAACTCTGTGAATCATCACATAGAATAATCGGCTTAGACCGAGAGCAGTTCTGCTAGACAAACCTCCATAGATTTCATTTTTCTTCTAAAAATCAATAAAACATATAAACACCAACCACCCTTATCATCATGAAAATGACTTCAATTTATTTCTTGTATGTAAATGTATGGGTATAGAATGTAGGGAGGTATAGATAATATGATTTGCATATGAATGCATATGCTGTCCCGGTGAACTGGCTTCACTGAGGATGTCTCACCTTTGTAATGATCACGCCCTTCCGTCGGCAGCGATGGTAAAGGAATGCAAATGAGCAAATATTAGCGATGAAGGAGACTCAAAGAACTTTGACTCTAACGCGTTCTAGGACTTAAATTTCAATGAATTTGATATATTAAAAAGACACCATTGAAAGGTTTAATATTGAAATTCCACCAAGCACCTTCAGTCGAAATCTTAAACATACTTTAACTGCTATGAGTCATGAGTAACCAGTAGGTAGAACAGCTATCCAGCTTGGCCGATGAAAGTTAACATAAAAATATCACTGCATGTCTCGACATATAAATATATACATTCACCCGTTAAATATTTGTCACATCACTGTTAATGTTTATAATGTCTATATTATATATACATCAGTACGGCGGTTGAACCTTAAATATACTCCGAAATCATTTGGCTGCCCGTGGACCGCTGGTTGCAGACTACTACTTTATATAAAATAAATTCACGCGTTCATACCCTTAGTACGATAGACTAGAGCCGGTTGTTAACATCCTCTACGGCCCGCGAACCAGATCACCGAGATAGTTATGACAGATGGTCTGTATTTCTCGCGAGATATCATCCACGCCTAGTTTGTATCGTAACATGCGAGTAAATACGTCGGATTGAAACCAGGGATAGTGCATCCATTAAAATCAGGAGTATCTCTCTCATGTATCTAACTGCAAGGCCCGCGGGCCACACGAATCTCATTTTAACAACCTGCACTCATCGTCTATTGAAAAAGATTATTTAAGATTGCCGGGAAGAAAATTGTTCAAAAACTTGTATTATGTGATCGACTTTTTTTATTCACGGCATTTCTTAAATTACCTTTACACTTTCAATTATTGATGGAAAAGATTATGTTTTTTTTTAATAGAGAGATTAAAATTGTGGTTCCTTTTTAGAAATACAGTGGAACCTCCAATTACACTACCCCAAATTACGCGCTGGCTTGAAATATTCGCCGCAAATCCCCCAATTGAACGGTCGCATTCCATTGACGTTGCTACGAGACGGCCGTCAGTCAAATTTCGGCTAGCGTCTGTGTATTCAACACGTGCCAAGCTATACACACATAGCCGGGCAACTGTCTGTGCGCTGGATTTTGCGCGCGCTTTGCATTTTATCACTTAGTAACTAAATATTTCGTCCATATTATTTTTTTTGCAAAACTAATGGAAACGGACGTTTTTCAACGATAACTGCCTGTTACTCAATTACTCAACATATCATTTTCGAAAAGAATAGGGATATAACTAAGTGAGTAGAAGGTAGTTTCTTAAAAGTCCATTCATTTGAGTAGAAATCAGTAAATGAATTGAAAAATAATTTTATGAAGTCATTCGTTATCTGGGATTCGAGACCATAAGCACCGAAACATATTTCAGCAAGGTTGACCTTTCAACCACGAACTTGACAGGTTAATACTCTCGATGGATTCGGCGGTAACTTTGTGGAAATTCATATAAAATATAAAATAACTTCCAAGTATTGTGCTACAAACTGTGACACGTGTTTAGCCTCTTTCAGAGGCATTCTCAGACAATCCTTACTTTCACAAATGCTTGTTTAAGTACGAGTGATTTAAATTTTACTATTTTAGGTCACTTTATGGTAGTTCATTTTGAATGTAAACAGTTATCAAATTTTGTTTATTATTATCCCTTACATATTTACTTTTGCAATCGCCCAAGAAGTTTTGACCGTGTGGAAAAGGTTATCATTCCAATATTTGAAGAATATGTAAATTATGAAATAATTCTCCATCTTTTGACCAATTCGACATGATGTCTAAATATTTAATTTGTTTGGACATTTCATCGGTATTAATCAGTTATTCATAACCTGAATTATGTTATCAAATATTATTTCAAAAAAACCTACTCGTACGCTAAAAGCCGATTTTGTCCGGCCCTTATCATGTTATTATAAATTTAAGAAATAATTTTTACATATTACGTTTTATTTTATGTCCAAAAGTCTATTACGTCATTGTTGAATGAAAAATCGTTAGAAAATTATGTTTACGAATATTTACAACAAAACATTTTTTGCTTATTTGTATTTAAAAACTATCACACGCAAATATGTCGCAATAAAAAATGTGGCTCTAAACCAGGGGTGGGGAACCTTTTCTTCTTTAAAGACGGCATTCATTTTTCTGATTCGCCATGAAGGCCGCAGTAAACATTGACTAGGGAATTTTTGGCCGGAAACAACTTCATACCAATTTCTAAAGCACAGAAATTTGCGAATTTCCAAAAATTACCAGCATGGGATCTTTTTTTAGGTCTTTCAAAGAATTTACGAAATTGCAAAAATTTACAAAATTAGAGAATTGGCCAGAAGGCCACAGGTTCCCCACCCCTGATCTAAGTTCTACAATAAATCAGAAAAGAAAATTTTTCGTACAACCTTAAAATGTTCATTTTTCCATGAGTGTATTGGATAAACTATTTTTTCCACCACACAGCAAAGCATTGATTTAAAATAACTTTTCCTAGAAGAAAATATGCGTCAGTAGGTTATGTTATATTATTTAAAGGTAAAATCACACTGGCGTCTGAAAAGTGAGTAAATTTAAATAAATTAACCCCCAGAGACGAGGGCTTTTTTTCGACAAAAAATAATATTTTTTAAGCTACATTGAAGTCACAGATAACTTTTATTCCTAACAAAAATTAATAAAAAAAAGTCGTTGTATAGAAACCCGGCATGACTATATGCTCAAGCTCATCCTTTTATTACCGCGTAAAATTGTGTACTTACGGACAGTAGTAAGGACAAAAGTGACCGTATGGGTAGGCAAACATTCGGGGTTGAAATATAGCTAAACGTGAATATTTTTAAAATATTTACAATTTGACCTCTTTAGATCAACATAATTATTACAAATCAAATATATTAGCAAAAGAACTGTAAATAATTTGATGTTTTGATAAAAAAATAACTAACAGTTTCAAAAAGTCCATTAAAAAAAACGGAAACTCAAAAAATCGTATGTGCTTTTAATGGCCGTTTCTGTTGCCGCGGCTGATGACTTACTGAAGTCTGTACCCTTCGTAACCAAACATGAGTAAAAGCAACGATATTTAGGTAGAAAAAGGATGAATAGTGGGATCAATAGACAACGGTGTTTACTGTGACCATATGGTCACGCTCGTCCTTGGAGGGTTGGTATTTTGAATTAAAATTTGTTAATTGTTTTAACAGTCAAGGTCGTGTAATAGGCAACAACTGTTATATTAATTATGTACATTAAATATCTTTTAAGTACTAACGTGATAGATTGTTTTTCATTTAACACTTTTGGTAATATAATATTTTTGTTATTTTAAAAATGATAACAAGCATACAAAATTGTACATACTTCCAAGGACGAGGGTAGGTGTTTATTTGAGGTATTACCGAAAACCTTCAGGGAGAAAACATTTTACGAAAATATTTGAAGCTTATTTTTCAATTAGAAAATGGTTTTGTAAAATTCTCCGTTCTCTACATTTTGAAAAATTCGTAAATTAATAATATAAAGTACTTGTCAATCATTATTACGGGGACATTTTTATAAACGATTTATCAACTAGAGCAGTGCTTCTCAACCTTTTTCATGCCACGGACCCCTATATCTGAAAACAATAATCTGCGGCAGTGGCGGCCGGTCAATGTGGCATTGGATCAATGCACCCCTTGTTTATGCAGGGGCGGTTATATTTCATGAAATAATATTCAAACGTAACATTTATACCACGGTCTCCCAACCTAAGGGTCGCGACCCCCCAAGGGGGTCGCTACGGATTTTCTGGGGGTCGCCAACTTTTTTCGATTTTGGATTTGAACAACATAACTAAAACTACAGTCAACTAAAATTACCTTATTGAAAAAAAATACCCTTTTCAATTGCATCGGGACCGCGGGTCACATGGCTTTTATAAAAAGGGGTCGCCACCCGAAAAAGGTTGGGAACCTATGATTTATACCATTCACTCATTTTAAATTCTTCAACCAACCTTTACCAAAACCAACGAGGTTGATCATCCGATCAAAGACCCTGAGACATGGCGTAGCGAAAACAATTAGATTACTTTATAATTTTTTTCTTTGGTTCCATCTCTCTTAAAGAAAAAGAGAGATTGAGCAATGATCGAGCCGTAATAAACAAAAACGTCTCGAAAAACAATTTAAACCAGTATTTACTTATTTTTTCTTATGAGCACTTATTATTTCTCCTACTTACAAAAGGTAAATAAATATTTTTTAAATATGCCAGCCCATGTTTATTCTGCGTGCCTACAGTGTAAACACAAACTCTGCGTTCACATCCACTTTGATATCTGATTCAAGTTATGTACAAAGCTAAATCAAAACGGTTTACTCATAATATGGGTATCTAGATTTAGGTAATCACAGCTCAGGTATATTTGTTATAGATCGATAAAGATTGTATCTCCGAGACTTACGATTATTGCATGGAACAGTGGTGGCGAACGTTATTATCTGCGCGTGCCAAAAAATCCCAAATATTATTTATCAAAACCTGAAACATGCGTGTGCAAACGTCGTGCAGTCTAATATTAATTGCAATTCTCATGTTTTTTTTATTGAATTGTCATTATTTCACATATGAATAAAAAAAATATATATATATTTATGATTATTGACAATTTCGGGATGATTCCCTTTCTGGAATCGACATCAGTAGAGCGTCATCGGCACAAAGGTGAGAGGAAAAAAATACCTATGCCCAAATTTGAAATAATAGATTCTAGAAAATAATTCAAAACTAATAATAAATTGGAACGCCGCCTGTGTGGTCGAGTGGTCAACATCGTTGGTTTCGGTTACGGGGGTCATCGATTCGAATCCCAGTACGGACAGTTTTATAAATCGATTTATGAATTTCTGTTCAAAGGCACGGATGTATGTGATGTCTTGAATTCTCCCCTCTAACCCATCCTTTCCCATGAACGGGGCGTATCGAGAGCGATTAGCTTACCACTAGTCCTGTCCTAGCCCTATCCTTCTATCCCTACTCTCTTTGGAAAAAGATAGATTGAGCAACTGAGTAACAAGCAGGTCTCGTAGAAACACTTCTGTTGAGATAAACTCCATTAGGAGTCCATATGCTCCACATTGGGAGCGGACATGGTTTAAAAATATAGACTTTTAGTTTTTTAACTGTACTTTTTTTTTAACTCAATGGCTGCCACAGACGAGATATCTCGTAAAATTTCTCGTACTCGACACGCCAGTGACGAATTATCTCGTGAATAAACAATTAAATTAATAATTGCAAATTATAGCCAGCGTGCTAGGTAATTACTATTAATTACCTACGGTAGCTAAAAAGCTAATTCAATTTTAAATAATTCAATTCGTAAAAAAACTCTAATAAGCACATATGAGCCTATTATTTGCAAACCAGACTCTCCCCGAATCGGCAATTCAATAAATTTGCTTTGGCACGCATTCCTTAAGTAAGGCAACACTGACACCAAGTTTCCGGTATTACATGGATCGGTGACTCTCTGACGACATATATTACCGTTTAATAAATAGCCATTATAAATGCTTAACGATGTTTACCGTCAATGTTTGATGAATGGCCATTATACAATTATAATGATAAGAACATCTGTAAGCTCCAATTCCGTACATTTAAAATTGATGTATATCTGGACTACATAATAACTCTAAATAGTGTTAACTGTCATCAATTCATTATATTTGGATGGAGTAGGCAACAACTTTGTGTAAGTTAATTTTGTAACTTTTAGGGTGTTCGCTGTCAATATTTGGTGGAAAGGCATTATATTCAATATTTTTTACCATGTCCGCTCCCAATGTGGAGCATATGGACTCCTAATGGAGTTTATCTCAACAGATGTGTTTCTATGAGAACTGCTTGTTACTCAGTTGCTCAACCTCTCTTTTTCCAAAGAGAGTAGGAATAGAAGGATAGGCCTGGAACAGGACTAGTGGTTAGCTAATCGCTCTCGATAACCCCCGTTCATAGGATAGGATGGGGTGGGAGAGGGGAATTCAAGACATCACATACATCCATGCCTTTGAACAGAAATTCATAAATCGATTGAAAAATCAATTTATAAAACTGCCCGTACTGGGATTCGAGCCGTAGCGGTAGCCAACGACGTTGACCACTCGACCACACAGGCAGCAATTTATATTAATGAAAACACAATATTCCTTTGTATTTTATTCCATTTCATTTAAAAGGTCAGGACCGGTTTCGTTCATTGCGAGCATTGTCAACTGATAAGAAATATAATTTAACATTGCTTTTTATACAAAAATAAATTAAAAATGAAAAGGTGTAAACAAATTCTCAAATTTTAATTATTTTTGTAATTATTTTTGTAATTACTTTCAGTCACCACTGTAATTTATTAATCTTGGATAACTTTTTAATCATATGTTAGATGTGTTAAACATTTTAATTTTGTGTTATTTAGAATCGCTTATAATTTAATTGGTAATCTCTTTTAATGTCAACTGTTGTTTACACCTTTCTTTCATTTAAATTATTTTTGTATAAATAGAATTATTAAATTATATTTATTATCAGTTGACAATGCTCGCAATCAGCGAAACCGGTCCTGACCTATTAAATAAAGTGGAATAAAGTACAAAGGAATATTGTGTTTTATTAATAATTTGTAATATGAAATTTCATATTTTTTTTATTCCAGATCACAGTTTCTCAACGTCTGGGCCCAAGACTTTTATTCTCATATTTTTTCGTGATCCCAATTCCTTTTTATTCCAATTTATGGATTTCCCAAAATGAACAGACGCGAGACCTAATAATTCCAAGAATTTCGAAACCAAAATCGCAGCAATTTACGGATTACTATCGAATATCGAATAGTTGAAAAGGGCCGAATATATCCGGATATCGAATATTCGAATATCCGGATTGGAATCCCTACCTGATAGAGTAGTTCTACAATTTGTTACTTAACTTGTGAAATAACAAAGTTATCAATTTTTAGTACATTATATTTATGAGTATAAACTATAGTATGACTGGTTTCGTTGAGAAAGTGAGCGTCGTCAATCTTCACCCTTTTATTGGCGTCACAATTAAAATTCTTCTCGTATTTTGTATTAGCTCCACGTTTTGATATTTTTCTCTGTCGAAGATTTCCCCATTATCTTGTCATGGCATCAATCATCAGGCCGGGCGTGCCCTGCGCCATCTTTCTCGATCACGTGCCGCACTTTCCCATTTGGTGAACCGATGTCAAAGAGTAAAAGAAAAAGCGAAAAAATAAATGTGACGTCTCTATTTCAAACGTTTAACGTCACTTAGGGGCGCCTTTTATCATAGTTTGACATCAAATAGTTAGATGTATTGGAAACTTTCCTTTGTCAGTTGTTTACCACTGGAGTCCGACATTTTTACTTCTGAAATTCGAGAAAAGACGACAGCTTTGTGATACTGAACGTTTCATCGGATTTTTCGATGCGTAAAAATCTCAGCCAGAAGTGTGTAGTCTGCGGTCTTTTAGTTTCAAATTAATATAATAAAACCTTTTCATATAATTTAAGATTTCGACTGAAGATGCTTGGTGGAATACATTGTTCCTGATTAAACACGTGTCCTTCCGAAATTAAGTGATTAGCAAAAGTAGACGTGTCCTTTTTCAGTCTAAAGGCTGCCATATGTTCTAATACTCTGAAGTTTAAAGTCCTTTCTGTTTTGCCGATTTCATCTTATCCTTTTCGCCAGCAATGGCTTTAGACTCAGTGATACATTTATTTATTATATAAACACGAAACACTCATTTACTAAGCGTCAGTTCAAGTTCATCCGTGCACTTGGGCTTCGAAGAGATACTCGAGAATTATTTTTTTTATGCATGACAGCTCCCAATGTAGGAGTATATAATCTACTAATGGAGGCAGTGGCGGTCGGTTAATGTGGCGTTGGATCAATACACCCCTTATATATGCAGGGGTGGTTATATTTCATGAAATAATATTCAAAGATAACATTTATACCATTCACTAATTTTAAATTCTTCATGTATTTATTATTTATAATAAATATTTTAGAAAATTTTATTTTATTGAATTTAAAATGAGGGAATGGTATAAATGATATTGTTGAATATTATTTCATGAAATATAACCGCCCTGCATATACAAGTGGTGGATTGGTCCAATGCCACATTGACCGGCCGCCACTGAATGGAGGTATCTCGAAAATACCGGTTTAGAAAACACAAAGTGCTGTGTTTCATGGTAAAATTATTTTTCACATATTATCTTACGGTATTTCGGAAAGCCGCCATGCTTTCATAGAACACGTCTTTGTTGTAATATAACATTGAATAAAACAATCATGATTGAGGTGTGATAAAGTAAACACGGATATAGCCAATCAAAGCCTGGTGATAAAAAATGAAGAAAAAATCCTTATAAAAACAAAGATCAGCCGCGCTATAAATCGGTAAGGCAATAAGCTCCAATTATAACGTAACGTGACTGGAATGGTTAAAGACGTTAAGGTTATATTATTATTATAGCCAACGGAAGAGCTTCTGATGTTATCTGTTCCAATAAAAAATATTATACGCATTCGAATGGAGCAGAGTTTCCCAATTCTTGAGTCGCGTAAAAATAAAATTTCGATTACGAAACGGTTCTTGTAAGAATCATGATTTACGCACGATATTTACCATAACATCGTTACTGAGAAATGTCAAATAATACATTGTGCGCGCAACTTTTTTGTAGAAGGTGTATGCGGTTGCCTTAGATATAACAACAAAAATCTTTTAGTCACGTATAAATATACCAAATAAAGTTACAAATTAAAACATATCGACTGTGGGAAGGAAAAAGGACGTAAACCACAGTTCTTTCAAAACAGGTTTTTTTTCGATAATCACAAGGTATCAAACTTGATACACATTCTATCAAAAGGACGCAAGCTGCAAATGCCGAATTAGTATCTAAATTTAGTTTTTCAGTTTGAAAAAAATGACTTTGTAAAAAATTAAAAACAAGAAAAAAGACTGAAATAAAGGTTTTCCCTAGACAATTTATTTAATTAATATTAGATTATGTCAATTAACACCAGCTTAGAAGTCTTCGTACACTTCAAGGTTGTGTATAATTCATAATTTGTATTTAGCCCAAAATCATCAAGACACGTTTTTTGCGTGTTTTTGAATGTGTGGGTTACGTTCTTTTTTCTTTCCACAGTCGATATATATATATAGTGTGTATTACATAATCATGAATTTGAAGTAAAAAAAGTCAAATTTTAACATAACTTACTTTACAATATGCAATTTATTGATAGAAGAGATTTAAAATTATTACAAAAAATATAAAAACAACAAGAATTTAAATGAAATAGAGAAAAACCTAATTCTATCTTTCTATTGAATCCTTTACTTTATTTGAAGTATTTAAGATTTGTACGGTATAAGTTTGAGTAACAAACAGTCTTCTTCTTTGACCATATTCGCTCTTTATGTGAAGCATATGGCCGCCACGGTACTCATAAAAAATATCTGTGTTGAAATAGCTCCATTATGGGCCATATGACTCACATTGGGAAAGGACATGGATTTTATTAAATCGTTAGGTTAGGTTAGGTTGTCAACATAAAGCTGGCATTGCAGCAGGTCAATGATAATATAAAAATTGGCTTATTTTTGTAAATATTGACCTTTTTATATACACACTTAATATCTTATATAAAATACTGCCCAAAAGATGATTTAAATACTGATCAGATAAATATCAGCCCACTGATTAATAAAGAGCGGCGACTTTTCAATGTTTGGGAAACACTGGAGCGGAGAATGGACACTGGACAAAATATAAAAGATAGATAAAACTATCACGATCCTCCATACTGTGAAAATGATGAGTGGCCACTTCTCGATGTCAAGCTACAGGGGCGAATCGGGGTCAGAGTATGTATTCGATGTTTAACCCTTTATCGGCTTATCACACACTAGTAGGAAGCATAGCACATTAACGCCATACACCAATAGCGACTATAAAAGCGTTGTAAGATTTTTTTATTTCGGAGGTACAACCAGGAGCGATTTACACTCTTTTTCAACAGCACATTTATGATCTATATATTTAAATAAATTTGATATCTGCCAACCAAATTGATACAGATGCGTCTGTATGATTGATTTACAATAAAACCCCCATTTACACTAAAGTCGGGACAGTTTAATTCCGGGTAGTGTAATTGGGGGAGTGAATCTCATACAAAATTAGGAATTTGGTTCTACAGTCAATATCTAATTCATGTGTAATTAAAAAATTAAATATCTAAGTATCATGTCAATTTTTTAATGATTAATAATAAATAGTTTTGTATTAAGACTAAATTAATCGTTACTTCGTATTGATGCGGGCTTATTTAATATTTTTACTCCTTGATACATCCGATCGAATATGTTACATATATCATACATATTGGACACTTAAAGGGTTAAGAGGACCATAACTTTATATAGGTACTTATTCTTAATATATACTACTACAGTGTAACGTAATGTGACACCATTTTAAATGTTCAGTTGGGATTTGAACCGATCAATTAATTATATACCAAATTAAAAATACAAAGCAATTATTCGAATAGTTATAGAACCTCTGGTGAATATAATAATAATTATTCTCCATTATAAATATATCTTAAAACAAATGAGTTAAGTAAGTCATCTAATTTTAAGCAACTAACTGTGACACGTTATTAATTGAGAAGCAATACTTATATTTCGCACCCCTATAACAACACCGCCACAATCCAAAATGTCATGTTCTGAATAAATCACATTTGAAGTTGTTAACTTTCTTTGTTTTTTTGGCTCAATATTTATCCAAACTTCAAACTGATCACCGTTTGGATAACTAAATACAGATAATAGTACAAAAAAAACGTACAATTATCTGTTACCATAAACGGTTGAAAAAACTAAATAAAATCATAATTCGCTTTTAAAAAGTGCAACACAAACCTTTAGGTCAAATTATCTTAAACGTGTATTTTTTACTTACCCCACTGTTGCCTTAGAGTAGCGATATTTGCATTTGATTTTACATTTACAACAAAAACTGTCATTTTTCGGTTTGTGTCGGTGTTGTACTAGGAGTGCAATTCGTCCTAAATATAATTTTGATTCTTTATTGAATCGTAGCTGAATTGCTAAAATTCTTAGAATTTCGTTTTACTTAGCTGTAGTCAAGGAATTGAATGATCAGATAGGCACTTACATTCGTCGACTTTCAAATAGATTTATGGATTTGTACTCCATGGTGTAGGATTCTGTCATGGTGTCATCCTGTTCTACCAATTATCCATCCACTACCTTGTCCGGAAAACTTAATAAAGAACCCATACAGTCCGTATTAAAGTAGACGTGATTTAAAAAATTACTTCTCAACAATTTTAATGAACTAAATTTAATTATGTAAACCGCCCCCATACTCGCTTCGATTCAGTCACAACCCCCATACCAACAATTTACAATACTAGTATGCGTGGTTAATCCACCCTCTTCTCCCATGGCCGCCGTTTATTTCATCCCCTTCCACTTTATTTCTATTCAATAATTAACGCATTAAAATCAATACCAACAATATGTATAATTAAAAAAAATATCAACGGACAAAAACACTTTGTATTGTAAAATTATTTTAAGACTAATTGTTTGTTACACCCAATTAATTTAATTTTGTTTTGTATAAATAACACTGTAATATGATCAGTTGATAATGGTCAAGTCATGAGTAAAACTGGTTCTGATTTTATTAAATAAAAGTGGAGTTAGTAGTTTATTCTTTTAAGAAGAATAAAGTACATTTATGTGTCTCCTGAAAACCTGTCCTTATTGAGATACGAGGTTTTAGAAAATTAGCGACGATATATCAGCTCTCGAGAGGTAAATTAAACCAACTAGTAAAATGGTAGAACTTTTTACTTTGGTTTTTTTAAGTACAATCATGTCTTTATTTGACGTATTTTACAGAGATAACGCTATTGTTATGTGTATTAACTGAGGATACTTCACTTTTACGATACTTTAACACCTCCATGCCCATGATGCAATCATAAATAGTTGAGCCATTAAATCATTCAATATTTCTCTTAAAATTTTCAATAAGTATTTATCATTTTAGGTATTCTAGCATATATGCATTTTTTAAATTATTTTTAAGCTTCTAACTTAGTTTTTAATACTGTCAATAAACAGTGAAACTGAGATGCCATCATGGCAGGGAACGTGTTATTTTAGGATGGCATGTTACGGGTTAACACTTGTAGAATATTACAACGCATCTATTTTTTTTTCTTAAATACCACTTGGTTTATTTCGCCTCTAATGGGCCCAAACAAAAGTGGAATCTGTACAAATGATTATTTTATTTTTTTAATAGAATAAAGTACATTTATGTATCTCCTAAAAACTTGTACTTATTGAGATAAGAGATTGTAAAAAAATTACCGACGATAATATATTTACAGATCATATCGTCAGCCGTTAGCCGAGTTGTTTCAGAACGTTAGTGTTACCTGAAGTATAATTATCTTGGATTTATTTGCAACTTTATTTATCGCTGGAAAAACTAACATCTTCACTTCCTCAATAATTCTTCTTTAACTGCCTAAGATCTCCCAACTGGATCTTTCCTTCGCGCCATCATCGGCTCTGTGGAAGTTGCCTGATCATTAGCGATCGTTAGAGGTAGTTTAGCGTGTGTGCCGGTGGTGGGTTTTCATCGGCGATAAGTTTTCCGCTTTGGGAAGGGGTGGTACGAGGGGGTGACTCGTTAAGAGACACGTACATAGTACATTGCCGTGTCCACATGTACAGTCATCTGAGAAGCTAACTAGTGTAAACAAACAAATCCTTCCCCGCCTTCAGTAGCTTAATGTAATTTTACTTGTTTGCCGCTGACTTGCCGTGGTTTTGCAATAAATACTCATAAAAGCAACGTAACATAACAGAATACAAAAAACCGTGTAAATAGTGACAGTATTCAAAGAAAAATTGAAGGATGTTCCAGCTGTGGTCTAGTTAGTTAGAACTTGCTCTACCGACCAGGTCGGTCTGGGCTTGATCCCCGGTAAGTTCAATGTTAAATTTAGATTTTTTCAATTTAAATTTGAGACCTAAGACATGGGTGTTTGTGATGTCAATTTACCTCGATTTTATCTCGAGTGACTTACAATACTAAAATTCTCATCGAGTTTTTCTCGTATGATCTTTCATCTTTAAAATATTTGGCGCATTAGCTGTAATGCCAAATATTTTTTAAATAAAATTTTAACTAAATTAAAAAAAAAACCATCACTTTTTTGGTGCTCACTGTCAATGTAGTGGAAAGACATTATGTATATTAAAAAAAAAAAAAAAAACTTATTTTTACTCATTTCATTTTTAATCAATAAGATCAGGACACATTTTACTCATGAGAGCATTATCAACTGATAAGGGAAAACAATATTACAGTGTTATTTATAAAAAATAAAATAAAGTAATATGGTGAGACATACAATTGGTATTGAAAGGAATTTAAAAAAAAATATACAAAATATCAATAAATGACACTAAATTGATTGAATGTTTTATACTTCTAAAAGATAATTACTAAATTCATCAAATAATAATTCAGCCAAAGTGGATACTAACAGTAAATTTGTTATTTTACTACCCATTAATTGGGAAACGAGTTAAAGGAATATATTATTAATGTGATACGAGCTAGTAAAAATTTTAGAAATAGATTTTTGCAAAAAAAAAATTAAACTTGGGTAAATTTGTAAATTCCTGGGATTTTGGATTCGATAGTCCTTGGAAGAGCTATAAAAAAAGGTCTCACGCTCTTCATTTGGATAATCTGCAAATTCTTGGGTTTTTAAAATACAAACAAAAATATGGTATGGGGGCCACAGAAAAATAAAGACACTCAAAAGAGGCCACTGTGTTAAAAGAACTAAAGCCGCAATCGCCGAATAAGTATCTAAATTAAGTTTGAAAAAAGAAGGGCCTGTAAAAATTGCATCCACGAAAAATGGCATATATAAACGGTTTTCATAAACATCGTATTCAATTTATATTACATTTAGTTAATAAAACATCAGTTCTAAAATCTGTTTTCACTTCAAGATTGTATTTATACAAAAATTTGACATAGGCCCAAAATCGTTAAAAAAACTTTTTCGTCTCTCTTCGTGATGGTTAATGCTTTTCATTTAAACACAGTCGATATAATGAGTTTTACAATCACAGTAATCTCTACTCTCATATGTACTATTGTCACTTTAGCAACACGGTGTTGAAAGGGCGATTCGTAGACAGAGGTGAAATAGACTAAACGAATGAAACGCGATCCGAGCGCCCTCTCGAGCGAAGCGGGAGCAGCACTCCGTATAATGTCATTATTGTGGCACAGTTCCTACCTTTTGATCTCCCGTTCCTCTTTGATCTCAATTCACAACTATCCTTGATCTATTAACACTTGACGGGCGCATTGGCGTGAACGGGTTCGATAAATAAAAAAATATATATTCGCCAGACGTTTTATAAAGCTTAAAAAAATACACAATGTTTGCCGCTGGCAACGAATCCAGTCTACAGCGCTCAGACCAAAGAAGCGAATTGAAATAACATATCGGCCTATTAGAGGTGAAGTGAGTTATGTGGTAATTTAGAAAAAAATAGATACGTTGTAATATTCTACACGTGTTAAAGTATAGTAACCTAAGATTCAAAACCTATTTAACTCCAAAAACCAAAATTGTTGGGTAAGTGTAAAAAACTGCTGTGGACATTTTGAATCGGAGTAGGTTTTGAGACTAAATACGTTTTTGTAAATGCGTTTTCTCTGTATTTGGAGAGGTTTTTGAAATTGGAAGTTTACCGACTATGTAGATCAGTGATGCACAACCTTTACCTTCTAGCGGGCCACATAAAACAAATTATCGTGGGTTCGGGCCGCAAAGAAAAAGAAAATAAAGTACGCTAAATCCATTTTTATACAGAACATATGTACGTTCCATGTAAAACAGCCTTAAAACCGTGTAAAAAAGATTGTGAATTTAGATAAATGAGTAATAGGTTCCATTATATTATTTTGACCGTGTTATTTCGAAAACGTGAACATAAATAAGTCATGCAAAAAAGGATTATGAGTACTTGCTTATTTAAAATCGTTTCAATGTGAAATATTTATATTTCATTTACATGCAATTCATAAATTAATGCGTTCTTGGTCTTTGTTAATTTTTAACTTTTTTTTTTAATCTGACATTATCTTTGTAAGCCTGTTTTTATGAACTGATTTATTCTCCTTCATTAAAGAAAAAACTTGCTTACATTTATCAAATAAATGTTTAACGTGAAAAAAATATTATAAATAAGGGCCGCCACAACATTCAAAAAGGGCCTCGGTTTGTGCGCCACCGATGTAGATATTGAAATAGAGATCAAAATTTGAAATAAATCAAAAATGGTCTTTGGGTAGGTTTTGAAATTGAGGTCCTCATATATCGTCGAAATTTTTTTACAGTCTCGTATCTGAATGTGTACGAGTTTTCAGGAGACTTTCACTTTTATTTGGGCCCATAAGAGGTGAAGTGAGTCAAGTGGTATTTGAGAAAAAAAAGCTTAGATGCGTCGTAATATTCTACACGTGTTAAAGTGAAGTAACCTCAGTTAATACACATTGAAATAGTGTTATCTCCGTAAAATAAAATTATGCAGTCTACCAAAACACCAAATTAAAACGTGATTTTACTTGTCTCACTTTACTTCTACAGTACCCATATATTGTATGATTTAAGATTTCGACTGAAGGTACTTGGTAGGATTTAAATATTCTATTTGAATATTTAAAATGGTGTATATTCACGTAAGCTTTGTAATTAACAAAAGGGTTTCGATAGTTTAAGTCAGTGGTCGGCAACCTACTACCCGCGGGTAATTGAATTACCCACTTCGACATTTTGAGTTACCCGCCAAGAAATTATGATAATATTTTTTTTCAATTTACTTATTTAATGAGACCAAGGAAGCCACCAATAACAATATTATATGTGTGTTTTGTATTTACACATATATATCATGCAAATATATTATGTATTATATATAAATATGTATCCTATTTTCTAAAAATGATTTTTGAATGAATAAGTGGTAAAAAAATATTTTTAACTTTTACTAGCTAACCAAATTTATTTTTGCAAAATAAGTATTTTTTACCCAATCTCTCAAAAGGTTGCCGACCACTGGTTTAAGTTCATGTTTGAAGTCAGTTCAAGTTCATCCGTGAACGCCTGAAGATGCCAAAAGGCGAAACCCAGGTTTTGAACGATTCTAATTTTTATATATTTAATGTTCAAAAAATAAACGTTGGTGTGTTAAAGCTAGTCATGGATTATTTCGGTGAAAAACTTCACAAACTAAGCTAAAAACAACGTCACGATTTACAAATCTTTATTGAAGCTTTGATAATCGCGTTAACCCTTCCCTTACTGTGCAAAAAAAAACACGCGCTACTGAGCTGTATCAGTTACACATCAGGCAAACGGGAGTGAATCATGACAATTATATAACACTACTACAATATTTATATTATTGCATTACTCAATGCGTAAATGTATAAGAAAGAAATACCTGAATTTTAGACAGAGTATTCATTATATATACAGAGAAATGTTAATTATTAGAAGGTATGTGTACTATTTACACATCTTAGTTAAGAAAGGGTTAAAATCACACGTTATTATAAAGATCACTGATAAATTATGCGAAATATGAAATATTTTTCACTTCTACGTCTCCATAGTTGTCAGTTCCGACAACTAACATTGTCGGCCATTATGAATATTCTTTCCTATTTCCGTTATTTAATGTGAGCTATTTTCAGTATGAAATAGTATATGAGGATATTAAAAGCTTTTGCAAAATAAATAGAACCTTCGAAAACGGATGGTAACTGTTTGTATTTACCGAGCCTTACAGTGATAAGGGTGAATTTAACTACCTTGGGATTTTCACAAATATATTAAACATTTTTTACATCATTTTAATGCCAGATATAGTGACACATTTATTCTAATGTCCCAAATAATGTGACGTCGCTGACAGGGCACGCGTAGACCGTGGGACTGGGTTAGTTGTAGGGGGGGGGTGGGTTTTGTGGGGACTGCGGTCGGGAGCACTTGCACGCCAATGGAATGACAATGCCGACGAATAAAGTAGCAATTCAATAGATTTACAACAGTCAAAGTTCAAAACTGCTACCTGCGGAAGAGAGTATGCCGCACACTACGAACTATTAAGAGAACTGTGTATTAGAAAATTATCGAAGTGTGGTTGGAAATGTAATCAGAGGTATTTTCAAGGAAAACGCTCATAAAATATAATATTTTCGACGAATTCTGCGGTAACTGTGTAAAAGTTCACTTTTGATAAAAAAAAAAAATATAATAAATTTGTGATAACGTATTCAGACCAGAAACATCACCAGATAGAACACCGCAAGGCTAAGTAAATAATGAGGTTGATTGAATTGGCACTTACTTGATAGTACTCCATTGTAATAAAGTGAAAAAATACGAAAGTATTTTAGTTCTATATGTATTATTTTTTAATATAATTGACAGCTAATTCGGTGTACGCCTTCGTCAGAACTATGTTTAAGCTTACTTTTACTCAGCTATATAAACTTGCTTAAATAGATACACAATATATCTTGTTATCCACTCTAACATCCTAATTTATATTACAAATTACAGTATTACATTTAACTTGACTTTAGTTTTTTTTCTTATATTTGTTATCGTTTTAACACCCTATATTAATGCTAGCAGTTTTTTGATATTAATAAATTAAAAATTAGTAAATAACATTTTAAGCAATATAGGCGGCTCACCATTGTTGAATTTATTTCCATCAGGGCTTACCCTGTTTAATATAATTAATTAATCTGTTATAACTACTATCAATATTTGTGTCTTACCTATTTCCTGCCTTTACTTCAGTAAAAAAGCTCTCCTTTTATTTTGTAAATAAAAGTTTAGGAATGAATTATTTTTTATCAAGACCATGGTCAGTTTCACTCGTCGCAAGCGTGAACGACTGATGCAACAATCGTTATTTACATCAAATTAAAAAAAAAATATTGACAAGATTTACAAAATCTTTCATTAACATAATGCATAAGTAAACAAAAATACTTAAAACATGTTATTAACATGATACAATTTGATTTATGTATATATTTTAATCGAACGTTTGTTTGAAAGGGTTTTAAACTAACCTATATATAACAGCTTACTTATTCGATCTTTAAAGTGGAAAAAGTGTTGACAGTTTCGATTCATATCGACTGTGGAAAGGAAAACGTACGTAACCTACACGTATCAAATTTTACAGGAGACGCAAAAAAACGTGTTTTGATGATTTTGGAACATATGCAAATTATGAATTATACACAACCTTAAAGTGCACGGAGACTTCTAAACTGGTGTTAAATTTACATAATATAATATTTACTAAACAAATTGTCTAGGAAAAACCTTTATTTCAGACTTTTTTCTTGGTTTCAATTTTCACAAGCTCATCATTTTTCAAACTTAAAAGCTAAATTTAGATACTAATTCGGCATTTGCAACTTAAATCCTTTTGATAGAACGCGTATCAAGTTTGATACATTGTGATTATCGAAAAAAACCTGTTTTGAAAAACTCTGGGTTACGTCCTTTTTCCTTTCCACAGTCGATATAATAAACAAACTCAATTAATGGTCAAAATAAAACTCTAGGAATATTAAGAATTCTAGTAATCCAGCTGTAAAAGACAACACAGTTTTCAGCAGAAAAATAATTGCCGAATTCGACCTAAAAGGTCATGTAAGATGGAAAAAAAAGGATTCTATGCCACAAACTAATTACTGTACTAGCAGTAACTTATGATAATGTGATAAATTAATAAGCTGAAAAAATTCTTAGATGCCTTCAAAAACTTATCGTAGATTGCCATCGCACCGTGCAGAGCAAACTTTGCCCAGAATGAGTGACTGCTCCCGGAGCGGACACGCGCCGATACGTGAGCACCCCCTGGCCCCCACCAGCTCCTCGATGCCAACTTTTCAATAAAGATTTACGAGAATTTCCATTTCGAAGTCTGCCAGTGCCCCAGGGCACCAGAAGCGAAGTAGTATGTGGTTTAATGCACAGATAATGTTTGCCTTGTGCTTTGTTAAAATGAAAAATGCTCAGAAACATTTCTCTCGTATTGGTTTTCATATATTGTTGTGTGTTTCTGACATGTTTGAAGCAAATTCTTTTGTAAAAAAAAAGGCCTAAAAGAATTTAAATATAATGAAAAGTAGCAATTTGTTTGGATTCCTTTAAGGTGTTAACTGTCAATTTTTCTATAAAATTTAAAATAACTTTGATTATTCGTCTACATAATGATACCAAGTTTTAACATTTTTAAGTAACGTACGATTTGACTTAATGTAATTTCATAATTTAAAAATTTTAGAATCAATCTTGCTTCATTACTTAAGCAAAGTTTGCGATAGTAAGTCTGAAAATGCCTCTGAAAGAGGTAAAACACGTGTCACAGTTAGTTACACAATACGTGGAATAATCAAAGTTATTTTAAATTTTATATTAAAATGAACTTCCACAAAGTTACCGTCAAAACCGGCATTATATTTATAAAAATAAAATACAGTAAAGCCCCGATTTACACTAGTGTAAAGTCGGGACAGTGTAATTCGGGGTAGTGTAATTGGGGGAATGAATCTTATACAAAATTAGGGATTTGGTTTTTTACACAAAAAATGCAAAACTAAAATAAATATGGACGAAATATTTAATTACTAAGTGATAAAATGGAAAGCGCGCCAAAATCCAACACATACACAGTCGCCCGGCTACTTCTCGTAGTAACGACAATGGAATGCGACCGTGCAATTGGGGGATTTGCGGCGAATATTTCAAGACAGCGCGTAATTCGGGGTAGTATAATTGGAGGTTCCACTGTAAACATTTTGCATTAATTCCACAACAGCTGTAGTGATTTTTCTTTTACTTGGCAAACAGTAGAATAACAAAGTTGTCAATTTGAATGTCTGATTAAAATGAAAACCTTTTTTAGATTGAATTGACTGAATTGGGTATTATATTTTTGTTCCGAAATTACTATTTTATATATTTGATAGCAAATGTCGGCTTATGTCGGGTCATATAGCGTATCGGTAAGCGTTGTGGGCTTCCATGCCGGATCTCTCGGGTTCGAGTCCCAGTACGAACAACATTTTTTTTCCATCGATTTATCGATTTCTGCTTGAAATCATGGATGTTTGTGCTGTCTAAAAAATCTTTAATAACTGGATCTAGCGAGAGCGATTAGTCAACCACTAGTCTTATCCTTCTATCCATTGTAAAAAGTGGTTGAACTACTGAGTAACAAGCAGTTCTCGCATAAAAAATCTGTTGAGATACCTCCATTAGGAGGCCATATGCTCTACATTGGGAGCGGACATGGATTAAAAAAATCAACGTATACCTTCATCAGAACTATATTTAAATTAAATTTCAATCGTTCAAATTATGTAAATTCTCACAGATTTTTTCACTAACGACCCGGTTTCGGTTCACTAACGGTTTCGCCTTTCGGCATCTTCAGGCGTTCAAGTGCACGGATGAACTTGAACTGACGCTTAGTAAATGAATGTTTCGTGTTAATATAATACTAACAACCCGAAACTTCAACATTAATTTACTATAGAGTTCAGCCAATCTTGCTGTACTAGCAATATTGATATAAAACCCGGGTCGTTAGTGACATAATCTGTGATACTACTGTGAATAATTTAACAGTGCTATTTATACAAAAACAAATTGAAATGAAAAGGTGTTATAAACATGATGTTGATAAATAGAAGTGAAAATAAGTCTGAAGGAATATTGGGTTTTTTTTCCTAATATAATGCCTTTCCACCATGTATTGTGAACTATATAAAAATAGTTCAAAATAAATGTTGAACTATTTTGATTGTTGATAGCTATTTCGACATGACGCCTTCACCAGAACTAAGTTCTAAGCTCATAGTTCTAATGAGGGCGTCAAGCCGAAATAGCTATCAACAATCAAAAAAAAAAATTGTAGAGCTAAAATACATTGTTATTTTTTCACCGTGTTATAGTGGAGTTCTACCATGTAAAGGCCAATTCAATTTATATAACTGAATACTTACTTTATTACGTTATTTTGCCTTCACGCGGTTGAATTATTTCAACACTGATATAACAAATTTAATCTTATATTAATAATATTCGATACAACGAACATTACCAATATTAAGCCTTATTCCTGTTGATAGATTTAACTTTCAAATTAAGGTAAGAGTACGTGATAATCTTTGTTGATTTATTGCCAAATCGAAGTACAGAATCTCCATCATTGTTCGCCTGTCGTATGCTAATTTCCAAGATTAATCATCTTCCAGCAAGTTAAACATTTGAAACTATTTTGTTGAAAACTTACCTTCAGCCATCGCTTCGTCGTAGAACGTAATCATTATCAAAATTATCGCCTTTGACAGGTTGACGTATTTATTAGAAATCGATTAACTATTCCTCGTATAATGAAAACAACGACAAATTTAATATATGTTAGCTTTGCGAGTCCCAACTGAAGTATCATAATCCATTCATTTTGTTAACTCTCGCGGCTCGGAGACTAGAAAAATACTTCTCTGCCGATGGGGGTCGTTTAGGGACCCCAGTGGTTTCCTCATTATTGGCCTTATTCTTATGAATTAAAAAAAAAATAGTCTAAGGGCTTTAAAATATCTCTCTGCATCATTCCTAATACATTTTTTTTTTTTATAACAATCCGTGTTTTTTTAATAAATAATCATATTTTAAGTTGCGCGTAAAAAAGACGTCATCCCAGCACACATATGAAATTGCAACTGACGCGTTTAGTCCAGCTATCTTAGATCTCTTATCGCGGGCGCTTATCTCGTTATCGCGTATTTATATAAACTACAAAAGGTCCAAAAAACTATGATATAAGAATACCTTAATTATAAACGTTGTATCACCCATATTAAAATAGATATTTAAGAAAATGTGGGTATTGGGGTCGCATTTCTTGAGCTTAGAACCGGAAAAGTTAAAACATCAACTACCTCATGAAATATACACGTTAACTCAAAATATCAAATATTTAGGAGAGCAAAACAACCCATTCAAAAAAAATAATTGCCAAAACTGTTTGCAATATTTTTTTACCATGTCTTTTTACCGCTTCCAATGTGGAGTATACGGACTCATAAGATAAGAGTTTATCTCAGCATAAGTATTTCTACGAGAATTTCTTGTTATTCAGTTGCTCAACCTCTCTTTTTTCCAAAGAGAGTAGGAATAGGATAGGGCTAGGATATGACTAGTGGTTAGCTAATCGCTGTCGATACGCCCTGTAGAATAGGATGGGTGGGAGGGGAAAATTCAAGACATGCATATATCCATGCCTTCGGACAGAAATTCATAAATCGATTGAAAAATCAATTTATAAAACTGTCCGTACTGGAGTTCGAACACGTGACCTCAGTAGCCGAAGCCAAAGACGTTGATCACTCGACCACACAGGTGACATTTAATATTTATTATTATTTATATCCATGCAATATTTAATAGTATTTAAAAAAAATACCCATTTTCACTAATTCCACTTTTTTGGCTATTCCTAGTTGGCTTACTTCATCTCTCGAGGTCTCATATGTATTGTGTGTTTTTTTACGATTCATACATAAATCAAAATCAAGTAATTAATAAAAACACAATATTCCTTTGTACTGCTCGCTCGCTGACAATGCTCGCAATGAGCGAAAACGGTCCTGAATTTTTAAATAAAGTAGAATAAAGTACAAAGAAATATTGTTTTTTTATTAATATAATGCCTTTCCACCAAGTATTGACAGTGAACACCATAAAAGTGAAAAAAATCAAGTAATATCTAAAAACTGTATTTTTGAGCTGCAACACATTTATTACAAGGTGCAATTTGCTTAATGATTTTTTTTATAAAATTAATTTTAATTTTAAATTCTTTACCGACTAATTTATCAATCTAAATAAATTATAATAAAAATATTTATTAATAGGATATGCATCAATTTTTGCGTTGTATTACATTTGATCTTTATATAAATTTATAATCCAAATATTAAAATATAAAAGTTATTATTAAAAATATAGCACAATCTTTGAGCTTTAAAAAGTAACAAAAAAAAATATTTCCGATAGATTCGGAGGACTTGGGATATTTAGACAAGCTTTAATGTGAAGTTCTTGTCTGATAATGATTAATCATTTACAGTCTAAAGTGATTAGTTAATTATGTCGCAAATATACCAATTTTTATTGCTCGAAATTCATTTTCATAAAGTTCAGTAAACACACTATAACACGGTCGTCAGAAAAAGTTTTCTGCAAAAATAAAATCACAATAGTATTCTGTCATAATTCTTTTATGGAAAAATTCGCTTCGTTAGTCATGATTGGTCGCAGCAGACCCACCAATGGTGAACGAATCCGTCGCATTAATCAAAAAAAAATCAAACTCAAAGTTAACCGAGTAAAAATGCTTCAGAAAAAGGTTTTTCCGATTTTCCTAATACAGTGTACGTTTTCACGTTTCCAATTCGTTCCATTGAAAACAGCCAATGATGTTGTACGTGACCGCGGTAGTTTCCAGCGTTTCTCAATTTTTTTCCTCTACTTTCTCGCGGGTCCAGCGATCGTAAATTAAAATTCAGCAGCTCAAATAACGCGGAGAATATCATTGAAACGGAAGCATCTTCTATCTAATATATAAAAATGAATGCTTGTTCATTTGTACTTGATGCGTTGCCACACCGCTCATCCGATTGAAATAAAACTTTGACAATTTTTTTGCTTGCGGTTCCGTAAAAGTTATAGGCATAGTAAAATTAGCTTGCAGTAGGTCTTATATATAAAAATCAATGTTTGTATGTCTGCCATATAGTTCATTTTGACAACGTATGCTTGCACTTGCGCGATTGATAACTGTTGTTCACAAATTATTATTCATTAAATGTATTTTAATTAAGAAAAATAATTATATTTATCGCTATTTGGTTATAAACGAAGACTTTTATGAGGGACTAGAAATAAATCGCTTTCATAGCTAGAAATTTCTTACACGTCTAATGTGTTAGTATCTAACGAAGGCTTTTATTTGTTTTAAGTGTTTTGTGTAGTTGTATTGCTTGTTTTTAGGAGATACGTTATTCGTTTCAGTGTCTTTTTGTTTTTAGGAAACATGTTAGCAACGTTCTCACTAAGATGGGCAAACGCGCGGCCGCGCAGCAGTTTGAACCCCCCTCCCCCCCGCGCACTCATTCTGGGTTTGCGCGAACTTCAATATTTATGTTAACCCTAATTGATTGAAATAAATTTTAAATGAAACATTCAGATAATTCAACTAAAATTAAATTCTTATCTTTTATCAGAAAAAGAAATTGATCTAAATGGAGTATATAATATGAGCATTAGTTGTAAGGAAAGACGAGGAAAACTATGTAGAATTTTTATTAGCGACTGATGATTTGCTACTGACAAAAAAGTCATCTACTACGAGATGTTATTATTATAAATCTCAATACTATAGATAAACTTCGAATGAAATTTCCTCGGCGAATATTTAGCGCTGCTACAATTTCTCTCAGAAAAACAGATTATTCCGTACATCTTTTTTCCGCACAAAATACTCCGTACACCGATAATTACAAACAAGATTCTTACGAACACCGAATATTCCGTATGTTTTAATAATAAATTTAACGTTTTATTTATTTTTTTACTGTCTTGTGTTGTTTTGAATTCAAGAAGTTGCTTAAATGTATGTATTTTGATTACTATAATACTATTTTTATTTTGTTTATTCCCAACCTGAAAAATATTAGACACTCTTAACGTTAAATATTATAAAAACATTGATTTTACAATTAAGAATAATAATGTCCGAATATTCTCTGTTCAGAATTTTCCACGTACGGAAGAATCATGTGCGGAAAATGCGTATACAAAAGAGTATGTACGGATAATTCGTGTGCGGGAGGTTCTTGTGCGGAATATTCACGGAAATCAGAAAAATATATAAGATATTAGTGTATTTGTTAAATATACATAAAAATTATATATTTTGAATATAAATTTTATCTTCAAAGATTGAGTACCATTGCAGTAGCAGTGGACCAAAGAGAAAATTTAATAATGCAGGTGCGCAGTTCGCCCTGTTAAAAAGTTATTTTGAAGCGAATAAAAGTTATGCTACGCAAAGTATTCAACTCAAATTATGTATATGAAAGAGGCAGACGGTTATAGTTTTGACAGAATATTTCCGAACCCATGAACATGTCTTCATCGTATTCCGAACTCCCCTTTTATGTTATTTTGATGCACGTCAATGGAGAAATTTTAGCGTGGACATGAGGAAAATACAAATGTAGAATTTGAATCGTGGTTTACCGGTTTTTTAAAAGATTATTATGTAACTCGCGGTTTTGTTTCACTGTGAATTTCACCTAGGGATTGAAATATCAGACAAATACATCAATACCGGTTATTTGATATTTAATATTAAATACCTTCTTTTTAAGTTACAATACCGGTCGATAAAACTATAAAAAATATTTTTATATTCATACAATAATTGAATCGTGAATTTGATATTAGGTAAAACCATAATGGATTTTTTTTACTGGATGCAATGAAATGGATAAAAATTGGTAAGCTCTAAAAAAAAAATGAATTGAAAATAAAAAAAAACATTTTAACACTCTATTTTTTCAATCAATTTGACCAGTGGTTGCCAACCTTTTTCATGCCACGCTAAATCCGAAAACAATAAGCTGCGGACCCCCCATTTTTTTATTTCAAATCTTCATATTGTATCACAAAGAATGATGGAAGAATGAAAATTTTCACGGACCCCAGGTTGGGAATCACTGGATTAGACCACGAATCGGTAACAATTTTGCTGCGGGTAAATATTATCCTAAATGTGATTATTAAGAAGATGTTTCGAATTAGTTAGTATTTTCATAATAAAACAATCTTTTAGTACTATGATAAATTGTATTGAGAAAATTATACCAATAAACTATTAAGGTTGAATTATACAAAATGAAATTATTATAAAATTATGTTTTACTTTATTTATTTATGAACTTTATTTATTTTCATTATCTGTGTAATCAATAGCTTCTTGATGCTAAATTTAAAATTTTACGTAAATTTTGTCAAATCTGGTTTATCTTTAGCCAACTTAAAACAAATACATGCCTCAAAATTTTCGTTAGTTAATCCGTTTCTGTTCTTACTGTTTAAAAAATCATTTTCTTAGTTTTGTAAGTAGAATTACACGCGGACAAAGTGGCAAAGCCAATTTTTTCAAATATGAAAACTAGATAAGAAGTGGTTCCTGACACTTTGATAATATGAAGATGATGTCCGTTGTATGCGGTAACCGCAAAGTGCAATGCTGTAATGTATTTTTTATATATTAGACATTATTTTCAGAGCTCAAGTGGGTCACTTGAAATATTCAAATGGGTCACTTGGTGACCCACTAGTCATAAGTTGCCGAAGCCTGGATTAGACGGTAGCTCTGTATTATTTTATTTTTATTGTAAAATTCAATAACTGCTTAGTTTGAATAAGATTTGTTATTCCACCCACAACATTGTTTCACTTCTTTGAGAAACATTTTCTGATTTACTCTTCCGTGAGGTTATATATTTATTTATATAGTAAACGTTGATGTATTTTCATTACTTATAAATTATAACAACATGGATATTGTTAGTTTTTCTTTCTACTAACGCAAGGAGAAGGTTAGGTACAGATAATAATATTAATAATTTCAATAGCACTATTATTAACAAAATAAATTACCTGTGTTTTAAGTATTAATGTAATAACAAAGATACTAAAATTAAAAAATATTTTCAAATTCGTAATTTTTTAAATTCCAAAATACCAATATTTTGCATTTTAAAACACTATATTTCAGCAATAAAAAAACAATCAAAATACCCGAATTTCGTATTCGTTTATGGTATTGCTATCCCTATAATCACTATGTTGACTTTTAAGTTACGTCAAAACTAATTTAATGAAACAGAAAGTTGTTTTAACACGGTATTTTAAAAATGTATACTTTGATTAAAAAGTGAAACATAGATTCTTAATTTGCTTAAATCCATTAAATAAAATCAAATAGCATAGTACCTGCGAAGAAATTAATAGAATTCTTGGCACATTTCCTCTGTAGCACAGAGGAAAAAGTTTCGCTTAGCAATCGTAACGCTTCGAGTTTAAAGTTATTATCAAATGTGAATTTTTTCGTTTTAACACTTGATATCTTGGAATCCATATTTGTTCGAACATCATGATGCCTATTCGATAAAACTTATTTTAATTTAGTAACAAAAAGTAATTTTATTTATTTATATTAAGTATTTCTATTGTAAAAGATATATTCATATTAAATTCTACAAAAAATGACTATTGTGTATTCTAAATCCAAACTGATGAATACGTTAATATGTTTCTATGTCAACTGTGGAAAAGAAAAAGGACGTAACCCACACATATCAAAATTTTACAGGAGGCGCTAAAAACGTGTTTTGACGATTTTGTGACATATGCAAATTATGAATTATATACAACCTTGAAGTGCACGGAGACTTCTAAACTGGTGTTAAATTGACATAATCTAATATTAATTGGAGAAATTGTCCAGGATTTTTTTTTATTTCAGTCTTTTTTATTGGTTTTAATTTTTTACAGTGAAATCTTTTCAAACATAAAAGCTAAATTAAGATACTAATTTGGCATTTGCAGCTTGCATCCTTTTGATAGAACGTGTATCAAGTGTGATACATTATGATTATTGAAAAAAACCTGTCTTGGAAAACTGTGGGTTACGTCTTTTTTCCTTTCCACAGTCGATATGCTTAAATTATTAACAAAAAGGGTAACATTATTTAAATTCATCTGCGTACATTTTCCACTCATGTTAATACCTTCGTACGTAAGTCGAAATGAATTTAACCAGGTAGGTCGCCCTGCTAATTAGATGAGCGAAAGTGAGCCAGGTGAGTGTGGGGCGGGGGTGGGTTTGTCGTCGGCAACGAGGCAGGGGCGCTAACAAGGTAAGTGGCGTCGCGATGATAAGGGAGTTATCAAATTTAGTAACCGGGCCGAGGGTAATTAGACGAAGGTAAATTTTATTTTGTGTGAATTAAATTAAAATAACATGACGTGCATATTCAGGGATATTTTGATTTTTCGAAAATGTATAATGATACTTAAATTATGCGGAACGCTGTACTTATATATTACACTAGCTGGCCCGACGAACTTCGTACCGCCTCAGAATCAATAAATGTTGTGTTAATTTATTGGATGAGTTAAATTCAGTTTGAATGAATACTCAAAATGAATTAAGTTCAATAAATGTGCAAAATTAAAAATGAAAAGTATTTTAATTACATTGAAATGATGTTATTCACGTGGCACAGTCGATAGATTTAAAAGAATGCAGTGGACCAACGATTTGATTTTGAATTGTGAAGTTGAAATGATCCACATCTTTGTTATTTGCTGCAAGAATTGCTCGTTCAATCAACCAATTATGATGTTTGTGATTAGCAATGATATTCAGGAACACTTTGTTGATTGTCCTTCGATGAGACGAAATTTCAAAAATTCGGCAAAAACGAAATCAATCCATTCGATTCGTCGACAGGAACACGGCCGTTACAGATAGTCAGCAAATGCTTGGAGAAATCTGCGGCATATGGTCGTTTAGAAATGCAACTCGCATGTTTGTCGTTAGCTGAAGTTTCTTCACATAGCGCCACAGAGTCGATGTTTTAAGGCAAGAGTT
This sequence comes from Himalopsyche anomala, assembly GCA_031772345.1. Lineage (NCBI taxonomy): Eukaryota > Metazoa > Arthropoda > Insecta > Trichoptera > Rhyacophilidae > Himalopsyche > Himalopsyche anomala. The sequence continues at coordinate 2,456,563 of CM062831.1, read as the reverse complement.
TATTTCATCGGCAGCGGTCGATCTTGGAATGACTGGTAGTGTTTGGCGAAAATCGCCAGATATTAGAATCATTGCGCCTCCAAAACATTTTGAGTCATTGCGCTGATCTTTCATAGTTCGGTTGAGTGCTTCCAATGCGGAGGAAAAATAAGCCACCATTTCCCTCATCAATTGCCTTCATTAAAGTATCGTACACTTTCTGTTGGGGGTTCAACAGTGGTACATTCGTTCGAAGTGATTGGTTCAATGCATCTCGATCATATTCACGTTTACGTTTCGATTCTCGATCGAAAGCGTCGTTCATTCCTCGATCTGGCGACGCATCATGCAGCGCATGAGGTAACACATATCTTCGATCAAAAGCAACGCCTGGTTATGTATCTCCTCATTCACCTCGAGATCGAGATTTCCTGAACTGACGTGAATTCGGTGTAAAGTGTCTTCGGACATGTCATCCTTGTACTTGTTCCACAGTTCACGTGGATTCGATGGGAAGCATGTCAAAATAATGATAGCAAATAATGTGCGTATCTGACTTGGAGACGCAGAAACAATTGCTTCAGCGATTGTCATGTCCCAATGAGTTTAGTTTTCAAGCAAATTGAGCTATTGACATGCGGCACGAAATGTTAGGCATACGACGCCATTGACAGTTCGAAATGATTCGAAATGTCGACCCGAAGGGAATTATTGGTTGTTTTTCAGATTTTTCATGTTCACAGAACTGAAAGACTCTTAGAAAACCATTCTGAGCACTCTTACTGATTGGTTTAGAAGTACTTGGCATAGCTAATACCTCTTTATTTCACTGTATTTTAAAAAATAAAATTACATCTTCACAATGTTGACAAACGACTACTTTTGTTTGACAGTAACTGTCAAACAAAGACTGTTGCTAAGAAATGTGTTGATCTAGGATAAATTTGTTCTCAATGCTTGTCACCAACATAATGACAGGGATCTTTTCAAAATTATTCAAATAATACTTTTTTATAATTTTACGAAAGTTCATTCTAAATTTTCATATTTTTTATATTACGAAATGACATAAATTCTCATTATAACAAAGAACGCAACATTTTCCAAATCTTCAATATTATATTTATGAGATTATCTTTTATTAGAAAAAAAAATATATTTTTGTTTAATGTTTCACACATACAAACAGTTATACAGTCAATCCTGTTTTTATGCGGTAGATGTGTTCCACGAAATATCGCAAAAAAAAAATCGCATAAAAACAACTTGACTTCCATAGAAATAGTCGGGTGCGTTACTTAAATTTTAAAATCCGCATAACTTTGAAACAGCGAGTTAAAATATACACTAAATCGCAAACTATAAGAAAATTAGGGGAAAACCACGGCGTAAAAATATTAAAAAATAGTCACTGTATGACAATTCTATATGTGTTTTAAAGCATGTGGTTCTAAATCACTCTTTTTCGGAAGAAATAGTATGCGCATCAATTTCATAAAACTATGGTTGTTTTCTAACAATAAAATTAGTGATCAGAGTTTGTTCAGATTTTCTTTTTCGATAATTAATTGTTTATGCAGTTTGTTATACCCATATATATAATATATTTTAAAGTTATCGTTGAAACTTGAATGCGCGATCAGAATTTGAATAATTTAGAAAGAAATGATCTTCTAATTTACTGAAAAGTTGGATACCTTCTTCAATTATTTTCGCAGTGAAGGAACTGGAATTTCTTTCAGTTGTCATTGTTTTCTGGTTTTTTGTCAATAATTAAATTTAAATTATGAACATCTTCGTCACTTATAGCTTTATCTGTAAGTAATTCGTCGATATAATTTTCGCTAAAGGTATCAAACCTTTCTTCGCCAAGTTCAGGTGCTAAAGTAATCATTTCAGCTGATATTACCGATGGCAGATGCAACATCAGTAAAAAATCGCATTACTTCAAAATCGCATAAAAAAACCGCATAAAAACAGGATTGACTGTATATAGGGATCAAAAATAAAATAATGATTTGATAGTATTCTATAACAATATAATATACATGAAAAGTATACTGATTTTTTTTTACATACCTTCTGATTTTATGTACTTTCATTCGTCTTTTCACATTTCAGTATATATTTTAGCGACGGTGATGAACATGAGACATAAACTCCTAAAAGTTTTTTTTTTAAATGGATATTGAAGATTTAGTTTCGATTTAGTTTAAAGTTGGCATTCCTAGCTTGATTAACAAAATGCCTCACATGAGGTAACACATGTCTTCAATCTAAATCAAAGCCTGGTTATTTATCTCTTCATTCACCTCGAGATCGGGATTCCTTGAACTGACACGAATTCGATGTAAAATGACTTCCGACATGTCATCCTTGAACTTGTTCCACAGCTCACATGAATTCGATGTGAAGCATGTCAAAATCATGATAGAAAATAATGTGCGTATCTGACATGGAGATTCAGAAACAATTTGTTCAGTGATTGGCATGTCCCAATAAGTATAATTTTCAAGCAAATTGAGCTCTTGACATGCAAGTAGAAACATTCGTCATTTTTCGGATGAACTGTGTAAATGCGACCAAGAGCATCAATAGTCATTCGGGTGATCAGGAACCGCATCGCTTTGCTTTTGACGTTAAAATGTCTTCGATATAGCGTTCCAAGTGTAATAACGTGTCATCTCAGAGCAAAGCAACGTTCGTGCAAAATATTGTTGTCAAAAATTTATCATACCTAATTATAAACATAACCTTATTTCAATATTATCCGATTTTCTTTCGTTTTCATTTCATATCATCGATTTCTTTTATTCTAATCCATATTCTAAATTTAAAATTATTCATAAGCCAATCGTATGCAAAAGAAGCAAAAACAAACAAATATAGAAAACAGTGCGATCTGGTGGATTTTTCTGAAACCAGCTTACGACATTTTATCGTTTGAAGCTCGTTCGTCATTTAAAATTTTTATTCTGTATGAAGATATTTATTTTCTTTATAATTTATTTTCCGTGATATTTTTCCGATGTTTTAATGCTTATTCTGCTATTCTAGGCAAAAAGGAATTTTATAAAGCAAAGATCATTGAAATCCTTGGAGTAATTCTCGAGATATACGTGGTGTAAATAACCCGACTTTGTTTTATATATATAGATATCTAATAAGGTAATAATAAAAGGGTTGACCTATGTTGAATAATGTCAACAGTACCTTTGAGATCAGCTGAATTTTAGTTCAAGTCTCGGCAAGTTCAATATCATATCGACTAAGAAAAATGACCCATAGTTTTTTCTCGACTATCACAATGTATTACAATTGATACACGTTCTATCAAAAGTATGTAAGCTGCAAATGACGAATTATTATCTAAATTTAGCTTTTATTTTTGAAAAATGATGAGCTAGTGAAAATTAAAACCAAGAAAAAAACTGAAAAAAAGTTTTCCCTGGATAATTTTTTTAATTAATAAAAAATGATGTCAATTAAACACCAGTTTAGAAGTCTCCGTGCACTTCAAGGTTGTTTATATTATATTTAATATTTTTCATATGGCCTAAAATCATCAAAACACGTTGTTTGTGCCTACTGTAAAATTTTATATGTGTGGGTTAAATCCTTTATCCTTTCCACAGTCGATATATAATATAATACTTTGATATTTTTTATTTTATTTTAATAGCGTACGACCAAACAAATGACAATTCCATCATAGACATTAAGCGGCAAGACAAACACACAAACCTTTGTCACCAAATTAAATTTGCAATGGAAGAAAAATCAGCTCTTGATAACTGAAATATTCAGTAATATAAGAGTTTTAACCAGGGCTGTGGAGTCGGAGTCGCGGTATTTTGACCGTAGTCGGAGTCTTGAATATGAGCGACTCGATTTCTTTTTGAAAAATATTTTTAATGACGTGTATTCAAACTAAAAAGTACAAAGTGTTGACATTTCATGTTTGGCTGATTACAGATGATCTGATGGTATATATATAAGTTAAAATGAAAATTAAACGCGAATGATAAGCGCGAATTTTTTTAATGACGTGTATTCAAACTAAATAGTACAAAGTGTTGACATTTCATGCTTGGCTGACTACAGATGATTTGATGGTATATATATATATATATACTAGCTGGCCCGACGAACTTCGTACCGCCTCAGAATCAATAAATGTTGTGTTGGCTGAATTAAATTAAGTTTAAATGAATACTCAAAATGAATTAAGTTAAATAAATGTGCAAAATTCAAAATGAAAACTATTTTAATTACATTGAAATGATGCTATTCACGTGGCACAGTCGATATATTTAAAGGAATGCAGTAGACCAACGATTTGATTTTGAATTGTGAAGTTGAAATGATCCACATCTATGTTATTTGCTGCAAGAATTGCTCGTTCACTCAACCAATTATGATGTTTGTGATTAGCAATGATATTCAGGAACACTTTGTTGATTGTCCTTCGATGAGACAAAATTGCAAAAATTCGGCAGAAACGAAATCAATCCATTCGATTCGTCGACAGGAAAACGGCCGTTACAGATAGTCAGCAAATGCTTGGAGAAATCTTTTTATAATTTTACGAAAGTTCATTCTAAATTTTCATATTTTTTATATTACGAAATGATATAAATTCTCATTATAACAAAGAACGCAACATTTTCCAAATCTTCAATATTATATTTATGAGATTATCTTTCATTAGAAAAAAAAAATATATTTTTTTGTTTAATGTTCCACACATACAAACAGTTATACAGTCAATCCTGTTTTTATGCGGTATATGGGTTCCACGAAATATCGCATAAAAAACTTGACTTCCATAGAAAAAGTGGGGTGCGTTACTTAAATTTTAAAATCCGCATAACTTTGAAACAGCGAGTTAAAATATACACTAAATCGCAAAGTATAAGAAAATTAGGGGAAAACCACAGCGTTAAAATATTAAAAAATAGTCACTGTATGACAATTCTATGTGTGTTTTAAAGCATGTGGTCACTCTTTTTCGGAAAAAATAGTATGCGCATCAATTTCATAAAACTATAGTTGTTTTCTAACAATGAAATTAGTGATCAGAGTTTGTTCAGATTTTCTTTTTCGATAATTAATTGGTTATGCAGTTTGTTATACCCATATATAATTTTTTTAAAGTTATCGTTAAAACTTGAATGCGCGATCAGAATATGAATCATTTAGAAAGAAATGATCTTCTAATTTAATGAAAAGTTGGAGACTTTCTTCATTTATTTTCGCAGTGAAGGAACTGGAATTTCTTTCAGTTCGTCATTATCTTCTGGTTTTTTGTCAATAATTAAATTTAAATTATTGACATCTTCGTCACTTATAGCTTTATCTGTAAGTAATACGTCGATATAATTTTCGCTAAAGGTATCAAACCTTTCTTAGCCAAGTTCATGTGCTAAAGTAATCATTTCAGCTGATATTGCCGATGTTTCAATGGTTTCATCGACTGTAACACACCTAAGTAGGTGGACTTAATTCAGCGATGGCAGATGCAACATGATTTAAACAGTCCGAAATCGCATTTTTTTTCAAATGCCGGTTGTGTTTATGATTCTCTCTATTCTATCCAAAATACAACGATATATGCTTTCGATGTAATATTTAACATTTTTATATATCGTAAAATATTGTACATTTAAAAAAATTCATTTCTAAAAAACCACATTACTTCGAAATCGCATAAACAAACCGCATAAAAACAGGATTGACTGTATATGGGGATCAAAAATAAAATAATGATTTGATAGTATTCTATAACAATATAATATTCATGAAAAGTATACTGATTTTTTTTACGTACCTTCTGATTTTATGTACTTTCATTCGTCTTTTCATATTTCAGTATATATTTTAGCGACAGTGATGAACATGGGACATAAATTCCTAAAAGTTTTTTTTTAAATGGATATTAAAGATTTAGTTTCGAAATTCTGACACAGCCAAGTTCGTCGGAACATCTCTAATTCAAAGTATGAAACAAATGAATTTTGGAAATATCGCCATCTAGTGTATGAAATCAGCATACAACGACATTTTCATAACTTCAAGCTGTTCCTCATTTAAAAACTGTATGAAAATATTAATTTTACAATCAACGCCACCTAGTGTATTAACCGCAAACAGCATCAACGTCATGTTCCGCGTTCGATTTGGAAATTTCGAAAATACGAAATGTATGGAGAAATTTATTTTATTCATAATTTCTTTTCCGTGATATTTTTCCGATGTTTTAATGCTTATTCTGCTATTCTAGACCCATACGAATTTAATAAAGCAAAGATCATTGAAATCCGTGGTCTAATTCTCGAGATATACGTGGTGTAAATAACCCCACTTTGTTTTATATATATAGATATATATATATAAGTTAAAATGAAAATTAAACGCGAATGATAAGCGCGAATTTTACTGCTTGGGTGCTAGGTAACATTGCAGTAAATGATACGCAGAGAGAGACCCTTGGCGTCTCTCGATTTCTTTTCTACTTTTCTCAAAAAAATTACACTATAACTTAAGAGAACTCACCTTTAGCGCACTGCAAATCGTATAACCTGTTTTAAATACGTGAACTTCTTAGATAAATCTCTGTTTCCTACCTGTAAACAAAAAACAAAGCAAATAAGAACTTAATACAAATAAATGAACAGTTTATTTTACAATGATCACTGTCCTACATAACAATTTACATTCTCACATCAATATATGAGATGATTATTTGCAAATCCGGCTCGTTCCAAAATAGTTGTAAAACTATAAACATTTAAAAAGTATTTGTGGTTTTGCATTGTGTATGTTATCGAACCAGGTATAAGACTGATATCTACGAATACGTGTATTTTTATTTATTAAACTAAATCTATGATTTACAATATTAATTCATATTTATAATAATAATTAAAGGAAATACACAATGTATGTATGCAACTTAAAACGGGATAACAATTTTAATATGCTTTTTCGTCACTACTGTATTCTAAGTAATCAAGTTGATTCCTTAGAATTGATTTAAAATTATAATTATCAGAGTCATATTTAGCATCAGATTATTCTAGGTTTACCTAGATAAATAATCAGTAACTGATGTATACGTTTTATTTAATTGTTATTGAAAAAAAATCCTTGAACGTGTTAAAGTTGAACAGTGCAAAACGAATTTTGCGTAAATCGATGTATGGTTGTACACCTAAAATAGTTTTTAATTTGATTAAATGATTAATTTATTCATCGGATTCAAAGTTTATTTGCTTGAATAAATACTTTGCATAAATTGTAATGGCCATGCAAATTTTATTCCAAGATTTATTGGCGAATGTATTCATCAAACACTAAGTAGGTGGTATAAATGTCAGTATTAAAACGGGTTTACACTGTACATAAATAAATTATTGACATAAGCATAATTGTAAAGTTAGGTACGCACTGAATTTCATGAATAGTAAGTTTATATTTTTGATTTGTTGACATTTAATATTCCATATCTAAGTCGTTGATCGAATCAATATTATAACTGAATGATACCCGAGCTATTTTAAGACAATTTTTTGTTGCTTTGTATTTTTTTTTACCTAAACAAACGTTTATTTAGCTTATGGACTGACTCCTTCACTACTAAAATTTTCAACGATGAACGCGATATAATTTTAACTCCAGAGATCTGTAGAAGTTTCACTATATGTATTCGTAAAAAATATTCGTTGCCCGCTGTGATAGACATTTAGTTGGTTAGAGCTTGCTCTACTGATCAGTGGGTCTGGGTACGATTTCTGGTAAGGTTTGTGTCAATGTCAAATTTAGATTTTTTCAATTTAAATTTTAGCTCTAAGACGTGGGTGTTTGTGATGTCAATTAGTCTCTTCGAGTGACTTACGAAAAGTATTCTCAAAACGTATGATCTTATAAATTCAAAATATTTGGCGCGTTAGCATTAGATGTAACGCCAAATATTCTGTTATATTATTTCACTATAACACTTTCTAGAAAGGCATTATATTATAAAAATATAACACAGTTTTGTACTGCTTTGAAATTTATTTATTAGAATCAGTACCAGTTTTGCTTTTCACGAAAGTGTTAACACGAAAGTGATACAAATGTAATTCGATTCTCTAATGCTGAAAAAATGGGAAAAGTCGAAAATACTGTAAATTCTTTTCAATGCCAACTGTATATTACACCTTTTTTATTTCAATTTGTTTTGTATAAATAACACTGTTAAATTATATTTCTTATCGGTTGGTAATGCACGCCATGAGTGAAACCGGTCCTAATCTTGGTAAATAAATGTGGAAATAAGTGCAAAGGAATATTGTGTTAATCTTAATCAGAAAACGGGAATTTTGTATGATTTAATTTATCATATTAAAAATAATTAATACAACGACGATTCTAAACTGATCTCGGGTAAAGCAAGGAAGAATACATTTTCTAATCTGACGCCCATGAGTTTACTGAAATCTTTTTGATAAAAATGAATACTTCGTTAATGCACACAAAGGTTTGCAAGATGCAGTTGTAAATTTTCTCTTTAGTACTATTCCACGGTAAGTAATAAATACTATTCAGCTATTTTCGTTGTTCAAAACCTAGACAAATATTCAACCGTGTTACGTAATTTAAGAATAGACAACACAAAGCATCCGTCTGAATATTCTAGTCAATGCAAGTTGGCTTTAAGACATGAGAGATCGTATGCAGTGTGCATGAGAAGAAGGCTTCAGTTTACTTGACTGACGTGAAAAATAAACCAAATAGAGCTCTATTTACGAGACTGCATAACCCGGACTATCTTGGTTGTATCATGTTTTTCAAATAAATCTCGTAGTATTTTGCAAGCCCAGAACACGCTTTATTAAATTCGAGCAATACACACATCCTTCGCTTAACAAGGTACTTGCTTAACACGGTTTTCATTTTGGATTTTTTTATTAAATCTTGCATTGTATCGATAGGTGAAAGTCCAATTTAAACTATTACGGCAAAAACAATAAAAGATGGATTAAAAATGGCAAGACATATATAAATTCATTTTCAAAAATAGTGATCCGGATATGGATCGAGCTTTAAAATGTCAACGAGAAATGAAGCAATGCATTGCTAGATATGAAGAAATTTACACGAATTTCAAAACAGACAGACAATCAAATACTATAGATTTTTTGTTACGGCCGACGGAAAATGACGGAAATATAATCGAAGGCATTGATGAAGGCACAGATGATGACATTCAGCCAAAAAGAAGAATAAAAAACCCCGTGATAATTTCTAGTGATAGTGAGATCGAATAATATTTTTTTGTGTTTCATAATATTTCAATACATTTTCAAAAGTTATATGTATTTATTTTATTGATATTCCTTCTTTTTATAGTGTTTTTCAAGCAGTTTTATAATTTTTATACGCCTATTTTTAGTATATTTAACCTTTAAAAGCCCGTGGACTTTTTGCGAAATATATGCATGACCCGTAGCTTTTATAAAAATAATTATATCTTTAAAACTAGTCAGCCTATGTGGGTAAAATAAAAATCATTAGCAAAATAAAAGATTTTTTATAATTAACGAAAGCTTTAGTTACAACTTTTCACATTTTTATATTAGTATACATTAAAGTTAAAGAATTAAAACAATAAAATTACAAAGAAATAGAGAATTTTCTAAGTATGGAAAAAAATCTCTTGTATGGTGTGGATAAAGCTGATTTATCACGGTCCGCCTAACACAACGCATATTCCAAGAGTCGACCTTGTAACGCAGATGTTTATATTACTCAATATGACAAAAATATTGAAAATATACATCGAAACTGAAAATAAAATTATGTATCGGCATCTCGAAGTCATCACTTATGTACGCTAATATTCATATTTTGAATACTATTATCATAAATCAGTGTAATCCGATAGCAAAATGTAACATAATCACAGGTCCTGTACGGGACCGCCGGGCGTTTAAAGGTTAACTAATATGTATAGTTTCAATGTCGAATCTCGAATTTTAAAAATATTCTGTATCCAAAGCATTCTAGATACGTAAGTTTACGTGTACATTAGATTATTGTTCTAAAGAATCGATATACGGATAATTCGTGTTATCACGGAACCGTATTTTAGGTTTGAATTTCAATGTAGAGACAGCACCCAGTAGCTCTAGGAAACTGCTAGGTAATTTTATAGTCTGTATTCCCTCTCGTGTTCGCTGACCCGTTTCTCTATCGCATCATTCATAATAATATAACAGTGTTCTGAAACCCTTGAAGATTGGTCTACACCACTTTCTAAGTTAGTACATTCTCGTTGTATTGTTTTTTGAATGTCATTAAAAAAACGATGCATTCACTTTACTTGATGACTTATAAAGAAATGAAACTGTGGGAATTCCATTTAATTAAGGAATGCTACACCGGAAGAATAGATTAATACTGGAGTCTCCAATTCCGGGATCCCGTCCAATTCTTTGGTCCCAAAATCCCGGAATCGTGACAGTTTTAATCCCGGAATTTCGGGATTGAGAAAGTGAGGTCTAAAAAAAATTTTTTTTTTGGAATTGTGTAAATTTTTAGGTTTTTCCATTTGTAAATACTGGAAGAGGTAAAAAAAAAAAGCTCTCGCGATATTTATTTTGGGAAATCCGAAAATTTCTGGAATTTTCCATTCTAAAATTCTTTGAAAAGTTAAGAAATAACAAAAGGTCTCACGCTGCTAATTAAGGGAAATCCTTAAATTGCTGAGATCAAGATTTCCAAATTGCCGAAAAAAAATCTCACGTTTTAGAAGAACTGTTGAAAGTGTGAATTCGTAACTTTCTCAGAGAAAGGAGCTAATTTTATAAATTTGTCACCTTTTCCCGGGATCCCGGGATCAAAAAAAGAGTCCGGAGTTTGATGCCTTAGTAACAACAATAATAATGCCAAATTTGAATCGTTCGAATTATGTACATTCTCACAGATGTTGTCACTAACGACCCGGGTTTCGCCTTTCGGCATCTTCGGGCGTTCAAGTGCACGGATGAACTTGAACTGGCGAAATCTTAAATTATAGATAATAATACCGTTTGAAGAACTCCTGTAAGAGTGAAATCGTAACATTCTCAGAGGAAGAAGCTAATTTCATTAATTTGTCACTTTTTCCCGGGATCAAAAAAGGGGTCCGGGATTGGCTGCCCTAGCAACGACGATAATAATGCAGAGCAATAATAATTATTATCGAAATGTATTCAAATATAGATGTAATACCTGTGCAGCTGGTACGGTTGTTAATCTCAACCGATAGGGACATGATTTATCATTTCCTGTGGCAACATCCAACAATTTATTATTAATTATTCAAGAATCCATTAACACGAATACATAGTTTTCACTCTCCGCGTACATTATTCGTTGACCGGTGACGCGGTGTTGCCATCACTATGAAATCAAAACGCTTACTAGGGGACTATTGATGCATATCGACCGTGGAAAGGAAAAAGGACGTAGCCCACACATAGCAAATTTTACAGAAGACACAAAAAACGTGTTTTGATGATTTTGGGCCATATTCAAATTATGAAATTCTTTAACTTGATATTCTGGCTATAATAGAAAAAAAGAGATAACAAAAGAATTGTGTTAAAAAAGAGAACATGTTCTTTTGAAAAGAGAAGTTGTTAGCCAACCTAATTTTAGTGAGATAACACTATTACAGTACGTATTTACTGAGCTCACTTCACTTTTGCGACACTATATATGTTTACCATGTTCGCTCCCAATGTGGAGCATATGGACTCCTAATGGAGTTTATCTCAACAGAAGTGTTTCTACGAGGACTGCTTGTTACTCAGTTGCTCAACCGCTCTTTTTTCCAAAGAGAGTAGGAATAGAAGGAAAGGGCTAGGACAGGACTAGTGGTTGGCTAATCGCTCTCGATACGCCCCGTACATAAGATAGGGTGGGAGTGGGAAATTCAAGACATCACATACATCCATGCCTTTGAACAGAAATTCATAAATCGATTGAAAAATCAATTTATAAAACTGCCCGTACTGGGATTCGAACCTGTGACCTACGTAGCGGTAGCCAACGACGTTGACCACTCGACCACACCGGTGGCTTAAGTTATGTAGAGTATTATAACGCATCTAATTCATTTTTTCCTAAAATACCACTTGTCTCCCTTTACCTCTCATGCTCTCATATATTATATAAAGAAATACTATCATAGATTATTTTACTCATTATCTGGTTGTCTATGTGAGTTTAGTATGGCAACACTGAAGGATTGAAAAGTAATGACAGATGAATTTTTAAGGTAATCAATTAGGTATCGTTACCGCCTTTTGTAAGTAAACGCTGAAAGGCTTATACAAAGTTATTTACAAAATAACCAAACAGAGTTATTGCTATTGTAATTAATCTTCATTTGAAATACCTTTCCAATAGTTTCAATACAAAGTCAAATAGAAAACATCTACATTTCTACGTTATTGAGTAAGAAGTCACGAATACTTCAGAGTCAATAATAAGCCGTGCACGCCGCCATAGCACAGTCGTAGCCACCAAACGTTGTATTCGGACATTACGTCGAAGAAACCGAGTAATCAAGAAGTAAACATAAATAATCACAATAATTTATAACCCCCATTACTTTAAATCGAAATGATTACCAGGGCTGTGGAGTCGGACACTTTTAACTGGAGTCGGAGTCGAAAAACACTGATAACCAACAAATCTTTCTAAAAAAATGTCTATTCAAATCAATAGTTTCAAAAGTGGCGCCACTGCATGCTACTAACCTTAAGAAAATATAAGTAAAACCGGGAAAGGTCGATGTCAAATTTGGATTTTCTCAATTTTATTTTGAGATCTATGACATGGATAGTTATGATGTCTTCCGATGGATTCGGCGGTAACTTTGTGGAAGTTCATTTTAATATAAAATAACTTAGATTATTCCACGTATTAAATAATATTTTAAATGGATTGTTTGCCACTGCTAAAATTATTTTCTAATGGTTTAACCCTTCCTAATTGATGCAACTCTTTAGTTATATATTTTTTATAGTAAATGTCATTATTGTTTGTTTTTATCACCCCCTCCTTGCCTCTCGTTTTTATTTTTATAATATGTATATCAGAATAGTAAAATTAAAATCATTCGTACTTAAACAAGCATTTCTGAAAGTAAGATTGTCTGAGGATGCCTCTGAAAGAGGCGAAACACGTGTCACAGTTTGTAGCACAATACGTGGAATAATCTAAGTTATTTTATATTATTTATGATGTCAATTCTCTAATAGTTGATATCGAGTGACTATTTTATACGATTTTGGCTTGTATGATCTTTCAACTTCAAAATATTTGGCGCATTGACATTAGCTGTAATGTCATTTTTTTTAATTAAAAATACCCCTGCGTTTTAAGATAATTGGATGCATTTTAAACAAAGTATTCTACGCAGGGATATATTGAAAGGTTGAATTTTTAAATCGCCCTTCTACACAGTTTATAAAATTTCAATTTACCCAGTACTTCGTTAATGTAACTAATTTAAACACCGCTTAATATTCACTAAATCTATTAAAATAAGAAATCTTGTATGGCGAATTTTTCAAATAGTCAACAAATTATAATAAAATATACCACAATATTTCTTATCTGATTAAAAATTGTTTAACCATAGACATTTCATCGACTTAACTCCGGTTTCTTAGTTTTTGACAACTGCGTCCAAATAACTCTTCCCGTAAATGATGACTTAATCATGTTCATGTATTCACTCCGAAATGCGTGTTATCTTTATTAAACAACTTTATAATGGAATATCAATAACTGTCGTCATAAATAATTAATAAAAAAACACAATTTCTGTGTGACGGGGACCATACTAAACTACTAGTATTGTGGCGTGTTATTTCCATCATGAATAAATTATTACGCAAAAGATGTTATAAATCAACGGAATTGGTCGTGTCGTGACAAGCTTTATTAATATATGGAATGTGTGGTATTTATTGTGTTCGAAACGTATCAAAAAATAAATAACTAATATTTTTGGTACTGGTTTGTTATGCGGTATACTTTGTATATAAGTAATATTTTTGGTACTGGTTTGTTATACGGTACACTTTGTTCGTACGATAATTATTAAAGAATGTATTCGACGGTAGCTTTGTAGAAGTTTATTTGAATATTAAATTTATGTTGATAACTTTGATATTCTACAGGTTGTGTAACAAATTGAGTGGCTCTAAAAATCATTTTCAGAAAAACTGATAGTTTTGTGACCTGTGGAATAAATAAAGTGATTTTATTTAAAATTAATAAAAAAAATGATTTATTTATGTATATGAAGGCTGATTCGAAATTTAAGTCAGCGTCCTTTTGTCGATTTTTCCAATCCAGGGATCCGGAGATTGATCCTTCAATTTATAATCGCAGAGAAATTCTGGATTAAGATATTGTAAGTCGTTCGCCGATTTTGAAATCCTGGGATTTACTGATTTCCTAAAATGAAAAAATGAGAGATCTTCTTTTTAGGTCGCTGGTTCGTTTATAAAATTTGGCTGGTTGCCTCTTTTCAAAAACTTAGAAAAAGGAAAGTGTGAATTCAAGACACTACATACACCCATTCCTTCGGAAAGAAATCCATAAATCGATCTATAAAAACTGTCCGTACTGGGATTTAAGCCCGTGGCCTCCATGATCTTATCAGGGCTGTGGAGTTCAAGTTGGAGTCGTGAAGTCGGACTATTTAAACTGGAGACGTGCTCAAAAAAGAAACTGATCCCTTCAAATCGTTCAAAAAAAATGCGTACATATTCAAATTGCTAGGGTCAAAAGTAGCGCCATTTTGCATGCTACTAAGCTTAAATAAGTAATTTAAGTCGCGTTTTGACAGCCTGGTTCTAAATCAACGATATTGACACTCGACCACGCAGCCGGCATAAAACAATAAAATCTCTTGTACAATAAGTGCAAAAATTATGTATAAAAATATTCGTCAACAGTATGCAAACTCCAACTAAATCGCTGACTAAGCAAAAGTATTTATTCCAAAATCTAATTATTGTTTCGTTGACATACAATAAATTGTCGATGGCCAGAATAGGTACGCGATACCCTTATTTCTAATTTAAAAATAACTGTTCTACCGTTCTATTTTTAAATTTGAATATTTGTCATTGCTAACTAACATAAATAAAAGAATTTGAAATAGGAATTCTGTTTGCCGATGTTTTAAAAATCGCTTTACTAATTTACACGCTATTGATAATTCTTTGAATTCCATTATACGTTCGTATAGTATTGGCAAATGAATTAAGAGCTAATTAGTTGTTATTTTAAAAAAATACTATTTTTAGTGTGAAATAACCACTGTTACGAAATATTCTCATTAACTAGAGAAAGTAACCATCTATTTGTATTATATATATAAAGTTGTTTTTTTTATTAACAGGAAAACGGCATTATGTTAAAAATTGTTTTTGAACTTGTTCGTTTTCTGTCGAAATATATTGCTCGCGTAACCTTATATAAATAATGTCTGTTTGAGGAAGCCCAAGAATGTTAACACATTGACTGCCAATATATTATACATATATTGAAATGTCTTAAGAAATATTTCAAGAGTAGAGCAAAAACTGTATTGTCATACTGTTTAAATAAAAAAAATATCGAATGATTTCTAATTACTTTTGCATTTCGTTTTCAACAGGGAATAATTTACTGTTTTAATTTAGAAATATAACACAATAACATAATTGTTTTCTATTTAATACTACATTTTTATAGAAAGTAAAGGGAACTACTCAAGGGCGTTAACGCGGGGTGCATTCGACCAGCTAATTTTTTTTTTGCGGCCCAGAAAGTTTTTTCTTTGAATATATGTATATGTATTAATTAATTACATAAATGTTAGGTGAATAATTGCTTTTAATAGCCGTAAAAAATTATCAAATTTTAATGAAATTCTAAATTATTAGCTTTCTGTTTACAAAGATAAACATCGCGTTATCTTTTGATATGTATGTTAATTATGTATAAATATTTCACACTAAAAACATTGTTTTTATATGAGGACTTTAAATTCAATTTTTCCGTGCGGCCCGGACTCATCTTATTTATTTTCATGCGGCCCTCTAGAGGAAAAACATATGCATGTATGAAATATATCAACATAAAATTAACCAAGGGTGAATTAAAACAAACTTTATTAAGTGAGTAACTGCTTAAATGAA
The DNA here is from genome assembly GCA_031772345.1 of Himalopsyche anomala. Classification (NCBI taxonomy): domain Eukaryota; kingdom Metazoa; phylum Arthropoda; class Insecta; order Trichoptera; family Rhyacophilidae; genus Himalopsyche; species Himalopsyche anomala. The sequence continues at coordinate 2,440,346 of CM062831.1, read as the reverse complement.
TATTTTAACAATAAAATTAATTAAACCGTGCGTAATGAATAGACTTTTGAGTGTTTTTTTTATTCATGACCCTCCTAATGGAGGTATCTCAACCGATTTTTTTCTACGAGAACTGTTTTGTAACTCAATCGTTAGACCTATCTTATTCAAAGACAGTAGTAGAGATAGAAAGATAAGGCAAGGACAAGACTAATAGTTAACTAATCGCTATCACAAACACCTATGTCTTCGAACAGAAATCGATAAAATGATGTTCGTACTGGGACTCGAACCCGTGAAGTCTAACACGGAAGCCCACAACGAAAACCGCTGCGCCATAGGACCCAACAGTGTTACACCATTCATAATCATTTTTTTTTTTAAATGTGGTATAAGTATTTTTTTAATATAAACACAGATCAAATTACAATAATATGATATCACTATTGACTAAAGATCGTGATAGATAATGAGTTTAGATGTTTACTCTCATGATGAAATAATGACAAACACACTGATCCATATAACCGTATTTGTCTGAATTAAACATGTGGCAATATTACGATGCGGTAGCATGGATTGTTGTTGATATTGACGGAGCTTTCGTAATAAAAAAAATATGAAAAACATTAAAAAAACACACGGTACATGACTTTTGTCTATTGACAGTGCGCGCTAAGCTTAAACCAAACAGGTCAAGTGGGAATGGGACGGGATGGAACCGACACGCCACTTTATAAGGCGTCAAGTGGAGACACGTCACCAACTTACATTTTTATTTTTTTTTACACTCTGGGCCCGAATTAGACTATGTGCGGCCCTTGTAATTTTTGTTTTTTTTATAGCTGGTGAAAATTGCATTATATTTTTTTGTAGAATTATTGAGCCCCTACCAAATCATGTCACGTGGCACTTATTATAATACTATTCTATTACGGATTCAATGAATGAATACCATCGGCCAGCGACGGTTGTGTAAAAGATAATTTTAATGGTCAGTTGGAGTACATTCGTGCACTTGATAAAACCTGATGCCGAAAGGCGAAACCCGGGTCGTTAACGACAATATTAAAGGAAGAGTACAGCATTCAGACAAATCAAATTTGAAAATCCATCAAGCACCTTCAGTCGAAATTCTAAATTATTAAAAAAAAAAACAATATTATTATATTATGTATAGTAAAATTGTTTTGATGTGGCCTTTTAAATATAATCACTTTTATTGTGTTCACTTGTCAATTCTTGGTGGGAAGGCATACAAGCCCCTGAGAGGTGAAGTAAGCCATGTAGTACTTTAAAAAATTGAGTTAGATGCGTTATAATATTCTACATTTCTCGAAATATAGCAAAAGTGAAGTGAACTTAGTAAATGCACACTGCAATAGTGTTTTCTCCGTAAAATAAAAATATGCAACCCTCCAAAACAACAATTTAAGGCGTGATTGTACTTAAAAGTTCACTTCACTTCTAGGAACTCAATTAATGATTTTCGCGACGAAAAACCACTTTTTCTAGCCATTATTTACTACATAATTATATATTTATTTTAGACTTTAAGTACGTTTTTAGTGTGGATCATATTGACTACTAATGGAGTTTATCTCAACAGAAGTTTCAATACGAAAACAGCTTGTTACTCAGTTGCTCAACCTTTCTTCTTTCAAATAGAGTATGGATAGAAGGATACGACCAATGCTCCCTCTAATAGTCTAATACAAAAGGTTAACTGCGTGGAAATTATAAAGGCTGCGCGGGTCAATCAAATATTAATTGAATAGTCGTCTTGGAGTACGCGCCAACCCAGAATGAGTGCGCGGGAGCTTTCAAACTAATGCGCGGCTGCGCGCACTCGCAACTTAGAGGAAACGTTTAGTACGAATTGTTTTAGCATTAGTTAGGGAATATAAAACATCAAATCCGTTATTTTTTTTTATAATACATAACATACACAAATCCGTAAATTGATTTACAAATCAATTTATGAAACTCTCAATAAGTCAGTTTATCGCAAACGAACGTGGACCACCAGCCTACAACTCGAGTATAACAAGTTTATTTATTTAATATCTGCATTTTGATATTTAATATTAACCATAATTCTGCGTACGTCTCTGTTCCCGCTATCTACTATCATCCCATTCCCATCCTTATGTTTGTTTAGTTTGGTCCACAACTAGTTGCCCGACACGACCGCCGAAGTTATTTCAGCAGCACAAGGAAAGAATAACATCCTTACAATCCTTTCTCCAGCGAGTGGATATTTTACGGCTATCGAAAAAAAATACGTATTTCATTAAGTATCCTCATCTGGACTAAGATCTGGGTGGCCCAGTTTAATTGAATTGACTCATAAATCATTTATATTCGAATTCACATAATATGATTCCGTCACCGTTTTGCTGGAAATAATTTTGTTAATTAAAAAAAAGAAATGCCTTTGTGGCCGAGTGGTCAGCATTGTTGGCTTTGGTTACGGAAGGCACGGGTTCAAATCCCGGTACGTACAGTTTTATAAATTGATTTTTCAATCGATTTATGAATTTCTGTTCGAAGGCATGGATGTATGTGATGTCTTGAATTCCCCTCTCCCACCCATCCTATGCTATGAACGGGGCGTATCGAGAGCGATTAGCTTACCACCAGTCCTGTCCTAGCTCTATCCCTACTCTCTTTGGAAAAAGAGAGGTTGAGCAACTGAGTAACAAGCAGTTCTCGTAGAAACACTTCTGTTGAAATAAACTCCATTAGGAGTCCATATGCTCCACATTGGGAGCGGACATGGTTAAAAAAAAAAAAAAAACATTTTTGGATATGAAGCTTTTGCCTGGAATGACCCAGAGTATGCATTTATTATTATATTAGGCCAGTTTTGCAAAAACAACAATTTTATTCTATCGGCTACATAGTAGAGTGGTCGAAGTTCGAATCGAATCTCAGTTTTTTTACGGACAGTTTTTTTCGATATTGATTTCTAGATGTCTGTCCAAAGGCATTGATGTATGTGATGTCTTGAAAACCATTCCGCCATCCATCCTATTCTAAAAATGAATGTGGCGAGAGCGATTAGCAAATCACTAGTCGTGTTCTAGTCTTATCTTCTAAGACTTCTGCTTAGATAAACTCCATATGATCCACATAAGATCGAACATGGTATATCAGATCAACTCTACGGATCATAATCTACGTTAATTTATATATATGAATCGATATATTAATGTAAATTAATGGTCAGGGAAATGCCTCTGTCTAAAACTTTATTTGTAACCGATTGGTACAAGTCTCTTCCTTATTTTAATATTATAATTATCTATGTTTTCAATACCGCGGCTAGAAGTTTTATCCTAAAAACTCAAATTTGTTATTTGCTGCTTATTTAGGCACTATCGATTCGTTGTGTACTTTCTAACTTCTGCCAGTATGATGATAGTGATCTTTACTTATTGTAATTAACACATTTACAAATAGTCAGAGTATGGACATATTCTTGAATTTATTTTTCAATCCATTGGTGAATTTGAATTCAAAGTCAAAGATGTGGGTGACGTCTTTATTCCCTTCCACTATTCGATTAAAAAAATGGAAGATATCAAGAACGATTAACTTATTTCTAGTCCTGTCCGGGTCAATTCCTTGTAGTTACCTTGCTATCTCTACAATAGAGAGGTTGATCGATTGTATAACTGCAATTTCTCGTAGAATATTTTATGTTTAGATGCTTTACAGTGGGGGTGGGGATGGTTGAAAAATATATATATAGATTACTGCATTGTTGCTATATCTGTCTTATGTGTTATAAAAAAGATTTTTTAAAGAAAGATGAAGAATGAATGGGGAAATGCTGTTTGATCCAAACGTATGAATCAATCAAAAAGTAATTGTGTGAAATTTTTCATTTCGAGATTCTAAACTTTTTCCTCACAGAAGGACAGACATTACACATTTTCTAAAACCACATCTGTGCACTTTATAGTAGTATCGACTCAGCATAAAACTGAATATACTAAAATCTTAATAATCAATGATGTATAAAATAAGAAAATTAAGGTACTAATAAATATTTAAAAAGGTCACTTTTAGGGTGTTCAGTCAGTACTTGGTGGAAAGGCATTATATTAATAAAAACACAATATTCCTTTGTCCTTTATTCCACTCTATTTAATAGGTCAGGACCGGTTTCGCTCATTGCGAGTATTTTCAACTGATTGAAAACTCAGTTCAACTCAGTTGAAAATATTAGCAATGAGCAAAACCGGTCCTGACCTATTAAATAGAGTGGAATAAGATACAAAGGAGTATTGTATTTTTATTAATTTGAAAAGGTGTTTATAATTTCGTCAACTCCGACAAACTAAAAATGTTATAATTACGAAATTTTATCAGACATATATTTCATACAAACATCTACTTTGAGTTTATCACACGGTGTTTATGTATTGCAAACAAAACATGGCGTTTTTTGGGATTGTCGTTACCGCAGAAATTCAATTTCAGCAGTGTCTGACCACAAAACGAATGATACCACATCCAGCAACATTCGGCAGAAAGATTTTACTTGTGTCCAAGTCTTTTTTCAGTGAAAATAAATATTTCAATGCCCTGTCGTTGTTTCAAAAGCCCCAAGGCAGCTTTACACAGAGCTTTACATACATACATACATCAAAACCCAGATATATGAGTATTTTATAATTTCTCGTTTGCTTAATATATTTTACAGTTGTATTTTACGTGATATATTTATATTTAAACTTAAAGTTGAAATCAAAGAATGTGTGAAAGACCAAAATGTATAATTGAGTTAAATAATCTCTATAACTGATTATGAAAATAGAATCATTTTAAAATGCAACGAATTTTAAGATTTCCAATCGAATATCTATATTTTTAATAATTATCAACCTTAAAATTGTTTCATAATTTTTAATTTCTTATCTTTTTTGTATGCCTTGAACATATAAATGAAATAATAGGTAAAACAAACTGATTGTGTTCCAAAATTTTAACAAAATTATCGTATTTTTGTACTTCTGTAAAATGATGGTTTATATTTCCTAGAACATTTTTTTTTACCATGTCCGCTCCCAATGTGGAGCATATGGACTCCTAATGGAGTTTATCTCAACAGAAGTGTTTCTACGAGAACTGCTTGTTACTCAGTTGCTCAACCTCTCTTTTTCCAAAGAGAGTAGGAATAGAAGGGTAGGGCTAGGACAGAACTAGTAGTTAGCTAGTCGCTCTCCATACGCCCCGTTCATAGGATAGGATGGGAGGGGGGAATTCAAGACATCACAAACATACATGCCGTCGAACAAAAATTCATAAATCAATTTATAAAACTTTCCGTACTGGGATTCGAACCTGCGACCTCCGTAACCGAAGCCAACGACGTTGACCACTCGACCACACAAATATATAAACATTTTAATTTTGTGTTATTATAGTAACTTATACTGTAATTTGTAAATTCTTTTCAAAGTCAATTGTTGTTTACACCTTTTTATTTTCAATTTATTTTTGTATGAATAGCACTGTTTACATATTTTTCTTATCAGTTGACAATGTTCGTCTTGACCTTTTAAATAAAGTAGAATAAAGTACAAAGGAATATTGTGTTTTTACTAACGAATATATAACTTTAAACATGACAATTTATAAAATAACGTTAAGAAATAGTGTATTTAATTGTCAAACTTTTTAATAAAAGAAAACTCACGGTAAATTCATCAATCATAATAGAATACAATCCTTCCAATACATATACAGAGAACGAAGACCACTCGTTTGTTTCAGTACAATAATATACGAATCATTGCGATTCACTTGTTTCCTATGTCACTTTTTTGTCAATACATACAAGACAGAATGTGATAACAAATAGCAGTCATTTGTTTTCAATACAGTACTGCCGAAAGGCGAAACCCAGGTCGTTGGGTCACACAAAACTTGTGTGAATATACATAATTTGAACGATTCAAATCAAATATTGCAATTCCACCAAGCACCTTCAGCCGAAACTTTAAATTATATCAATATTGCTAGTACAGCAAAAGATTGACTGAATTCTATGGTAAATTAGTGTTCAAGTTTCGTTAATAAAAACCAAAGATTCCTTTGTACTTAATCCCAATTTATTAAATAGGTCCGGACCGGTTTCGCTCATTGCGAGAATTGTAAACTGAAAAGAAATATAATTTAAAAATGCCATTTATACAAAAATGAAAAGTTGTAAACAACAATTGGCATTGAAAAGAAATTACCAATTACATTATAAGTGATTCTCAAATAACATAAAATTCAAAAGTCAATCGTGGAAGACTTTTTAATTATATGTTAGGTGTTCACTGTCAATACTTGGTGGAATGCCATTAAAATAAAAATGTTTTATTATTTTTATTATAATCATGGGAGGAATTTTTCATTTTTTTTTTTAACTGATTTTGGAGTCGGAGTCAGAGCCGTTTTGAACAAAACTACAGGATGCAGAAGTAATAATAGCGTTCAACATGGCAGGTTGTCGTGTGCGAGTCGGGCTTAAGCGAGAGAGCTCTCACACGAAGGGCCGGGTCGAACTGCGACCAAAAAAGGGAAAATGATATACATACGAGTGGAACGGATAACAGGCTCTAAATTCGAATCCCAGGGGAGAGATGACATGTCGGCTTTTACATTCCACTTCTCCCGATACAACCGACTTGTTTTTTTAAGCCACAAACCACGGATTGGCTTTTTTATAGTACATTTTACAAATAAAACTATCGTTCGTGTTGGCTACATTGAATTTATTGCGAATATCGTTACGATGGCCTTTGATATCGTTACAGCATATTCGCGTGAAGGTCTACGTTTTATAAAATGAAATGGGGGGGGCAAACAAAAAACTTCTGTTGGTTTACATCAGCCACACTTAACCTGCGGCCCAATCAGCTCTTATGCGGCTCAAAATAATTATAGTCACCAAATATTAAATGACGAACATAGTTAAAAGTTTGACACAATATCAAAATTTACATTCATTTTTAAGTAAACGATTTAAGATTTTGCATACATTGGTATGTTTGTGTCCTTTTTACGTATTTTTTATTTGTAGTTCATTGCTATTTTTTATTTTAAAAAATACATAAATACATAAATGTATACATATGTACATATTTACATATAATAAAATAGTTTTATTTTGACATCATAATTCATACATATGTATGCAGTATAGTATGTGTTATATTTACAGTTAACTATAAATATATTGCGGCCCGCGTAGAGAAGCAAAAATCGGAATGCGGCCATGAGGAAAAAGGGTTGAGTATGGCTGGTCTACATATAACTTACATATCGACTGTGGAAAGGAAAAAGTACGTAACCCAAATTTTTCCAAAACAGCTATTTTCGATTATCACAATGCATGTACACCCAACGTTCCTTCTAAGCTGCGAGCGCGCGCGCCCGCTCAGCAGTTGGGAAGACCCCGCGCACTCATTCCGGGTTGGCGCGCACTACAAGACAGTTATTTAATTAATTAATCTCAATCAGCCTTTGAAATTTCCTCGCAGCTAACCTCTTGTCTTAAAGCAGTGTCTGCCAAACTGAATGGGATCTGTTCCGCGGCACACCAAAAGACGACACTTTAAAAAAGGAATTGACATTTAAAAATAAAATGTGTCGCGCCGATATCACTATGTACGAACGTGACAAATATTTATTTGAAAATATTGATATTGAATTTATTTAAAACTGAAGAAAATTTAAATGAATAGGCATTATTAAAAATAAACATTATTGAGGCTTCTTCCTCTGCGGCACACCTGAGACTTTTTGCGGCACACAGTTTGGCAGACACTGTCTTAGAGGATGCATTGTGTACACCTAATCCCTTTTTTACGCGATACATAGGTTCCAGAAAGTGGCGCGTAAAAAAGTCCTCATTTTCATATAATTTAATATATCGGTTCCAAATTCGCGTAAAAAAGTATCAAAAATGTTGCCGTTCAAAAAATCGCGTAAAATCAAAATCACGAAAAAATGAATCGCGTATTAAGAAGATTGGGTGTAAACAACTTGATACACGCTCTATCAAAAGGATGTAAGCTGAAAATGCCGAATTAGGATCTAAATTTACCTTTTAAGTCTGAAAAACATTTTTTTTTTTAATTAAATTAATATTAGATAACGTTAATTAAAAACCAGTTTATCAGTCTTCCTGTACTTCAAGGTTGTGAATATTTCATAATTTGCGTTTGACACAAAATCATCAAAAAACGTCAAATACCAATGCGATTTATCGATTTCTGTTCGGAGGCATGGGTGATGTCTAAATTAAACTTACTGTACTTAAATAGATTTATGCCAAATAAATAACAATTCAATCAACACTTTATAAACGGGCGTTTTTTAGTGATTAGCGCAAAAATATATTACATTCTTAAAATCAACACAACTTCTAAACCAAACAATATTTTTGGCTGAAATTTTCAAAGAAATCATCTGTGACATTTATTCATTAAAAATAAAATGAAAACATTTTGAATACATCATAATTTAACTACTTTTTCTAAATATAAAAACCTGTTATTAATTTAGTAGATAGCACTCCACTTGTTATCAATATGAAATATTCCGTATAAAAATAACATTAATCCATACCATACAATTATATAAATAATTATAGCATAAAATCTTCATTCCTACAAATTTACAATCACTGGAAGTGTGAAATCTGATGCCCTAAATATTGAAGAAATAAGTGTGCCTTTAAAAAAAAATACTATGTGTGAACGAACATTCAGGGCATAATAAATTATGAGGTTTATTGCTTATTGTAAAAATGGTCACTTGCCGCGGCAGTTATTTTGAAGAAATCATTAAATTATGAGTCAATTATACCTACAAAACTGACAGTACGCGATAAACGTATTTTTACGTGTCCAGCCCATAATGTGTTAATAAATTAAGAAAAGGGCTTTTCTGGTCTCTTATTAGTAAAAAACGGTACATTAAAAACGTTCCTCATTGCTCGTTTCAGATTCTTGAGATTACAATTTGCAATGTGTAAAAGGGGGTGGGATAAAAGTCGATAAATCAATAAAAAAATATTCGGAATCTTCAAAAAAGTATCGAAAATATTACTCGCGGAATAAAAATAACAATGGCCAATAAAAGTTTTTCCGTTTACATTTGTGGATAATTTATTAGGCGAATGTGGCCACACTTCATTGCATGATAATGATTTCTACCATTATACTGACTCTGTAAGACAATAATTCATTATGGAACAATGGGACTGAGTGCCGGTGAGGTGCTCCCAATCCCAGGAGCGAACTAAGGCTATGGCGATTCAGAATTTAAAAATCGATATATTAAAAACACTTTTAGGGTGTTCACTGTCAATACTTGGTGGAACGGCATTATATTAGTAAAAAAACAATGTTCATGTGTTCTTTATTCCACTGTATTTGAAAAGGTCAGGACCAGTTTCGCTAATTGCGAGCATTATCAACTGATTGCTTCGTTAGACATATTTTTTATATTAGTTATCAGCCACATAGGAAAAAAACGATTATTTCCAGCACATTTTTATTTATTATCAGTATACATATATGCAATTGTCTAGTCCTATGGCTTAGCGGTTAGTGGTGTGGACTTCCATGCGGGATTTCGCGGGCTCGAATTTCAGTAAAAACAACATTTTTCGATCAATTAATCGATTTCTGTTCGAAGGAATGGGTGTTTGTGATGGCTAAAAATTCCCATTCATCATTTCGATTCTTTAATAATTGGGTGTAGCGAGAGCGATTAGCTCCAGTGATTAGCGAGGGCTAACCACTGGTCCTGTCCTAGCCATATCCCTGTATACTTACTACTCTCTTTGAATAAGAGAGGTTGAAGAGCAGAGTAACAACAGTTCTTGTAGAAAAAATCTGTTGAGATACTTCCATTAGGGGGGCGTATGCTGTACATTGGGAGCGGGCATGGATTTTTAAAAAAATCTATGCAATTCCTTCCACCATACGACATGGTGAAAAAAAATACATTGATAAATTATATTTTTACATAGTAAGTAGCATGCGGCCCAATAACTACCTAGTTCACCTCTGTTCACCAAATTCAACAGAGCGCTGTCTAAAGTTACAAGAGTTGAATGGAACCTCAGAATATCAGCTGAATTCGCTGCATAGTAATTATTGTTGTTCAATTTTGATTCCGTTTCGCAGGAGTTCTCTACACGTTGTTATAATGCATCGGTACTCAACCTTTTCATAAATATAATCGCCAAAAAGGATATCGCCAGGGATTTCTAAACTATCATTCTCATATTTTTAATTATGTATTCCTGCATCTCATTGACAGTTATGTTTGACGCTGTTAGAAATCGATGGACGTGATAAATAAATAACAGATAAATATTTTCGCTATAAAAGATGATTACATTTTTTTTTTTAAATTGACACCACTTCTTGATGAAGTGTGTGTCACAATACATAACTATTTATTATCCAGTATGTAGTTGACATTATAAAAGTGATAATGTTTGGTATACACATACATAAATGCCCTATCTCCACGGTAGAATTAGGTGCATACTTTTGAAAATAACATGAATTTGTGTTGTATTGTTTTTTTGTATTCCGTGATTTATGATACTATTGCATTGTCCAATAATCATATGTAAACATTGACGTATAAAAATAGTACGTGTCATTTTTCGATGTGTAAAGTGAAGTTGATTGAAACTATATTACAGATTAATAAAATATCTTGATCATATCTGGGTTATGCAAGAAACCTCATCAAGCCAATGACATCCTTAATGAACAAATAAATAATTATCAATCACCGATACTAAAACCCTTAATGTAATTAATAATAAAAAATAACTTTACTTTAAACTTATTTATTTTTAATAATCCCATATTTTTTATCGTTCTTGGAAACACTTAAGTCTCAAAAAAAATTATATCGGCAAAACAGAAGGGACACTGAACACCAGATTATCAGAACATACGGCAGCTTTAAGATTGAAAAAATACACGTCTACTTTTGCTAATCACTTAATTTTGGAAGGACAAGTGTTCAATCAAATACGGACGGTCATAAGCTCTTTTTCCAGGAAATTTTGGAAATAAATAGAGCGCAATTGCATAGTCTTCTGATTTTAAATGAAATATTAAGCATGCCGAGATCTCTACTTCTATACCCTATATAAATATAATATAATCATAAAACCTTATAAATATAATCATAAAACCTTTGCCGACAAACAAATGAATATAATTCTTATAACTACTTACTACTCAAATCTGTGGGCATTCCCATGAGCTTATCCTTTTCGCCAGCAATGGCTTTAAACTCAATGATACATTTATTTCTTATATAAACACGAAACATTCATTTACTCAGCGTCAGTTCAAGTTCATCCGTGCACTTGAAAGCCTGAAGATACCGAAAGGGAAAACCCGGGCCGTTAGTGACAAAATCTGTGATAATGTAGATAGTTTGAACGATTTAAATTCACTTAAGTCTTGTTAATAAATGTAATACTATAATATGTAATATATATTAGGATGTTAGAGTAGATAACAGGTATATCGTGTATCTCTTCTTAGCCAGTATAACATATATAAGTAGTTGAGTAAATGTAGGCTTAATCATAATTCTGCTAAAGGCATGCGCCGAAATAGCTATCAACTATATATAAAAATAACTATTTATCGAACTAAAATACTTTGTAATCGTTTTCCCTTATTATAATATGGTTCTTTCTACAAAGTAAAATTTGGAAGATGCTAAAAAATTTGAAAGCCAATCGCATCATTCGGCTATTGATTATAAGTTCATAACGTTTATTATATCATAGTTAACTATCACTTTCCTCTATGGAAACTTATGGCAACCAGACTTCTTGGTTAATAAACTAAAGATTCTGTGAAGATAGTTGGAACGTAAATTGCATTGTCAATGGAATGGCGACTTCGCTGTGGGAATTTCAAAATAGTTATCATGTAACTTTTTATTCAATTCAATGAAAGTTTCATGTGTTTAAATCATTTAATTAAATCATAACTTTGATATACTATTATAGGTAGAATTCATATGACATGAAGAAAAATGAAAAGAATTGAATTAACCCTCCAGAGACGAGAGCTTTTTTTCGATAAAAAAAATATTTTTTAAGCCACATTGAAGTCACGGATAACTTTTACTCCTAACAGAATTAAAAAAAAAACGCAAAGTAATATTGTGTACGGAAAGTAGTAAGGACGAGCGTGACCGTATGGGCACCCAAACATTCGGAGTTGAAATATAGCTAAACGCGAAATTTTTTAAAATATTTACAATTTGACCTCTTTAGATCAAGATAATTTCAATACAAATATATTAGCAAAAGAACTGTAAATAATTTGATTTTTTGATAAAAAAAAATAACTAACAGTTCCAAAAACATCATTAAAAAAAATGGAAATTCAAAAAATCTCATGTGCTTTTGGTGGCCGTTCCCGTCCCCGCGGCTGATGACTAACTGAAGTCTGTACCATTCTTAACCAAATATGAGTGAAAACAAAGATATTCAGGTGGGAAAAGAATGAATAGTGGGATCAATAGACAACGGTATTTACTGTGACCATGTGGTCACGCTCATCCTTGGAGGGTTAATGCGCGTGGAATGGCTGATTTTAAAGTATTTGTTTAGTCTATTTGAAACGTCCGAAAAAAACTATATAACAAATTTAACATTTTATACAACAGTTATACAACAAAAAAATAATTAAAGAAAAGACATATATATGTATAGTACATGTATGGAAAAACTGATCCAAAATTACCCTAAATAAAATGGAGATATTTGACGTGAAAATCAATTAATGTGAAACCTAAGTTTGTCGGCTTTTGCCGATTTCAGAAATATTCGAATATTTGATATAACTACCCTCAATTCTTCGTCTAAATTCGTAAATATTTCTCATCTTTTAGTTTTCATATTTATTATTGTTGAGAAACCAAGCTCACACAAATATTCTGTTGAAATATGTAACAAGACTTCAGTGCCCTCGTGCAAAGAGCTGGCTATTCGTCTTGGACAGAAATCCAAAATTCCTTCGTAGTATGGAGGAAGCATATGGAATGTGATTTGCAAAATAATGCATATGGAGTTCCCGTGAACTTCTATTCTAGTGATCGCGCCCTTCTTTCCGTCTGCAAACGATGGTAAGGGGATGCAATTTACAATTTTTCAAAATCTTTATCGATGAAGGAGACTGGAAGAACCATGACGCTGGCGCGTCCTGGTACTTGAAGCTCCATAAATTTGATATCCAAAAAAAATAAAAATGGAGTCAATATCTTCAATTGGCTACAACAGCAATTAAATCTTTGTTGCCGTTTGGATTGTCGTATCTTAACGAAAGCGGTCACAGATGGTAAATAAGTATTGTTGGATATATATGTTGATAAAATGTTACCTACAAATGATTTTCCATATCCATATTAGTAAGGTACATTTCCTTTTTTCACATTCACCAGTGTGCCGTGAAGTAAAAAAGTTTAGCAGACACTGCTCTAGAGCTAAAGTCTGGAATCTAGACCCATCTACCTCTGCATAGGAACTATTATATAATAACTTTATCATTTTATCTTTATCGCTTTATTATTATAAGAAGTTATGTAATTTCCAAACATAATGTCGATCAAACCTTTTGTTATACAACGTTTCCAAATATCGTAAGCAAACGCCGGATGCCCTTAAGGTAATCATGTGGCTTATGCCCGCTCAAAGATACTTTACGAGATCAAAGTGAGAAATGGCCGTCAACTTATTTAGCAATTTATTATATACATTATTCTTTTTTTATCTCCATAATCGAAGCTTAATAAAAGTATATCGAGTTGCGGCTTTATTAGACTTGCGTGCATTGTGCCCCGGGTGAGAATCCCGGATGAATCTTTATTTATGTTGATTCTTCAATTCGTATATTGTGAACGTGAACCACAATTTTCGACAATGCGTAGGTAATTTACCTTGAAAAATCCCATATTGCTTATTGTTTTTCGATACACTAAAACCATAGTTAATAAATTTAATGTAATGTAATTAATAATAAATATCAGTTTAATTTATCCTAATTAATGTTTTAAAAACCCCAGATTGCTTATCGTTCTTTGAAACACTAGAATCACATTTAATAAGTGTAATATTTTAATTTGAATTTTAATTAGGATGTTAGAGTGAATAACATGATGCATTGTGTACCTCTTCGGAGCCAGTATATATAGCTGAGCAAAATGTAAGTTTACGCATAGTTCTGACGTTGGCGAAAGCCGAAATAGCTTTCAAATCATAAATATAAAAAACTGTACAACTAAAATACGATGATATTTTTACCCTATTAGAATGGAGTTCTTCCAAGTAAATGCCAAATCAATAAATAAAATGCGTATAATGCTGTTCATGGCATCCAATTCCGAACCCTTTTTATCCAGGGATTTCGGGATCCACAATTATTTCGGAATCTGAACTCTCGGACTTTTGATCAATAGCAAAAAAAGTGAGGAATCGAGAGATTCAAAAATAGTTCTCAACTCGAAGACCTTTTTTTTAGCTCGATGACTTGAAAAAGTTGCGAATTGATAGATTCTACAAATATTGAAAAGTTTTAGAGCTTGTTTTTTTTATATTTAGTGTGTCTATAAATTTACCGAATTTTCTACAGATATTCACAAATGTTAGACCTTGTTTTTTTCAATACTTTCAAAAAGTTACAACTGCCAGTGAGTCTAGGAAAAAATAACTTTTTTTAACTGAGTAACAAGTAGAAATACTTCTGTTTAGATAAACTCTATTAGGAGTCCATATGCTCCACATTGGGAGCGGACATGGTAAAAAAAAAAATCATGTAAAAATAAAATCTATTTATGATGTTTTCATTTTAAACTCGAAATTTTAAAAATGTCCACATCCCAATTCTGGAAACCGGAGACCGAAGTCGTATTTGCGAGATTGACTCTTTCTTGTTATCCCTAGGTATAATCGGGATTATTTACTAACAATGCTCAAGTAACATTATTTGAACTCAGATATGGTAGTCTCGTGAAATCCGTTCGATATTTTTGTCTTTTTATTTCATTTGTCAAAGTTTGTCTGGCCACTCCGGAGAAGTTTGACAGCTCTTCGGATCTCGATAGCTTCGAGTTTCACTTTTTATTTTAAAGTGCCTGACCAATATTGGGGAGCAAGTAACTCTGTGGAAAGAGTTTATGTGTCTAGAACGGAAAACTTCATTGAATCCTTTCAGAGAACATGGCGTTAGAAATCTTTATCTTTTCTTGCAATATTGCATTACACAGTGGTTTTATTCTGATCACAAATAGACACAATATAAAATTGAAATTGAGAACCTAGGTATTTCACAGATCTTTCGCCCTTTTGAAAAGCATCATCAGACCAACTTTTATAAAGATAAGAAAAACACAATATTATTTTGTATTTATTTATAAATTTATTTACAAATATCAGGACCGGTCCTAATCTTGGTAAGTAAAAGTTGAAGTAAGTACAAAGGAATATTGTGTTTATCTTAATATTATAATGCCTTTCCACCAGGTATTGACAGTGAACACACTATAAAAGTATCAATGAATCAAAAAAATCTTTTATCTGATTCAACATAAGGCCGCAGCAAAGAAAACGTTGACACCCCCTCACCCCCATTTTTTTTCGACTGTCGAACATATACAGTAGAACCCCCAATTACACTGTCGCATTACATTGTCGTTGCTACAAGACAGTCGTCTGTGCGGCGCATACAGTCAAATGTTGGCTAGCGTCTGTGTATTCAACACGTGCCAGGCTATACACGTATAGCCGGGCGGCTGTCTATTTGTTGGATTTTGCCGCGCTTAGTATTTTATCACTTTGTAACTAAATATTTCGTCGATATTTTTTTTTGCAAAACTAAGGGAAATCTTAGTTTTGCATTTTTTGCGGAAAAAAACCAAATACCTAATTTTGTATGAAATTCACTCCTCCAATTACATTACCCCGAATTACACTGTCCCGACTTTAGTGTAAATGGGGGTTTTACTGTAATGGGTTGATAACGCTCTTTTTCCAAACGCTTGCGTATAATATTTTGGTCAAGTCAAAAGGCTGCATCGCAGTAGCCAAAAGGCCGCAGGTTGCCCTCCACTGGGTTAGTCATATTATATTTTTTTCTTAAATTTGTTTGTTAATTCTTTTTTGTTATGGTCACATCAGTTATCGGTTAGTAAGTACATTTTTTTTATGCGAATATTAATTTGTAATAATTTGCG
Organism: Himalopsyche anomala; assembly: GCA_031772345.1. NCBI lineage: Eukaryota > Metazoa > Arthropoda > Insecta > Trichoptera > Rhyacophilidae > Himalopsyche > Himalopsyche anomala. The sequence goes on along the minus strand of CM062831.1, from coordinate 2,424,071 downwards.
ATATAATTTATGTTAACCATTTATTTTAATGACTTTTTATCAATTAGAAGACTAAACGACTTTGAAACTATTTACAGACGGGTGCCTTTTTTAATTTTTCCATATGTGCTAATTTGATTATCCAAACCCAATGATATCATCTCAACTAACACAATAGATTGTATATTACTCCATTCATAGAATAACTAACACAGGCAACAGAATTGAATAAGAAATCAAATCCGATGCATTATTTGAATGACGCTGCACCTTATTCGCCAGTGAACCGCGACATTACTAAGAATAATATAATTCAAACAATCTTATCTTTGATTACGATCCACGGTACAATAATACCATAAGGTGTGTTATAAAATATTAAATCAAGTTTGATTTCGGATTGTCAAAGCGATAAAATCTTGATATTTTGATTGCATTTCAGATGTCAATTCAATGAGATAAAATACATACAAATATAGACGACAAGTATTTATTCAAATCACGACTTTAGATCTGTGCTTGGCGTGAATATAATGATAACTCAAGATGCATTAATTCATTCATTCTAATATAAAATTAAATTTGATAATTTTTTTATTGCACTTATTGTGTTAAAAAATGTGTCACGTGTTATCGCGTTTTTAGTAAATACAAAATATTCTGTTCGTACTGGAACTTGAACTAGTGAGGACTGGCACGTAAGCTCACAACGTTAACCGCTGCGCTAAAGGACCTGACACCTAGTTCTTGAATCAAGACCCAAAATTATTTATTAGGATCAAGAGTCACTCTTGATCGTAATAAAAAAAATTGGAATTAGTACAAAATAGTGATTTATTTTTAATTATCTTATCGTAATAAAATATTTAATCGCAAATGAAAATGAAAAATAAAAATGCCTTTTTACGATTCATTATGTCTGAAGTTGCTTTTCAAATAAGCGATACACGAGACAATCGATAATAATAATTCAATACAGTGGTAATTAAAAAAGACTTCCCGAAGGTCCAAGATACATAATAATTGTGTTGACAAAAGAAAATTTCAATTCGGAAAGGCATTCAAATTCAAATCACTTGCATATTGCATACACCTAATTCTCTTTTTACCCGATAGGTTGGTTCCAGAATGTGGCGCTTAAATAAACCTCATTTTGGACCAGGATTGGGTGTAATATAAATAAAGAATAGTTAACGTCGGTTAATGCAACGAATACAGTAAAGCAGGGTTTCCCAAACTTATTGTGCAATGGAACACTTCGCAAATCTGGAAATATTACCGGAACACAGCTTATTTTTTAGTCAGGGTAATTCATAATATGTACATAATAAAAAATTTGAAAAAATATATGTTTTTAAATCACTTTTTATGTAATAATTAAATGTTTTTAAAACATAAACATATGAGTAAACAAAGCTCTTAGTGATTCAAAATCTCCACCAGTACTTAGATATTTGACGTTTTAAACATCAGTGGAGATTTACCATCACTCGATTTTGAATATGGAGTAGAAGATGTTTAAACGTCTTGCAGCGTAGATTACTATTGCCAATTTTCGCGAAACACCTATGAAGGTCCCGCGGAACATAGTTTGGGAAACCCTGAAGTAAAGAATGACTTACTGAGACAATTTGTTTATTTAACAGATCTGAATCAGGCAAGAATTTATATTCACTGATTCCTAAAATTTCCAGTATATCTAATTTTCTGTATTACAATACCAATTGTTTATTAAACCTTTTATTTCAATTTGTTTTGTGGAAATAACACTGATAAATCCTTTTTCTCGCCATGAGAAAAACCGGTCCTGATCTTGGTAAATAAAAGTGGAAAAGAGTACAAAGTAATTTTTTGTTTTTCCTTATCAAATTCCAATCATTTAAGAGGTAAATAATAATAATCTTAATATTGTTTAAATTTGAATCATTCAAATTATGTACAATGTTATTTCAAGGTACATTGTCAAAGGACATAGATCGTACTAGGTATTGGCGTAGAATCATTTATTTAGGAAATACTAGTCTTAAAATTAAAAAACAACTAGCTGATAGTGTTAGACCAGCCTTTTACTGTAAAAGCTCTTTAGGCAAATTATTAGTTAACAATAAAGATAAAATACATTACCTAAATAAATCTGGAATTTATAGATTACAATGCTCTTGTTGTAATAAATTTTATATCGGCAAAACAGAGAGGACTTTAAACATCAGGGTATTAGAACATATGGCAGCCTTTAGACTGAAAAAGGACACGTCTACTTTTGCTAATCACTTAATTTCGGAAGGACACGTGTTCAATCAGGAACAGGGGATAAAAATGTTACACCCAAATACGGACAGTCATAAGCTCTTTTTCCAGGAAATTTTAGAAATTAATAGGGCACAGTTACATAGTCTTCCGATTTTGAACGAGATATTAAACCTTCCTGGCTCTCCACTTCTATACCCTATATAAATAATATCATAAATAATATCATAAAACCTTTGCCGACAAACAAATAAATATAATTCTAAAAACCACTCACTACTCAAATCTTTGGGAATTCCCATGAGCTTACCCTTTTCGCCAGCGATGGCTTTAGACTCAGTGATACATTTATTTAATATATAAACACGAAACATCCATTTACTAAGCGTCAGTTCAAGTTCATCCGTGCGCTTGAACGCCTGAAGATGCCGAAAGGCGAAACTCGGGTCGTTAGTGACAAAATCTGTGGGAGTGTACATAATTTGAATGATTCAAATTTAATATTGAAATTCCACCAAGCACCTTCAGTCGAAATCTTAAATTATACAAATATTATTTGTTTTTTTATAAGAATCCACGTTGTGTAGCCATTTTTAATTTCACGTTCATTTATGTTCAGCGTGACGCCATGTCGCGCTGTTGTCATTAAATTTATATTATATATAGTATTTTGTAATAAATTAAATTACAGGAATAAGTGCGAAGTAGGGTTACCAAAGCACTCATCTATCTACTTGCTCCCGTCTTCCGTGAAACGTGAGGCGTGAATCAGAAACGTCTTTTCTACCTCACCTACTCATCCTATTCTGTTCTATACTTAGCAGGGTTAAGTATCTACTCAAGTCCTTTAATGACATTCTTGAAACAGGGTTGATACAATTAAATTTTATACTCAATTTTAAAATAATAAAATATTAAAGCACTACATCGAATACCAATACCAATGCACTAAATGTTTTTAAAATTATAAAAATCTTACGAGATTAGCTTGATGAGAATTATATAAGTCAAAATAGCAACGTATTTAGTTCTACAGTTCAAAACTGTAGAATTAAATACGTTCCTATGTTTACTCTATTATAATGGAGTTCTACCAAGTAATTTGAGAATAATTCGAGGGGAAAAAAACGTAACAAGCACCTCGGTGGCGGATTATCCTACAAGGGCACGAGGCGCGCGCTTGGGGCCTTCGAATTTTAGAGGCCTCAAAAATAGCTTATAATATATAAGTAATATACTGTACGTTCAAATTATAATACATTTTTATTATTTTACTTGAATTTTCTAACGTTTTTATATATTATCCGAAAAACATGGCCTCCAAATTTTGTTACGCCTCTCACTTTACAAGAAAACTTGCGGAAAACTGTCCAAAGACATTAATCGTAATTGCCTTAACGGAATTTATTTAACGGAGAAAATTTCTCAATTGGAAAACTATCGCGCAAACAATTGTAAAAGTACGAATATCGTAAACGTGTTAGTTATGAGCCGTTTGGTGAATTGTTTATGTATATACATATCATTTAAAATAGCCAGTGTTGCAAGTATTTCTCATACTAGCAATGCATATTACCCACTGTTGCCATATTATATTAAATATCTGAATCATATTATATTTGCCGCATCTCGCTGAAAATGTTGTTTTATCATTAGTTCAAAATAAATTGGCAAAACACGTGTATTTGGTATATATTTTTATAAATATACGAAAATGCTTATGTTGCAAAAAAAAAAAACAGCGCCTACACTTGAACCAAGTAAACAAAAAAAAAAACAAGCGAGGCCGATATCCATAAAAATATTTTGATGTGGTTTTGCCCTGGCGGAAAAAAATCACAATATCGGCATTCCTTCCAAATTGCATTTCAGATGGCTCGGGAATTTTTGGAAAAACTCAACGGAAATGAAATTTCCTTCGACAACGCTGTTCATTTTATATTATCAATACTCGGAATAAAAACACGCGCCGTCAGAATTGTGTTTGTCGATGTTTTTTTTTGCGTTTGAAATGTAAATGTAAAATATAAGTGGCATCGCCCACCGCATGCCGTAAATGCCAAGAAACATTGGTAGTATTATACAGACAACTAATAAAGAGTCAAAAACACGTCATATCAATTACGATACGGGTGATGGTTTTGTGAAACGTTTTCATTCATAGCTTTTTTTAACCTTATCCACTCCAAATGTGGAAACTAACGGAGCTTGTCTAAACAAAAATGCTCTTTAGGAAAACTGCACGTTACTCAATTGCTAAGTTAAAATATCGACATAATTTAAGATTTCGACTAAAGGTGTTTGGTGAAATTTCAATATTAAATTTGAATCGTTCAAATTATGTACATTCTCGCAGATTTTGTCACTAACGACCCGGGTACACCCAAATTTTACCAAGAAATTTTGGAAATAAACAAAGCACAACTGCATCGCCTTCCGATTTTAAATGAAATATTACATATGCCGGGGTCGCCACTTCTGTACCCTATATAAATACAGTCATAAAACCTTTTCCGATAAACAAATAAATATAATTCTTAAAACCACTCACTACACAAATCTTTGGGCATTCCCATGAGCTTATCCTTTTCGCCAGCAATGGCTTTAAATTCAATGATACATTTATTTATTATATAAACACGAAACATTCATTTACTAAGCGTCAGTTCAAGTTCATCCGTGCACTTGAACGCCTGAAGATGCCGAAAGGCGAAACCCGGCTCTTTAGTGACAAAATCTGTGAGAATGTACATAATTTGAACAATTCAAATTTAATATATCGACTGTGGAAAGGAAAAAGAACGTAACTCACAGTTTTTCCCAAACAGCTTTTTTTCGATAAATCACAATGTATTAGAACTTGATACACATTGTATAAAAAAGGTGTCAGCTGCAAATGGCGAATTGGTAACTAAATTTAGCTTTGAAGTTTGAGAAAAGATGAGCTTGTAAAATTTGAAACCAAGAATTTTTTTTGAATAAAAGGTTTTTCTCAGACAATTTCTTTAATTAATATTAGGTTATGCCAATGAAAAACCAGTTTATCAGTCACCGTGCACTTCAAGGTTGTATATATTTCATAATTTGCCTTTAGCCCAGAATCGTCAATAAACGTTTTTTGTGTCTCCCGTTTAATGTGTAGATTACGTCCTTTTTCCTTTCCAAAGTCGATATACATAAGCATGTTATATGACTAGGACAAGATCAATATTCATTCCAAATTGTGGAATTATAGTACTTACTTCAAAATAATTCAGTTTTATTTTTAGTGATTGTGATTTTTTTATCCATGTCCACTCCCAATGTGGAGCATATGGCTGCCTAATGGAGGTGTCTCATTGTTTTATGAAATTGTTTGTTACTCAGTCACTCAACCTTTTAAAAAAAATGTAGTAGGGATAGAAGGATAAGGCTAGGATAGGACTAGTGGTTAGCTAATCGCTCTCGCTACGCTAGTTGTTGGAGGATTGGAAATAGTGGGCGGAACATCACAAACAACCATGCCTCCGAACAGTAATCGACAAATGCTGTTCGTACTGGGACTCAAACCGATACAACGTTGAGTATCCGAGGGAATTAAAAAAAAATGTTATGTTATTCATTCTGCAAGGAATTTAATAAATTTTGTATGACAATTTCGACACCCCAACTATTTTCGAGAATTTTTAAACAAAATATCATTAATGCCACTTCAGGAAATCGTATTTCTTTTCACAGGCAACCCTATCGCTTCCTTAATGACAGTCATCTCACGGAACTTAGCGCTGTTCATTTTAGGACCATCAATAATAATTAAAATGTATTTTTTCCCATGACATCGTTTACGAGAGACGATCTTGGGCCGCCATGTACCTTACAAACCTGCCTACTTTAACATGATTTATTGCTTTTATGTCTTAATTTACGTACAATGAATCAAATCAATATAAATAATATTATGCGTTTTATTTAAAATAAAAGTAATGATAAATTGTATTGCCTTGAAGGCGTGAATGCTTTATAGGGCGGAGTGATTTTTTTAGATTGAAAAGATAACTTAACCTTTTCATAAGTACATAGTTAATTTATATTATTTAAAAAGCTTATTACAGCAAATTTTTATCTACTGTGGAAAGGAAAAAGAACGTAACCCACACTTTTTTCAAAACAGTTTTTTTTCAAAAATCACAATGTATTTAACTTGATACACGTTCTATCAAAAGGATGTAAGCTACAAATGCCGAATTAGTATATAAATTAAGCTTTTATGTTTGAAAAAAATGACTTTATAAAAAATTAAAACCAAGAAAAAAGACTGAAAAAAACGTTATTCCTAGACAATTTATTTAATTAATATAAGATTATGTCAATTAAACACCAGTTTAGAAGTCTCCGTGCACTTTAAGGTTGTGTATAATTCATAATTTTCATATGGCCCAAAATCATCAAAACATGTTTTTTACGCCTCCTGTAAAATTTGATATGTGTGGGTTACGTCCTTTTTCTTTTTGATATTATAATCAAAAATCGTTTTGACAATAGATAAAACACTCTCAAATTGAATGTCTTTCATACTGTAATCTTGTTCATAATAATGTGTTCCTATTGGTTTTAAATTTTACATGTATTCAACACTGACATAGAAGAACGATGCAAACCGTTTCAGCGAAGCATGCAACACCATAAAACGCGGCAAATGAACTGTGCAATAAATACCATAGATTGTCTATTTATTTCGCACATAGCCGAGGCTTAGCGCAGCAAAAAAAGTTCACAGTTCAAATAGATATCCAGGTGGTCGTGTAGTTAGGATCGAGGGGGGTCAAATTGAAGCAATAAGTAAGCCCGGGTCGACTGACAAGACAGCCAATGGACCTTGCCTACGGTTGTAATATCTGTTAAAACAACTCCGGGGCATTGAGGACACGGAAAAGTTATACTCAAGATTTGCCATGTTCTCTAGTATGCTATGTAGTATATTATTATAATACATTTGCTTTGCTTATCTATTTTAGAAATGCATTTTTTATTGCATACTAGCTGGTTCCCGGCAAGCGTTGCAATGCCACTTAAAGAAAGAAAGTGTTTGTGTTTTAATTGTGTTTATCAAAGTGCATGTTTTCTTTATCTGTCTTTTTGACGTTTGCTGCCGATTGTCTATGGCACGGTTTCTCAACGGTGGGCCATGTGGCCCCCCAGGGGGCCACAGCGTGTTCTAAGAGTGCCACAGAGATTTATTTTTGTTTTGGGGAGCCACAACACAGTTCATGAGTGACACTTGAAAATTGAGGATTTAAAATTCCTCGGTGAGCTAAAAAAATCGGAGATATTCTGGGAAAAAGTATACCAAATCGGAGATTTCAAATTTCTCGGTGAGCTAAAAAAAATAAATAAAAATGTATGGGGGCCACAGAAAAATAAAGACACTCAAAAGGGGCCACGCTCCCAAAAAGGTTGAGAAACACTGATCTATGGTACGACACACGCGCCGCCTACTGTGAGTCAATTGTACTATAAACTTTGCACAAGTACAAGTGTATATATTGTCAAAAAGAACTGTATGGCAGATATACAAACATTGATTTTTATACATATATAAAACCTACTGTAAGTTAATTTTACTAATCATGTAAAATAAAACACCTTAAGTACTTAAAAAAGCATTTGCGAAAGTAGTTGTCCGAGGATGCCTTTGAAAGAGGCAAAACACGGGTCACAATTTGTAATAATCTAAGTTATTTTATTTTATATTAAAATGAACTTCTACAAAGTTACCGCCGAATCCATCGAAAGTATTAATTTTAGTATGCCTATAACATCCCGGAAGTGCAAGCAAAAATGTTGTCAAAATTTTATTGCAATCGGATGACCGGTGTGGCAACGCATGAAGTACGAACAAACAAACATTCATTTTTATATATTAGATCTGCTTCCAATGTAGAGCAAGTGGGTCTCCCAATGTCAGTGTCTCGTTGATTTTTTTTTTCCATGTCCGCTCCCAATATGGAACATATGGACTCCTAATGGAGTTTATCTCAACAGAAATGTTTGTACGAGAACTGCTTGTTACTCAGTTGCTCAACCTCTCTTTTTCCAAAGAGAGTATGAATAGAAGGAAAGGGCAAGGACAGGACTAGTGGTTAGCTAATCGCTCTCCATACGCCCCGTTCATATGATAGGATGGGTGGGAGGGGGGAAGTCAAGACATCACATACATCCATGCCTTTGAACAGAAATTCATAAATCGATTGAAAAATCAATTTATAAAACTGCCCGTACCGGGATTCGAACCCGTGCCCTCTGTAGCGGTAGCCAACGATGTTGACCACTCGACCACACAGGCGGCTATCGTTGATTTTATTATTCAATAATTTATGCATTGCAGTAGTGTCGTAGTATTCGTTAATTTGCTTGTAGATTAATGTATAAGGTGAAGTGGAAACATACACAATTTCATTTAAGATTTCGACTGAAGGCTTGGTGGAATTTCAATATTAAATTTGAATCGTTCAAACTATGTACATTCTCACAGATTTTGTCACTTCATCAGTTCAAGTTCATCCGTGCACTTGAACGCCTGAAGATGCCGAAAGGCGAAACCCGGGTCGTTAGTGACAAAATCTGTGAGATTGTACATAGTTTGAACGATTCAAATTTAATACACACTTTCGTTAATAGTATACAATGCTAAACTTTTCTCTAGCCCACCCAAGATTTTAATTCACGAACCGCCACTGGTATGTATGTATATTATAGTACATACTATACATATAATATTGTAATTATTGGTATTGGTGAGGTTTAGATATTGGTATGTAAGCCAGAATACCCAATCAAAATTTGAGGGTAGAAATAATATGCTGTAATAATACAACGAAGTCAAAATTTAATCAGATTTGTGCAAAGTTTTCGGCCTGTAGAGACCAGCCCGCTAAAGTTGAAATATTAGCTACGTATTGTAAATTTTGATTAAAAAGTTTTCTACATTAGAATTTCGCAGTAGAGAGATATTTATTTTACATCAATATTTCGTAAAATACTCGAAATTTTGTTGTAAATACATTTTATTGTTGTTCATTCGAAATAAATTTATTTAACTTCAAATAAAATTAATTTCTTTACAGTCTTCAAGCAAAATCCTTCACTTGTGTTTTCTTTGAAAGTAATTAAATTAAGTTTTACGGACGCTTTTCAGGTGTTTATGTGATTTTTTTTATACATGTCCGCTCCCAATGTGGAGCATATGACTTCCTAATGGAGGAATCTCAACAGATGTTTTTTATACGAGAACTGTTTGTTACTAAGTCGCTCAACCTCACTTTTTTTCCAAGTGGAAAGTAGGGAAAGAAGAATAAGGCTAGAAAAGAACTAGTGTTTAACCAATCGCTATTGCTACACCCAGTTATTAAAGGATCAGAAGGATGGGAGGAGAGGAAATTATGTTAATTGACAAAGTTTCAAAAAGTCCATTAAAATCGGAAATTCAAAAAATCGCATGTGGCCGTTTCTGTCCCCGCGGCTGATGACTAACTGAAGTCTGTACCCTTCTTAACCAAATATGAGTGAAAGCAACTATACTCAGGTAGAAAAGGGATGAATAGTGGGATCAATAGACAACGGTGTTTACTGTAACCATATGGTCATGCTCGTCCTTGGAGGGTTAAGTTTAATTTAAATGTAATAATTAATGAGCACATTTTGGTACAAGATGTTCTAAGAAAAATTCAAAACAGAATTATTTAACGCGCAATATTTTTGAATGATCAAGATTGCTAGCATTGTGAATTTAGAAGAGATGATGAAATAAGCTTTATTTGGTCGTTAAGTAAGGTATTCTCGGGAATATAGGTGTGTATTAATTTCTTTTTAATCTATTACAGTCGTATTGATGTATTCGAGGCCCTTAATACAAAAATACAAAAGTTCAGATGATGGATTTGATTATATTGTGTACTTTATTTTTGTTGTTATTTGCAATAAGGTTTCAAAGTAATCTATTATTTAAGAATACTCTGAACGCAATACGTATGACATTGCGAAATTATTTCCACCAACCTCTGTAGACAGACACTAAAAGCACAAATCAGATTATTTTCTTGAAGGTGTTCAAGCAAAACTTCGTTTAACATTAATTTAATAAAAGTGTAGATAAACTCTGTCTTACAAAGAATAAAGGATTACCCTAATGAATAGCTAAAAGATTTTACAAATTTATATAGTCACTATGAAAAATGAAACATTAGTAAATAACATTTTAAATTAGGCAGGCGGTTCGCAATTGCTTAATTTATTTCCATTTGGGATTTACCGCGCCTAATATAAGTAATTAATATGTAATTAGTACTATCAATGATTGTATTTTCCTTCTACCTCTAAAAGCCCAGACTTTTGTCCTTAAAGCTGACTTGTTTTATCATACTTGAGTAGAAAACTGTTGGACCTTTTCTTAATACATTATTTTTTTTACCATGTCTGCTCCCAATGTAGAGAATATGGACTCCTAATGGAGTTTATCTTAACAGAAGTGTTTCTACGAGAACTCTGTTGCTCAACCTCTCTTTTTCCAAAGAGAGTAGGAATAGAAGGAAAGGACTAGTGGTTGGCTAATCGCTCTCGATACGTCCCGTTCATAGGATAGGATGTGTGGGAGTGGGGAATTCAAGACATCACATACATCCATGCCTTTGAACATAAATTCATAAATCGATTGACAAAACAATTTATAAAACTGCCCGTACTGGGATTTGAAGCCGTGACCTCCGTAGCGAAAGCCAACGACGTTGACCACTCGACCACACTCTATATAATAGATAAGTCTAGTCCTAAAGAACGATAAGGCATATGATATAATTTAAGCTGAAGGTGCTTGTAAGGAACTACAATATTAAATATGAATCGTTCAAATTATGTACATTCACACAAGTTTTGTCACTAATGACCCGTGCTTCGCTTTCGGCATCTTCGGGCGTTCAACTGCATGGATGAACTTGAACTGACGTTTAGTAAATAAATGTATCGTTTTTATATAAGAAATAAATGTATCACTATGTTTAAAGCCATTGCTGGAATAATGGATTAGCCCAGGGGTGGGGAACTTTTTCTTGTCAAAAGGCCGCATTCATTTTTCTGATTAAACATAATTTCATGCCAATTTGTAATGCCCAACAAATTGTGGATTTTCCAAAAGTATCTAGCAAAACTAGTTTTTAAAGCTCTTCCAAAAATTTTCGAATCCAAAACCTCATGAATTTACGAATTTACAAAAATTTGTAGAATTGGCCGATCAGGTCAAAAGGCCACACCAGAGTAGCCAAAAGGCCGCATGTTCCCTACGATTGGATTAGCCCATGGCTATGTAAATAAGTCAAAACCCATTTTTAAAAAATCTTGTAATCTAAAAAAAATGGCACAAGTCGAAAGGCCGCATCAGAGTACCCAAGAGTCCGCAGGATCCTCAACACTGACTTAGACCATCGACCCGACGTCAGCATCGAATACTTGACGTAAAATTGCCGGTTCTTTTAAGCTACTTCACTTTAATTAATAATCGCGACAGACAACAAAACAATTTATAATTTAAATATCCGAATTAATCATTGTCTTAATTCATATTTGAAACATTACCCATTCCTAAGCGAATCCAGTACACAGTAACACTTTTAGGGTGTTCACTGTCAATACTTGGTGGAAAGGCATTATATTAGTAAAAACACAATATTCCTTTGTACATCATTCCACTTTATTTAATATGTCAGGACCGGTTTCACTCATTACGAGCATCGTCAACTGATAAGAGATATAATTTAACAGTGCTATTTATACAAAAATGAACAGTTATAAACAACAATTGGCATTGAAAAGAAAATACCAATTACATTAAAAGTGATTCTAAAATAGCACAAAATTAAAATGTTTAACACATCTAACATATAATTAAAAAGTCATCTCAGATTAATAAATTTAGAATGGGGATTGAAAGTAATTACAAACATAATTAAAATTTGGGAATTCTTTGACAAAGTGATACAATGAAAATAATGACATTAATAATGACAATAATAGAGTGAATAGGCTTAATGATAGTTTCCTATTTTTCCCCGCTTCCAAGTAGTTGGTGAGTGAATCCCCATTCTAAATTTATTAATCTGAGATGACTTTTTAATTATATGTTAGATGTGTTAAACATTTTAATTTTGTGCTATTTTAGAATCACTTTTAATGTAATTGGTATTTTCTTTTCAATGCCAATTGTTGTTTATAACTGTTCATTTTTGTATAAATAGCACTGTTAAATTATATTTCTTATCAGTTGACGATGCTCGTAATGAGCGAAACCGGTCCTGACATATTAAATAAAGTGGAATGAAGTACAAAGGAATATTGTGTTTTTACTAACACAGTAACACGTTTACATTGATATTGTACAAATACTTTTGTTGGAACATAATCCTAGAATAATCGGATTAAAGGCTTTAACTACTTGAGCTCGATCCGTTTACTATTTAGAAGATAAATAATGTCATATAACGAGACATTGGCTGTACACGAATTATACTTTGTATAAAATCTATTGTCAACTTAGCTTTTGAGTCTCTAGAGATAAGATAGGTTAATATAATATTTAACAGATCTAACAAATAAAGAAATACGATCCATTTGTATTATCTACATTAAATCGTAAGCTGTGATTACCTAACTGTTGGGCAACGCTTTTATTTTTTTTGTTGTTGTGTTATGCTTTTTTTTTCACAGCAGTTAAGTCTCTATCTATCTAAAATATAAAAATGAACTAACTGTAAGTCCGTTGTTCACAACGGGGGGGATTTTTGTTGCTTTTTTAAATGGTCAGAAAATTTACTGGCGTGAAAAATAAATTGCAACCCTATTTATTGAATAAGCCAGAAAATCTAAGCGTAATTAATTCTGTGTTTTAGGAATACACTCAATTCTCTAAAACAGGGGTCACCAAACTTTTTGAGAAACGGGCCGGATTGAACTTTTTAAAAACTAAGGGGGCCGGAAGACAAATAAATTCTTATTGGAACCCAATCACAATATTATTTTATTTTATGTGGTTGCATAATAATTAGAATGTAAACAAATGTTAGCCTTTCTTAGAATTTCAATAAATGAGAATATTCGAGAAATTTTTGAGTAAACGAACATCTGGTCGTCTCGCCTCCAATTTCTATCCAACTTTCTTCACTTTGAGCCCTACCAGATAATTGTATGACAATTGATGATTTGAAGTAAATAGTTGTCGTGAATTCACAACTTAATCATGAAAATTTATGTTTTTTATATGAATAATTTATATGCAAAAATCCAGAACTTTTCGCGGGCCGGATGAAAATCTTCGGCGGGCCGTAGTTTGGTGACCGCTGCTCTAAAAGAACTAAAATACACCGGGACTGGAAAACAAAATATGCAAATAGCGGATATAATAAAATATATATTCATAAAAATCATAATTACGATACATTGTGATTATTGAAAAAATCTGTTTTGAAAATACTGTAGGTTAGGTCATTTTTCCTTTCCACAGTCGATATACATATATTATATGTAACGTGTTTCTGAATAACTCACATTCTGCAATATAATAATAAGTACGTATTACTTAATATTTCTTTTTGTGTCACAAATTAATATTATAGAATTCGATATCATTTTACAAATGGCCACTTATTCACAGTCAATACGGTCGAATAAAACCAGGCCAAACGTAATGTTATATTATTGACGAGCAAATAGCGCCGGATGACAAATCGTGATTCAGTGGCGTCCCACTGAAAGGGTTAAGTTAATAATTTATAAAGGTGGCGCCTACGAAGTTAACAATTCAGTCGCCGGAATTCTTTATTGATACAGGCGGAATGACGTTATCGTTGGAGGCATTCATTTGAGTCAGTTTCATGTGAATTCGAAGTAAAGCAAACGGAAATAGCTAGAATTGTTGTTTATTGACTTATCTTTGATAACTGATAGCACACTAATTAAGTTGTTCGCCGAATTTTAGAAGCTTCGTCTAATCGTCTTGTGCCAGATTTGTAGTTGTCTATCGGAGTACAAACCTAGGTGGCGACAATTTAATCATTCAGCCAATTCAAAGACTTCAATTCAAAATCACTCCCACTAGCGTAATGAGATCGATTATTAAACCATTAGTTCTGTCATAGCACTATCCTCATATGTTGAATCTATCTGGCAAATAATGGTTGAGCAACTGAGTGACGACGTGGTCGAGTGGTCAACGAAGTCACAAGTTCGAATCCCAGTGCGCACAGTTATATGAATTATTTTTTCATTCGGCTTACAAATTTCGGTTTGACAGCATGGATGTATGTGATATCCCTTCCCTCCTCCCACCCATCATATCTTAAGAACGGAGCGTAGCCAGAGCGATTAGCTAACCATTTGTAATTTCTTATGCGGGGGTTTCAAAACGGTGGACCACAGAGATTTTTTATTTGAGCCACAGTACATCCGTAGATTGTGTGTTGTAGAAATTGGAAATTCTTGGAAGAGCTTTAAAAAGCTCTCAAGGCATTCATTTTCAGAAATTATTAAATATTACAAAACAGATACGAGGGGCACGTAAAATATGACACTCAAAAGGGGCCACGGGCCCAAAAATCTCTATCTTTCTATTCTAACTACGTTTGGAAAAGAGACATGTTGAGTAATTAGCAGTTCTCGTTACACTTACGTTGAGATAACATCTATTAGGAGTCAAATTGCTCAACATTGGAAGCAAGCGTGACAAAAAAAACTGCGTGACAATCAATTCTCGTTTAAAAACTTTTATCAAGATACATTCATTAGGTCATAATATGCTCAACATTTATAGCAGACATGAACTGAAAAAAAAATGTTTCTTTCTTATCGATTGAATTGGCATTTTCTTGGTAGAACTCCATTATAATGAGGAAAAAATATCAACGTATTTAGTTTTACAGTTTTTATATTATTAGTTGATAGCTATTTCGGCTTTCGCCATCGTCAGAACTAGCTATCAACGAATAATATAAAAACTTAATACGTTACTATTTTTACACTATTATTTCTTTCTTATGTTGAACAAATAAAATACTGTAATTAATATCTTTGAACTGCAAATTGATATCACTTTAATAGTTTAAACGTACCAATAAAAACTTTTAACGACTTATTTACGTATAATTAATTATTTAATTACAAAACAACAGATAAATTTAACTAACTTTTTTAATATACAAATAATTAACGGGTCGCTCAAATTCAACAGCCATAAAACAGAAAAAAACAAATACGTAGTATAAAAAAAAAACATACGCCCACAGATTTAAGCACAGTGTGTGAGAAAAAAGACCACCGTACAAGAAAGGCCAAGAGGAGATAAATAAAAATCACACTCTGAGTAAATAAAATGTCTCGGATTTTGTGAAATCAATGATAATTTACGACGGGCCAAAACGGCTGTAAATCATTGTTAAGAATTAAACACATAGTGGAATAAATCGTGATAAATTACAATAACGTTTCGGGAATTGTTATCTGTAAAGAAACCGTGACAATGAGGCTTTTTTCGTTGGCATATTAATGCGCACAAAAAACTGCTAAGAAAATTTATTATTCACACCGAAATATCGTTTTAGTATCGGAACGTTTATGTTTATAACAATGTAGGAAGTGTTTTGAATTTGTTTGTTTTTAGTGATGATAAATATTTAAATTTGCTTAATTTGAATGGTCTTATAAAAAAAACAAATTTGTCACACTAAATCGGCAATTTTGTTTATGTTATGTATTTGAAGATCACACGCAAATATCATTCAAAGTCCATTTTGTGTATAAAATGATGTCAAGAGCTTCGTATTCTATCGACGGTGGAAATGAAAAAGAACGTAACCCACAGTTTTTTTTGATAATCACAATATATCAAACCTCTACGTTCTATCAAAAGGGTGCAAGCTGTAAATGCAGAATTAGTATCTAAATTTAGCTTTTAAGTTTGAAAAAGATGACCTTGTTAAATATTAAATCCACGAGAAAAAAGACTAAAATAATGGTTTTCCTAGAAAATTCCTTTAATTAATATTAGATTATGTAAATTTCACACCAGCTTAGAAGTCTCTGTGCACTTCATGGTATAATTCATAATTTTCATATGGCCCAAAATCATCTAAACACGTTTTTTGTGCCTCCTGTAAAATTTGCTATGTGTGGGTTACGTCCCTTTTCCTTTCCACTGTCGATATATTAAACAATTGTTGGGTATTACTTTGTGACGTAACACTACCAAAAATCATTATCGTTGTCTAAGCTCACATTTTTAAATTAATAATATGATATGGTCAGAAAGAAAAGAATTTTTCATGGTGTAATAGTATATTTCGCATATTAAAAAAGTGCTACATTTCACTTGCTATAAATATTCATGGTAATTTATAACTTACTTGTATTTAAGAAAAATTGTTCCTTTGGTTTTTAGTGATTTTCTCAAAACTCGATTTTTAGAGAATGTAAGTTATGGTACAATGGTCCTGAATTGGTAATAGAAATATGAAAAAATGGCATATTTACCTGCTCCTTTAAAATCGGAAGACTGTGCTTTATTTATTTCTAAACCTGAAGATGCCAAAAGGCAAAACCCGGGTAGTTAGTTACAAAATTTGTGTGAATGTACATAGTTTGAACGATTCAAATTTAATATTGAAATTCCGCCAAGCACCTTCAGTCGAAATCTTAAATTAAATTATTAAAAATCAATTTATTAACAAATGACACAGGTGTAACATAGAATGATATCCGCTTGATGTCTTTATTTGGTAGGAAATACCAACATAAATAATCATGCCAATTTGCGTATAGTTTATATTAATAAAAACAGAAAAATGAAAAGTTTAACTAATTGAATGATTTAATTTATGACAAAGATTATTTCCGTTGAATAGTTTACCATCTCATTCAATTAACTCTGTCAATAAATGGGAATATTTATAGCAGTATTTAAATAAATCTTAATACTAATTAATCTATTATCTTATGTGAAATCATTAGACAAATTTTAAAATCTATTTAAGTGTTGTATTCGCTATCACTTGATGCCGGTCCCGAGGTCAATTGGTTAGCTATGCTGTATTTTCTACTCTATTGCTCAATCGAAGTTTTGAGTCCCCAAATAGGCAAAAATTCCACTATCTTTAACGTGTCGCTACCCTACAGCAATAGTGAGATAAGTCGAAAATAATAGTTTCAAAATAATTTAACCTTCAGGTTGTACATTTTAAATTGCAAAATTATTGTTTTATATAGTTACTTTTACGGTTTATAATAAATGATAATAGTAGATTTTTTTCGTATTTAGTTTTTTTTACTAATCTCGCTAATGCTTTGAAGTTACATGACAATATCAATAATTGTAAATATAAGATATTTATCACTTTTAAGGTGTTCACTGTCAATACTTGGTGGAATAGCATTATAATAAAAATAATAAATGATTTTTAGTACTTTTTCCACTTAGAATTTATTTGATCAGGACCGGTTTCGCTCCTCACGAGCATTATCAACTGATAAGGAAAATAAATTAAACAGTGCTATTTATACAAGTTAAATTGAAATAAAAAGGTGTAAACAATTACTAACAATTAAAAGGATTTACAAATTACATTATAATTACACAAAATTAAAATGCTTAACACCTATAACATACAATTAAAAAATCATCAATAAATATAAGTGGCAAATGATGTCAATTATAAACACAATTAAAATTTGGGAAATTTATAAACAAAATGAAACTCTACATTACTAAAGTGAATAACTTAATGATGATTTAGTGTTTTTCCCGCTTCCATGTATTGATGTACTTCAACAAAATTAGCAACAATGAAGATTCTGAAAAAGATATTTTTGAAAGACACTTTTTCAGTGCAAGTTGGCGAAAAAGTGCACGGATGAACTTGAACTGACGCTTAGTAAATGAGTGTATCGTGTTTAAATAAGAAATAAATGTATCACTAGGCTTAAAGCCATTGCTGGCGAAAAGGATTAACCTATGGGAATGCTTACAGATATGAATGGTGGATAATTTTAAGAATTATATTTATTTTTGTTTGTCGGCGAAATTTTTATGATTACATTTACTCAGATATAATGTATAAGAGTGGGGAATTCGGCAAATATACCTGTTCATTCAAAATTGGTGCGCTTTTCAGTTGTGCTCTGTTTATTTCCAAAGTTTCTTGGAAAAATAGTTTATGCATGTCCGTATTTGGGTGTAGCATCTAATTTGAACGATTCAAATTTAATATTGAAATTCAACCAATCGCCTTCAGTCGAAATCTTAAATTATAGTATAAAAGAGTGTTTTATTGTTTTAATATAGTAAGTAGGTGATGCAAATGCGTGATTCTGAAAAACATTTCTCAAATTTAAAACTAAAGCTGGACACAGATTTGAACTCCGATCATTTATTTCACTTACAATCTCACAGGCGCTTGGTCAATGCCGATACAAAAATACCCACCCTTATAACGGCCCATTGTCTATGAGTATCGCAAAGTCAGACTGCGTTCTTGCATCCCCCGGGAAATTAGCCCCACCGACAGCAACATAATAATACAACATATATCACGGGAAACAGCGGTCCGCGGCCCGTCTCCGGTCCATAGTTAAGAAGTTTGATCTCGATCGCAAAAACTGGAGTCGAAACCATTTGGGAATTAGCCGCTAGATTTTTTTCTATTTTCACTTTTCGTTGTTCGCGTATGAAAATTATTGAAAAATTCCGATCGACAATCGTCGAGTGAATGACGACCAGTGTCGGATTACCGTATAAGCGCATGAGGCGCTTGTTTGGGGTCTTCAAATCTTAAAGTCCACAAAAATAACTTAAACCTTTTAGCTGCCGTAGATAATTTAAAGTAATTACCTAGCACGCCGGAAATAATTTGCGACTGTTAATTTAATTAGTTATTAACGAGATAACTCGTCTCTGGCGTGTTGAGCACGAAAAATTTTACGAGATATCTCGTCTGTGGCAGCCATCAAGTTAATCCATATACTTTGTATTCAGAATTTTTTGTATATTTTTACTATTTTACTTGGATTTTTATGTTATCCGTAAAACAGGGACTCCAAGTTTTATTTTCGCCGGGGGCCTCACATGTGCTTAATCCGCCACTGATGACCCCGTTGACTTTGATCAGTTTATTTGAATTGTTCAAATTATGTACATTCACACAAGTTTTGTAACTAAATACCCTGGATTCGTCTTTCGCAATCTTCAAGCGGTCAAGTGCACGGATGAACTTAAACTGAGGTTTACTGATTCAAATCCCAGTACGGACACTTTTGTATATTTATTTTTTTGTACGTACATTACCTCCCGATATCCGATCCTAAGGATAGAATGTAACAAGAGCTTTTGGCTAACCACTAGTTTTGTCCTAGCCCTATTTTTACATACCTAATTTCTTCATAGAGAGTGTTCAGCTGGATAATGTACCACACTGAGGACTGACATGGTAAATAAAGTATTACATGTATATTTCGATATTTCAATTTTTACTATGTCCGCTCCCAATGTGAAGCATGTAGACTCCTTATGGAGTTTATCTGAACAGAAGTATTTCTACGAGAACTGCTTGTTACTCAGTTGATCAACCTCTCTTTTTCCAAAGAGAGTAGGAATATAGGGCTAGGACAGGACTAGTGGTTAGCTAATCGCTCTCGGTACACCCCGTTCATAGGATAGGATGAGTGGGAGGGATTAATTCAAGACATCACATACATCCATGTCTTCGAACAGAAATTCATAAATCGATTGAAAAAAAAATATATAAAACTGTCCGTACTGGGATTCGAACCCGTGACCTCCGTAGCCGAAGCTAACGACGTTGACCACTCGACCACACAGGCGACAGAATTGTTATAGTTAATATAAAATATTTTTTTCCTGTCCTAACTCTATCATTATATCCATCCCTAAAGAGAAAATGTTCAATAGGATAACAAGCATGTACCACACTGGGGAATGACATGGTAAATAAGATAATCCATGTATAACATTTAAATATTTCAAAAATTGAATTCAGTTAATATAAAATTAAATTTGATAACTTTGTTACAATACTTGTTGTGTTACAAACTATGACACATGTTTCGCCTTCTTAAGCTGCATCATCAGATAAAATATTCCAAGGTTAACTTAAATAATAAACTTAAAATTCCTATTTTTAATTTAAATTTAGATATATAAATTATATTATAAATCACTGTTTATAATAATTAACGTAATATTATTCCGTTTATTAATTTGTGGTAGATTCATTGCATTGATAATTCGAATATGCTTAACTTTGAATACCAGTATATTTGCATTTCAGAAACCCTGCTCAATTATTAATATTGAAAAAATATATGGATGACTATTTTTGAATTGAATTTTTTCTAACTATATGAAATACCAATGAGAAGCATATTGGCTCATAATGCAGCTTTTATTATCAGAATTTTTTCTACGAAAACTGCGTATTTCTTGGATGCTTAACCTCCCATTTTTCACTGATATCAAAGAAGGAATGATTGAACGAAGAAGCAGTGATATTCTAAACCAGTGATTCCCAAACTTATTATGCTCACTGACCCTTTCATGGAGAAAAATTTGACAAGTGAAATAACACCCCCAAATTAATTTTGACCGGCCACGGACCCTCTGAGCGGTCTCAGGGACCCCTGGGAGTCTGTAGGAACCACTTTGCGAACCACTGTTCTAAACGCTCTCACTTGAAACCATGTTTAAAATATGATGGAAAGGAAGATATTTAAAAACACCACAGACATCCATCCTCTCGAACACAAATTCTTATATCAATTTATGAAACTGTCTGTATTGGTATTCAAACCTTCAACGAAGTCAGTGACGTTAATCATTCAGCTACAGATCACTAAACACCAGGGCTGTGAAGTCGGAGTCAGGAAAAAAGTAACGACTCTGCTTTTTTAATTGTTTGTTTATACAAATCGGTAGAGTCAAACCTGGCGCCAATACATGCTACTAAGCCTAAGAAATATTTGAGATCCAAACCCATTAAAAACAAATAAACTATTTAATATTATTTTGTAACATTCCAATAAACCGGAAATTAGTTTCTCAATTCTTTATCGAGATAATAAGATACAATACTGATATGAATAATTCTCACCCCTGTTCGCATACAAAGTTGTAATCTGTAAGTACAAACTGATAGGGATGAATTGGTAGGGTCGTATATCGCAACGGTTAGCGTTGTTGGCTTCCGTTCCGGATCATACGGATTCGAGTCCCACTACGAACAGCATTTTTTCGATCGACTTATCGATTTATGTTCGAAAGAATGGGTGTTTGTGATGTCTAAAAATTCCCTGCCACCCCTCGCATCTTTCAATAACTGGGCATAGCGAGAGCGATTAGTTATCCGCTAGTTTTCCCCTAGCCGTATTCTTCTATCCCTACTACTCTCTCTGGAGAAGAGATGTTGAGTGACTGAATAACAAGCAGTTCCCGCAGAAAAAATCTGTTAAGATATCTCCATTAGGAGGCGATATGTTCCACATTGTGTGTGGACATTTCGAAAAATTGAATTGATTAATGAAATAATGATTGTATCTACTAAAAGGAAGAAAATTATTAAAAAATAGAATTACTTATTAATAAAAACACAATATTCCTTTGTAATTTATTCCACTTTATTTAAAAATCATTGTCAATTTGACAATGCTCACAATGAGCGAAACCGGTCCTGAATTTTTTTATATAAAGTGGAATAAAGTACAAAAGAATATTCTGTTTTTCATTAACATAATGCCTTTCCACCATGTATTGACAGTGAACACCCTGAAATAAGTGAAATAATAGAAGGCCATTTCTAGAGAAGATGGTTTTTTCCGGAGACGTGTTTTAATTTAAATTTGGTGTCGGAGTCGTTTTGTTTTTTGACGACTACACAGCCCTGCTAAGCAAATAAATAAATCAATTTGAAAAATATGTATGCATATAATTTTATCATCAATCTGTTAGAACTCGTAACATGCAATAACTCAGTATGATAATGGTAAGTGAAAACAAGCAAATGCGGTCATCCGTCTCAGATGGCGGTCGAGTCCGCAACTGTGGTAAGCGCCACAGCCGTACTGGAAGGTTAAGCGGGTTCACGGAACCGGAGATCGGTTTCAATATAATTATTTGCGGCAAAACAAACTTCTGCGGTTCGCAATAATGACACTAGAACAGGGATGGCGAACCTAAGGCAAGTTTAAGAAATTGGATGGCACGCGAACGAAAAAAAAAAGTTTAAAAAATTAAAATTTTGATTAAACTATCCGTGAATTATAAATTTATTCCGTTTTATTATTTTTCAAATGTTTCGCAAGATAAACGACAATCTTTTAATTTATTTTGTTTTTTTTTTTGCTGCTCGGGCACGCTACACAATCGAAAAATAATATTTGAGGATTTTTGGCACCCGTACCCAAAAAGGTTAGCCCTTCCTGCACTAGGAGAATGGACTGCCTCTTCAGCGCCAAGCAAACGCCCAACAGAAGCCTCTGCCAATTTGGACACCGACGATCAAGTTGTATCGATTTTGTATCATATGTTATATTATATAAAGAAGATAAAAAAAAAATATTTGCAGAAACCATATCTTAGCAATAAATTTTGTAATGGACATATTGACTATATAAAATCCAAACGAAGTAATTCAGTCTTTTCGATAATCACAACACAGACAACGTAATACACGTTTTGTGAATTAAAAGGATGTAAGCTGCAAATTCTGAATTTGTGTCTAAATTTAGCTTATTAGATTGAAAAAAGGGCATGTGAAAATTGCGATCAGTAAAATAGACTTACACATTGGTTTCCTTAAACATTTTATTAAATTATTATTAAATTGGGTAAATAAGGCACCAGTTTGTTAATTCAAGATTGTGTATATGTATTGCTTTGACCAAAACCACCAAAACCACCAAAATACAATCTCTATGTCCCCTGTAAAAAAATATTATATATATTTGGGTTACGTCTTTTTCCCTTTCTAAAATCGATATGAAAGAAAGTAACAGTTTATATAATATTTCTACAAATAATTGTTTGTTACACCCCAATAGTTTTACTTGGCTTAGTATAAATAGCTTTGTAGCCATATATATTATTATCAGTTTAAAATGCTCGTAATAAGCGAAACCGGTCTTGATCAAGTCAACTTAACATTTAACTAATACAAAACAGCTTATACATATTTTTTAATAATGGCTTTTCACCAAGAATTGGTAGTGAACACCTAAAAATGCCAAATTCCGTTTTAATGACAGTTTGGTGAAGAATATATTTTTTTTATAATTATCGGTAAAAATAAATTATCAATGGTAGAAAAATAATACTTTTCGATATGATATCACTAAAACGCCAGGAAAAATGTAGATTCACTAAATAATTAATATACTCTTTCGCTGTAACATAATGAATACATTAAACATTGAAAAAATATTAGTTTTCAATCATTAATTAGAATTTTGACGTTGCAATTGTATACAACGAACGCCCAACAGTATTCACTACTCGGTTATGCGACCGCAAACGTACCACAATATTACTTAAATTAGATAGTAATTTAAATATTCAACAGCTTTTAAAACTTCGTAAAATGTATAGGTTACAGCTAGTTAAAAATGATTTTTATTAATGATATGTATATAATTTAAAATATTTCATCAATTCGTATCAGCGCTTTATTAATAACGGCCATTGATTTATCGACAGTCATAACATGGGGGTAGGTGAGGCCCACCCCAACCCCAAAGGACGCTGTATGTCATCCCATAAATCAAATCCCTTTTTGCGATGCTGAAAAAATGTGCGCTGATATCCGGCGGGAAGAAGCGATGCAGGGGTGTGCAGAACCACTAGAGCAGGCGTGCTCATCGCGGGACCACTTAGCCAGCTCGTGGATTATGGATGAAGGATCTTTGAAGCGAGCTGTCAGGAGGTACCCGCGCCAGGCAGAGGGTTTGTGTAAGCCTTTGTGTTTGAGGGGTAGTGGGTGCTTATCACAACGCAGTGCTGTGAAACACGGGGAGGCAATTAAAATTTAATTGAGTAATTTGCAATGTGTGATGGCCGATTTAAGGTGCAAAGTTAAGTTAGTGCTAATTGAAGCAATTGACACATAATCATTAAAAAACTACGTTTATTTGCGTAATATTTCAATACCTTATTGTACAACCCATCGAATTAATACTACGAATTTAATTAATGTGTAAAACTTTATAGTATTAACAAACCTTTAGGTCAACACCTTCAAAAGTCAACTTCATTTACTCTCAAATGAAAAAGATGCTTACGTTTCTAATTTTTGCTTGATTTTATTTTGTGTTATGCAAACTAAAACAAAAATAACACTACTTTTAAATTTGAATTATTTTCATTCTGTACACCTCCATAAAATTGTTTGTCGAAAACGACCCGGGTTTCGCCATCCGGTATCTTCTAGTACTATGCAATGTACGAATGCAGTCGAACTGACACTTCGGCAAACAATTTTATAGATTATTTTTTTTTGAAGGTGCATGATGGAAATTTATCTTTAGATTAGAACTATTTTCATAATGTACGTTTCCATTATAATTTTGGCCGAGTTTAGTCAACACGAGTTTAGTCAGTTCGAGTGCATTCGCGCACTGAATAGCATCGGAAGATGCTGAGAGGCGAATCCCGGGTCGTGTTCGGCCAAAATTATAATGGAAACGTACATTATGAAAATAATTATAATCTAAATTTTATGGAAGTGTACAGAATGAAAATAGTTCAAATTTAACATTCAATTTCCATCAAGCACCTTCAGTCGAAATTCTTAATTATATCAACACTACTTTTTACATAAAATATGAGAAATTATGCCGCGCATTTGTTGGATTGGCCCGTGCAGCCTTTGAATTTTCCGCGCAACCAACCTTTAGTTTTAGAAAGATCATTGACTGCAATAATGTTATCTTCCAAAAATAAAAATATTCAATCTTCCAAAACACCGAGTAAAGACGAGATTGTTCTTCAAAAACTAATAGAATAGTTTGACCATTTTACTACATGGCTCACTTCACATCTTGAAGTCTCATAATTAACTTATAATAAATATTAAAAATGACAGGTATTTTTAATTCTACTGGTTGTGTAACTATGTGAAGCACGTGATTTACTTGGTGTTTTGATCAGGGCTGTGCAGTCGGAGTTGCCGAGTCGCCTTATTTTAACCGGAGTCGGAATCGGAGTCGGAGTCGTGAAAAATGAGCGGCTCGATTTTTTTTTTTTGAAAAATATATTTAATGATGTGTATTCAAACAAAATAGTCCGAAGTGTTGATATTTCATGCTTGGCTGACTAAAGATGATCTGATGGTATACATATTTATAAGTTAAAATGTTTTTTTTTTTTAAATTTCCTCGGAGTCGGAGTCGTCCTTTTTTTACACGGCTCCACAGCCCTGTTTTTAATTTGGTCTTGAGGGCTTATATAATATAAACAATTCAAACGAAAGATAGAAAAAATATATCTTGATAAATGATTATATAAATATATATATTTTTTTATTGAACACACCTGCCTGCATGAAATTTTCCCCCCCGTTTTTCTTCGAGCCCCTTTCGGCCGGCAAGTGCATCTATAATTTAATTTTCTCAAAACATATTCTCGGATACATTTTATTCAGGTAGTCAGATATCGGAAGAACTGCTCAAGGCTCAATTGAATTTCCACATCATTCTCAAAAATAATTGATCGATCGCGATGCCTTCACATATTTGTATTATTTGGGTTTACCCACATGTAAATCATTCATTGTATTTAATATTTCATACAATATAAAATTAAATTTGATAACTTCGTTATTCCACTTCCAATTTGTGACACGTGTTTCACCTCTTTGAGAAGCATCATCAGACTACAGCAACGTTTACAAATGCATGCATTGACATTGCAAAATTATTCCTAATTTAACCATTCGTAAACCAATGACATCTAGCTGATATGTATTGTATACTTCAATGATACTTAAATAAATGGAAAAAAAACTTACGCAAAATTTTCTAGGGTTAATTTGTACTCCGTTGTTCCTTAATCTTATTTTAGACGTTTCGTTACTCAAGTGTTAAGGCGACAAGAGTTTTTCAATAAGACCTGGATAACCTTGCAAAATAAACAGGGTTTCGTTTTTTTTTAATATACAGTAAACCGGTTAACCGGCTTCTATTTTAAACGGGTAAATATCCCTAGCTGTAGGTGAGTATGTTTTAAAACGTTACATAAATCCATATCATTAAACAAAACTACACCAAGTGAGTCGCCCATTTCCAA
Organism: Himalopsyche anomala; assembly: GCA_031772345.1. Taxonomy (NCBI): domain Eukaryota; kingdom Metazoa; phylum Arthropoda; class Insecta; order Trichoptera; family Rhyacophilidae; genus Himalopsyche; species Himalopsyche anomala. The sequence continues at coordinate 2,397,490 of CM062831.1, read as the reverse complement.
AAGAAACCTTGTGCATTTTCCTTTTTTTAGACATACCTACAAAAGAACGTGTAGGAAACGATTATATTGAAATAAAATTCATATTTTCTTGAATCAAATTGAAGAATATATTATCTTTTTCAATTTTATTCACTTAAATATGATTATTTTTTAATTAACCCTTTCATGAGTATTGCCGTGCCCGTACGGCTGCCTAGCTTGTCATCGATTATCTATTGGCACTCTCATAATTGTTATTTAATTTTTGTTATTTCTTCAGATATGAATACTAGACACATCCACCAGTGCCTTTTGGTCGACACACTAGTTTTATTGTGTGTTGCAAATGAAGAAATGGTTTTTAAATAAAGGGTAACATTTGTAAAAAAAATCTGTAGCCATGTAATATTGAGCGTAAAATTCTATTTAGGATCAATTCCTTCCTGGAATCGACGGCTGTAGATTTCACATGTGTACAGATGAGAGCAAAAAAGATCTTGACGCAAATGCGAAGTAATAGCTTCTAGAAAAATATTTAAAAGTAATAACGAACTAATTAACTTTACATTTTTAACTATAATTTTTATAATTTAAAAATATATTTACTTCTTGAAATAATAACTAATATTCTTCCCAGATTGGTCCGTATCCAAAAACAAGTTGTATAACATTTTCCAATCATGGGATTCGAGCCCGTGATCGGACAACCGTGTAATACAGGGGTTCCCAAAGTGGTTCATACGGACCCCCAGGGGTCCGTGACAAATTAAAACTCATTAGGGGATGCGTGGACAACGTCAGGGGGTCCGCAGAAGAATACATATAATAAATACTCCTGACACTTTGTTTATTATAACGAAAATTAAAATAAATAAAATGGTTACAATTGTTACGTCCTGAGTAAAATATAATTATAGTACAAAATAAAACAAATAATGACAATCACCCACCCAAGCCAATTGGGGTTGAGCAACTGAGTAAGAAACAGTTCTCGAGGAAAAACTTCTGTTGACATAACCCAATTATGGACCATGTTCCACATTGGAAACGGACATGAATAAAAAAATCACCATTCAAAGCATTTAAACTAAATTTATTATTTCAGTTGGGGGTCCATGGTCTGGTTTTTTCTTTGAAAGAGGTCCACGAGCATAATAATTTTGGGAACCACTGGTGTAATACATTCACTTTTCGGATTCAGAACTGACAGATTATAATCAGGGGTGGGCTTGAAGGGCCTCGGAGGGGCTCGCGCGAGCCTCTTGTTGAATTTTACTAAGGCCAGCGAGCCCCTTGTTAACTTATGAGAAAACACTATTCTCAAATCAAATAAGTATATAACTGCAATTTCTAATTTATATTTTATCTACAACATCTTCAGTATACATAATAGTACATTTTTAGCTATTCACATTGATAAGTTTACAGTAAATTGCATATTGTTACATATTATAAGTGTATTAAGTAAAAATCGATTGATTATTTAAGTATCGCACATAATTGCAAAAGAGTGATAAGAAAATTCACTCCTGAGAACACTGAGAATTACTTTGAGATTAAGCGAGCCCCTTTTAACGTATTGGCAGCCCACCGCTGATTATAATGATTATTTCATATCATCGCACACACATTTTAATACATTTCAATTACGTTTAATTTGGTGAGTCCCTTAAAAAACGTAATAACGGACTCAAAATATAGTAAGCATACTTCAAAACACCATTGTCCATTTACATCTTAATAATAATTTGTCTTGACAATAACAAAAGTTGTCTGTTCATCATCATCTCGGAATTAATCGTCAGATTACCGTGCAAATATTTTAGCCTATTGTGTTTCGTACACAATAAAATAAAATAAATGAACTTGGCCGCTAGCGCGAAGATGGTGACTTGGCAAATTATTATGAAAAATATAATTACAATTCGACAATGAAAACCGGACTGATTATTTTTGGCTTACTTGTGACCTCAGCAATTTTATTACTTAACCGCTTGTGTACCATAAGCGCGTAATAACGATCTATATTTCTAAGCGCGACAGACCGGCAATTTAAAATGAGCGCGTAAACGCACCCTACTGCATATTTAATTTACTAGTCCCGGTACAGTATTTTGGATGATACCAAATATTTATAACACTGTCACATGTCGTGGACCAATGACGAAATTTAAAATATGAAAGATAAGTCAAATTTTTTACATTACAACAATAATAAATAAGAAAGTAAGGTCTAAATATTCCCTCGCAACTTTCTCATCCTTAAGATTGTTAAGTTACCCACTTGTCGTTTCATAGTCCTATCATTATATTCCTACTAACCTATTCAAAAAGAGATATTGAGCAACGGAGTAACAAGCGATTCTCGTTAAAAAAACTTGTGTTGAGACACATCTGTTAACAGTTTACATGGTAAACATTGGAAGCAGGCATGGATTTTGAAATTGACGTAGGTAGAATGGTTAACCCGTAACATGCCATCCTAAAAAATCACGTTCCCTGCCATGATGGCACCTCAGTTTCACTGTTTATTGACAGTATTTAAACCTTAGTTAGCAGCTAAAAAACAATTTTAAAAATGTACGTATGCTAGAATACCTAAAATGATAAATACTTATTGACAATATTAAGCGAAATATTTAATGACTTAATGACTCAACTATTTACAATTGCATCATGGGCATGGAGGTGTTAAGGTAAGTTACAAAAAATATCATTAATACATGGTATATTGTATGAAGTAGTGGCTTAAGCATTTCTCTTTATCCATGTCCACTCCCAATGTGGAGCATATCGCCTCCTAATGGAGGTATCTTAACAGAAGATTTTCTACGTGAACTGCTAGTTACTCAATCACCCAATCTCTCTTTTCTAAATATAATATAGTAGGGATAGAAGAACAAGGCTACGACAGGACTAGTGATTTACAAATCGCTTTCGCTACGCCCAGTTATTGAAGGGTTGGAAGGGTGGGAGGGAAATTTTAGACATCACAAACACCCATGCCTATGAACATGGACAGTAAATATAGCAGCACGCAGAAACTCTAATCGCGCTAAAAATCTCTGGAACAATTTCCCTTGTTTGCGCAATCGAATTTCAGTAAAATATACAACGTAATATAAATATGATATGACGTCTAGCAGATTTTTTTGTAATTGTAATATCTTTTAATTTTAAGACAAAAAAAACCGAGGGTTGTAAAAAATTCGAACGGGCCGAACGCGGCCGCGGGTTGGGCCGGTTGGGCGTCCTTTCTCTATGATATACAGCGCTATTTTGACTGTACTGCGAGTGGATTTGTATCATCTGATCGAATAAAAAATGTCACGTAAGCTATGAAACTACCATGAAGGCGAGAAATAGGTTAAGCAGCGTAAGACGATTATCGCTAATCCTTGGATAATCCGACTGCTTTTGTCTGAAACTGCAACTAAACACCAAGCAGCTTCCTATAACATAGTGCACTGTCTGCACGTTAAGCTAGCCTAACTAATAATTAGAAGCTCTTCCACTGGGCTTAGGTAAAGATAGGCTGACAATTTTTCCATTTGACGAAAACGGGAAAAAACTAGTCATGGGGCTAAGTTATGGAACATTTCGTTTATTTGTCAAAATATATTATAATGAAAATCAAAATTAGGTTATGATTTCGTAATAACTGTTTAAAGGAAAAATGGCTTCACCCATAGTTTTTTTCTAAATTGATTCTTTTCGATAATCATAATGTATACAATTTAATCCTCGTCCAGTATTGGATTAAGGACACGAGAGGCTACAGGCGCAATACCATTTGGAGGTCTTGTTTTTCCGATAACATATTAAACAAACATCAAAATATTCCATGTAAAATAAAAAATAAAAATTATTAAAATCTGAACAAAAAGTGTATATGGGTTATGTGTATATTATAATATAATCCATTTTTGAGGCCCCAAGCGCGCGCCTCGTTCGCTTAAAGCAACGGTCGGCAAAGTGTGGTCCGTGAGAAAATTTTGGTGGTCCGCAGAGAAATCTAACATTATCTTATGAACTTAGTGCATTTTTAGACGCATTTGATCATTTTCTTCTAACATGTAATATTTATCACAAAAGTCCAGTTAGTTAATCGCTGGATTAAAATTGTGAATTTAGCGGTCCGTGAGCCCAAAAAGTTTGCCGACCGCTAGCTTAAAGGGTTATTTACCATTGCTCGTTCTATCAAAAATATGTAAACTTCAAAAACCTAATTAATATCTAAAATTTGCTTTATATCTTGAAAAAAGAAACTCCTGTAAAAATTATAACTAAAATAACAGCACACAAATTACATTTTAACCAAAATTTAAAATAGCTGAGACGCAATATGAAAACGACACCGTCCCGATTAAAATTTGACTTATGGTCAGCTTAGGTGGTGATAATTTACACGCAATTTCACACAAAGCTCGGAATTTAAGTATCTTATAATTTGTAGTAAAATTGAAGTACAAATAATCACAATGGATTCAGTGGTATCTTTTTGACTAATTTAATGTATAGTGTAAAAGTAAAATCTTGACCTGGATTTAACTATTTTAAGCAGGCAGACAGATTATTCATACAAATAAACAAATGTCTTTAGCGTATACAGTACTAATTACTTTATGATGTAGGGATTTTCAAATGGTACAAAAAAAGGCTTATCTCATCTAATTCTTGTCATGAGTGAAGCCCTGATCTAAAATAACTTAAATGATGTGGAATTAATATAAATGTGTTATTCGTTTTTTATTTACAGCCCACAATTTACATGATACATCATTACAGGACTTGGTGCCATATAGTTTTCAAGAGTTTTTTTATCTACTAAAAAAGGTGCTTATAATTTATATTTAAATAAAAGTTCATATTACATTGATAATTTAAGATGGTACACATAAGCGGCTGTAGCAGTTTATAAAAAAATGTATTTGAGACTAAGCCAACGGTGAGCAAACGCGGCTCTTCGTTAACCTTTTAGCTGCCGTAGATAATTAATAGTAATTACCTAGCACGCCGGCTATAATTCGCAACTATTAATTTAATTAGTTTTTGACGAGATAACTTGTCTCTGGCGTGTTGAGCACGAATTTTTTTTCGAGATATCACGCCTGTGGCAGTCATTGAGTTAAGATAAATGCGGGTCGTTGGTTAAAAACTTAAATCCATTTTTTTTCATGAAAACTGTAAAATTGCCAAAATGAAGTGTTTTCTTAAACATTGGATTTGTGTAGAAAATATTAATAAAATTAATATATTGAATATAAATTTGCGTATTTATTACTTTGAAATTATGATGTGGCTTTTTATGGTGTATGAAAAACCTTAATGTAGCTCTCATTGACCCCATGTGTGTCCTCCCTGGACTAAGCTTTTTGAATCTTTAAAATTTTGTCACGTTTACGACCCGGGCTCCGTCTTTTGATACTTTAAGACATTAAATTAACACTCATATATCAAACATTTTTTATATTCGCAATTACGTTTTTAACCTTTAGATTAGGGCTTCCAAACCGGTTTAAACCGAAACCGGTTACCCGGTTTTTCGCCTGTTTTGAAATAAACCGAAAACCGGTTTATTTCTCGCGGTTAACCGCGTTTTCATAAATTCTATATTTATAAGTGTATTGATTTTTTTTGAAAAAAAATAGAATTTCGCACTAAATTCAGCGCATATTTTAATGAGGAAATATGCATTTACACATTGCTAAATAATATCAATTGTCACGTAGGTATTCAAATTATAGACATAAATGTCTTTTCAGGAAGAAAATTAACTTTATCAAACGACGAAATGTATCTTAACTGTCTGTAATAAATTCGGCCCTTGTTACACTATGACAAATATGACTTAACTGAAAACATTGAGAAGACATCCGTATTAATCTTAAATGAATGGCGAACAAGGATAGCATGTGTATCATTATAAAAATACGCAATCATTAATCTCCAATTTATTTGTTTTCAATTACATGTATGCCTGTTTTTAGATGGATTTTGCCTATTGGAATATTATTCTTAATAATTTTCATTTTAATCAATTACTATTAAAAAAATAAAAATTGTTGCTTTTCTAATAATTATTTCAAAGATACTATATTTATATATTGAGTCACTACTTTATTTTTATTTAATTACTTCATCGAAAGGTTTTACTGAACCCTCTTACGCTAGTAAAACTTGTTCCGAGAAATTTGTGGAAAAAAACGGATGTCATTTAGGCAATCAAACACTTACTTTAAAACTTTCGAAAAGTATATTAACACAATGTGTAAAGCTATTCATGTTTTTCTTTTCTTCTGTTCAACTGAGTTCAACTGAGAATTACGAACATACATTCACAATAAATCACATTTTATTGCGGTGCATTCATTGTTTTCATTTTGTAAACATCTTGAAGAAGGGCGGAAGTTGGACAAAAAATCTGCAAACCTTATGTATGTATTATCAGTGGTGGCACTAATATACACTGCTTTGCTAAGTAAATGATGCGATGTTTTTGAAGAAACAACCAAATAAGGTTATTATTATTACAATGCCCATCGACTTGTTCCGATCACAATGTTTTTTTCAACAATACAAATAGTAAAAACTTCTGTACGAAATACAATGAATTAGGAAAAATTGGTAGCTTTGTCAATGTTATATATAGATAGAGATAAATATTATGAGCAAAATACTTAAATTCAACGAAAAAGTATTTGACCTGTTTTCAAGCAATACAAGATAAACAGATGGATTATATCATGAAATAAAAACAAAATTTTAATAATTATTTTGATTTTATTAGTTGTTAATTTTTTTAAAGTACTACTACTTTTAAAATAATAAATATACCAAAAATGCATGAAATGTTTTCTTTTATATTAATGTGAAAAAAAAACATAAGTTAATGTTATACGTTACCATGTTTAGTATTTTAATTAATTTTGTAAATGTGAATAATATCATCAATAATACATAAATAATACAATAAAATAGTATTTATGTTTATTATAATATTAAAATAATCATCTTTATATTGTTTGTGTTTCAATAGTTTTGCATTTTTCTATCAATGGCAATTTGTGTATAAAAGTACATAATATATCTGCATGGTTTGCTAATACATACATATGTATATGTTTGAATAGTTCAAATTATGTACACTCCCACAGATTTTGTCACTAACGACCCGGGTTTCGCCTTTCGGCATCTTCAGGCGTTCAAGCGCACGGATGAACTTGAATTGTGGGAGTGTACATAATTTGAACGATTCAAATTTAATATTGAAATTCCACCAAGCACCTTCAGTCGAAATCTAAATTATATGTATATGTCAAAAGTTTTCAATTATTTTTTGTTTTTGTCCACAGATTGACGAATTTGAAATTAAAATATTGTTATTTTTTTAAGGTTTTTAATTAATCTTCATTATTTTTGTTTTATATTTATTTTCTCATAAAAGTAGTAAAAATGGAGTAAATTAGTTTTGACAGTTGTGTCCTCATTACGGTCAGTCATTACGGAGAACTTGCATAAAATGTTTTTTTTCAAAAATGTTATTCATTTTTTTTAATAATAGTCACCTTGTTTTGTATTTAAATTTTGTAAATATAAGTCATATTACATATAGAAACATTATGTTTTAATTCAATTATTATTCATAGCATTTTATTTTTTATTAATGTATATTTATGTATATAAATTATATTTGATACGTTTGATAAGTGTTTTTTTTTTTTGTATTTATAATGGATTTGAAGGTAACTTTGTGGGAGTTCATTTAAGTTGTACAATTTTACTTTTATGCGAGAATTGTTTTGAATTCATTATTTTTTTACCCTTAATAAGATTTTTATACTTTTCATATGAAAATATTTTTTAAATAAATATTTTTTTTGTAATTTTATTGCAGATATTTTGTAATTTTATTGCCGACCATTGCTATTTTCATTTTTACCTATAGAAAAAGCAAAAATAGTTTGTATGATTTTTGCATTTTTCAACAATGACTGATATATATGTATGTAAATGAAAGATTTCGGTTTAAACCGGTTAACCGGTTTATTTTGTAAAAATAAACCGAAAACCGGTTAGTTCATATGTCCGGTTAATTGGAAGCCCTACTTTAGATGAGTATGGACGTACATGGACGTCAGTGCCATTTTTCTGTAAATGAGTATGGAAGTACTTTAAACTCAACACAGGAGCGTCTGTCCGTAAGCATATATATGCTCTAAGTATGGATTACATATGTTCATTGGGAAAAAGTCGCAAAATTGTCATGTTAATAAAGGGCAGTAAATTAAAGTAAGGTCTGTTTAAATCTACTCACTCTTCGAAAGGTTAATCACTTGAAAAATATGTAATTTCGATATGTTACCACGTATTTAAAAAAATATTTAAGAAGACCGATAAAAACTCAATTTCGGAAACGAACTCGTCACACAAAAGTCACTTCCCTGCGAGAATATTATGCCAGACGACAAATTTAATTTTGTATTGAATTATTACTATTATGTCTGGGCTTTGGCAGACGTAATTAGTTTCTACATTATTGAAGTATGTATATTGTACGAGGATCATTTAGCAGATGCTAATGAGAGAGACATGAACCCGCGGTGTGATCCTCTTAAGGCAATTAGTGAAATATCTCATGCTATTAAGAAAAGCAAGTAAAGCAAAATATAATAATACTATTTTACCATGCAAATTCGCTTACCCATCCACAGCTAGAGATGTCCCCTTAAAAAATATTCGTTGTATCTTAAAAAAGGGATTTTTTTTACGAATACATATTAAATATAATTCTTAAAACTACTCACCATTTAAATCTGTAGGCATACTCATAGGTTAATTCTTTCCGCCAGTAATGGCTTTAAACTTAATAATACATTTATTTCTTATATAAACACGATACACTCATTTACTAAGTGTCAGTTCAAGCTCATCCGTGCACTTGAACGCCTGAAGATGCCAAATGGCGAAACCCGGGTCGTTGGTGACAAACTTGGTATGAATGTATATAATTTGAACGATTCAAATTTAATATTGAAATTCCACCAACCTTCAGTCGAAATATTTAATTAAAATATATTTTTAAATTTATTGTTAGTGTTATTTCTTACATAATTATTTTTAATGCGACTACAAAATAGAAGTATTTGTTTGTAAGCGGTCTTAAACGTGTTTATTCTAGTCAATTTAGTGTCACTTTTTTATATTGTTTTCAAATATCTATACTCTTACAAGTATTTCTTTGCTAGTATAAATAGTTTTCTATTTATGTATACTAGTTGTAAGCCCGTGGATCTCAACGGGGAGATTTTTGTTGCATTTTTTAGTCAGAAAATTTACTGGCGTGAAAAATAAGTTACAAACCTATATATTGAATAAGCCAGAAATTTTAAAAGTAAAAGAAATATATCTCGGGGCATATATCGACAGCCCTGCCCTGCAGTATTAAAATTGTAAATTATTAAATTTTTGGAATTATGTTCAAGTTTGCTAACAATCATTTTTCGTAGTAGCAGAAATTGACCTCGGCGCATATATCGACATCCCTGCAGTATTTAAATTGTAAATTATTTAATTTTTTGGAATAATGTTTAAGTTTGCTAACAATCATTTTTCGCAGTAGCAGAAATAGACCTCCATTATATAAAATATATATTTTATTCAACTAATTTTCAAGTACGCCAACAAATATATTTCGTAGAAGAAGAAAAAGACCCAAGGACATTATTTGTACGAACATATTTGTGATTTGTGATTATTATTTTATCGACTATTAATATATAGATATTATCAATTGAACATACTCGTGATATATGTATGAGCATAACCTTTCTTGGTCCTAATAAATAAATGTGGAATCAGTACAGAAGAGCGTTATTTTTAAATATACTGCCTTCCCACTAAATATTGACATGTTATTTATGTAAATATTAAAACCAAATGGCTTATTTCATTAAATATTTAAATTGATTTTTTTATTGTTAGTATCTATCTAGCCCAGTCCTTTGAAGTAGCGTGTAGTAGAAAAAAATCTTAATTACATATCAACTGAGGAAAGGAAAAAGGACCTAACTCACAGTTTTTTCAAAACAGGTTTTTTTCAATAATCACAATGTATCAAACTTGATACACGTTCTATCAAAAGCATGCAAGCTGCAAATGCCGAATTAGTATCTAAATTTAGCTTTTATTTTTGAAAAAGATAAAACCAAGAAAAAAGACTGAAATAAAAGTTTTTCTAACACAAATTCTTGAATTAATATTAGATCATGTAAATTCAACACAAGTTTAGAAGTCTCCATACACTTCAAGGTTGTGTGTAATTCGTAATTTGCATATGGCCGAAAATCATCATAACACGTTTTTAGCGCCTCCTGTAAAATTTGATATGTGTGGGTTACGTTATTTTTCCTTTCCACAGTCGATATGTATATTATTAGTGAAGAATAAGAATGAACAAACTTTATTTAAAAATAACTTTAATATAATATAAAGTTAGTTTGAATATGCTTATCAAAAAGACAGAACACTTGACAAAATTAGAAACATATTCTTTGAATAACCAAGATATCAATTCCAATTTATTTTTTTATCAAAAAAATGTACAGACAATTGCATTATTATTTTAAAACTGATTTTGTTTTATAAAAGAAAAAAATCAAATCGTTTTGATAAGACGATACTTAATATCCTACAACTTTGACAAAACTTTGACACTTTGATGTATTCAACTTCACATTGAAAAATTAATTGAGTAAAATGATTACCAACACGTGTTTTCTAACTTGGAACAATACGAAATTGTCTTTATTGTTACTATACGATAACTCCTTATTCCACATTAAGAAATCAAATGTGATTATTGTATAATAATTAGGTTTGATAAATGATGAAATACGACAAAATACGAAAAGTATGCAATAATATTGACTATACAGTAATTTTAGACATCTGTAATGATTTGTATTGTGGAATACAAGGGAATGTTTTATCGTAATTTGTGAGCAATATGCAAAAATCTCAGATAATCAATATGAACATACAATTTATATTCTTAACACTTCTTAGACGGGCGCTTCAAAAATAGACTCAAGCCTGTAGCGGGCGTTTTTTAGTGATTAGCGCACAAATATATTACATTCTTAAAATCAACACAACTTCTAAACCAAACGATATTTTCGATTGAAATTTAAAAAAAAATCATACGTGACATTTAATCATTAAAAATAAAATTAGGACATTTCGATAACATCATAATTTCACTATGTTTCTAAGCTGAATATAAAACTTGTTATCAATTTAGTAGATAGCACTCCGCATGTTATAAATATTAAAACATTCTATATAACAAAATAGCATATTTATCAATATTTTATAATTATATAAATAATTATAATATATAATCGCCATTCCTACAACTTTACTACCACTGGAAGTGTAAAATCTAATGCCGTAAAAATTACAGCGTAAATATTCGAGACACATGTGTCATCCTTTCTAGCAAAGAATTAGGACTAATGTTAATTAGTTGCGGCATTTTATTTCACGCCGACAAACAAATCCGTGATATTATGTGTCCCGCAAACAAGCGACGATATAAAAACAAAAGTATTATGCCGTGATCCACATTCTACCGACAATACGCTAAAAACGACTTTTGTCGTTTCTTGCCTATTAAGTGTTAAGAAGTCATGGATGAATTCTCATTGTAGCGTTTTGTACGCCAAAATCCTACGAATTATAATCATCTTGCAAATAAACACCGAGTTATTGGGATATTATCACTTTCAACGGTTACATTACATTGAAAAAATACCGTATATAACTCGACCATTTATAGATAATCTACTCAAGTATTCGGGTGTTCATAAAAGGTGTTTTCCCATCTCAAGTGTTCGCGTTCTCCTCAGGTATTTTAAATAAAACAGTACAGTAAGGTTAGTAGCGTATGTTCATATCTGTAACTTATTATTAGCGACATGAATGGAAGGCGTGGGTCATTAAATTAATGATATTATATTTACCTGAGTTAAAAGGTATTCTAAATTGCTAACTCTGTAATTTTAAATTATAAACAAACCTCTGAAAATATAAAACTGGCAACATGTTGTAGTATATTATCCGACACGCACTATGTATTTTTGTACAGCTTACCTTTTTTTTATACAGCCGTCTTACAGGATAAAGGGGTCAAGTGCATTTTAAGGAACGTGGAATAAACGTAAGTAAAAAAAACTTTAGATATCACATAACGTTTGTTACTCCACTGGATATACTTGAAGTTTAAATGCTTAAAAGCAGGGGTGGGCTGGAGGGGGCTCACAGTGGCTCGCTCGAGCCCCTTGTTAAATATTATTTAGGCCGGCGAGCCCCTTGTTAAATTAAGATAAACAATTTTCTCAGATATTCGCGTTATATAATCTATAAATATGCAATATATTTAGATTATTAAGAGAGTTGTAATGTACATTTGGGTTTTCTGACGTACATTTTTCAGCTATTGATATTGAATAAATTACAATATACTGTATACTGTTGCAAAATATAAGTGTATAAAGTAACATTCGATGGTTTCAATAATTATTGGGTATAATTGCACATGAGTGATAAAAAAATTCACACCTCTCCCAGAACATTACGAATAGCTATAAGATTTAGCGAGCCCCTTGTTACCGTATTGGCAGCCCATCGCTGCTTAAAAGCCAAACCATTTAATATAATGAACAAAATTCGCTGGTCACAGTTTTTGATTTGTCTATTAATTTTTAATATTATTCCAAAAGAATTGTCTAATTGTCTATTCCCTAAAACAAACGCTGAATTTAAATCACTTAAAATAAGTTTCATAGAAATGTAGATTCACCAGTTTTACGCTAGGTGTCGCCACTCGATTTGCATCCAAACAGAATAACTTTTTTAATTTGAAACTTACAGAAATGTCGGATTGCCGTTTTTTTTTCGAAATAATAAACCAAAAATATCTTTTGAATAACGTGCGGGGGAATCGAATTACCCAAATTTATTCCGCGAGTCAATTTCAAGCGGAGAGATAAACTTCTTTTAAAGGTACAGTTAAAGTTTAACTTTTTCTTCATACGGATTACATATATTATCATACGTATTCATATAATCTGAAATATCTATATTTAGACAGAAAAGTTTCGTAAATTTTCTTATCCCGTATAATATATTGTTTAATAAAACGACGTCACTTCTTTAAAAGCTCAAAAAACTTTCATTTTTTTCTGAAGATACTACTCGATGCCTTTACGGTTAAAACTAGGGATCGCTATACCAATATTACCGAAAACAGGATCCCGGTATTCATGACGTTTTTTCAATATCGAAATCCTGTTTTGTAAACGCAAAAATACCGGTATTTCGTATTGAAAAAAAAAATTAAATCACTTTTAGGGTGTTCGCTGTCACCACTTGGTGGAAAGGCATTATATTAATAAAAACACAATATTCCTTTGTACTTTATTCCACTTTATTTAAAAGGTCAAGACCGGTTTCACTCATTGCGAGCATTGTCAACTGATAAAAGTTCCCCAAATTTTAATTACGTTTGTAATTACCATCAGTCACCACTTAAAATGTGTTAATCTTTGATGATTTTTTAAATTATATGTTAGAGGTGTTAATATTTAAATTTTGTATAATTATAGAATCACTTATACTTTAATTTGTAAATTCTTTTCAATGACAATTGTTGCTTACGCCTTTTCATTTCAATTTATTTTTGTATAGATAGCACTGTTTATATATATTTCTTATCAGTTGACAATGCTCGCAAGGAGCGAAACCGGTCCTGACTTTTTAAATAAAGTGCAATTAAGTACAAAGGAATATTGTGTTTTATTAATATAATGCATTTCCACCAAGTATTGACAGTGATCACCCTAAAAGTAATACATTTAACTCATGTCGTTCTTTCAGTCAAAAAAGTATTTTTATATAAATTAAAATTGATCCTGACCTTTTAAATAAAGTGAAACAAATTACATAAGAATATTCTGTTTTTATTAATAGGAAGTTATTATATTGCAACCAATTTTTTTTTTCTTAAACTACTTATCACAATTTCAAGCTTGAGGCATTTTTCTCTTCTTCTTCAGGGCCGAGTTAATAATCCTGAAATTCTCATGACTATTAACTTACATGCTCTCACTTTTTTCTTACGTGGGCGATACTATGACCAAAAGCTTTTATTTCTAAAAATTTATTCCTCGCTTAAGACGTATGAGTCGTCAGTTTCAAGGGCCGTTCGACTGATCAACTCATTGCCTAGAGAACTGGACATTTTTGGTGATAGTGTTCGTGAATTGTTTGTTAAGTTTTTCTTTTTTATTACTTGATTTTGTTGTATTATATAGTTTTATTTTTTGTCTCATTATATTTGTCAAATACATGGCGAATTGGCGTCAGCTGTAATGTAATGTACTGTAATTTTGATTTTTTAAACAATAAACAACAATTTTCGATATCGAAGTATTACAGATACTATAACAAAAGTTTCTTTCAATTCCACGCTTTCGCGTCCAAAAGCTAAGTCCACCGATGCTTTTCGTTACACGAAAAATACGCATCCAGGGCAACAAAGCTGAAATAATTTCACGTGTAAACGGCTTTCAACGCCTTCTCGCCGTTGAAATATTTAAATCATGCAACTCTCTTTCTGCGGGATACGCCGAAAGCTTAATTATACGATCGTGAATATTCTGTATGAGAGCTTTTATTGTTCCTAGTTACGCGAGACTTTTCCTTTTTGCATGCATGTTTTGTTGCTCAGAATTTCAGTTATACATTTACAAATATTCATTTTCAAATGCACAGTACCATTAAGTAAATTCATGAAAGCACGCCTGGTGTCTTTTATTGCAAGAAACTTTGTAAAATGTTGGAAAATAACACGGTGGAAGATAAAAATATAAAAGTTTATGGCAATTATTATTTCACAATATATATTTCGGTTTTCTGCCTCGTATGAACTGTGTTTAAATATATTCTGGCTAAGAAGAGATCGTCACAACTTTGAATTGAATAATTCTCAAATTCACTGTGACTTACCGGGAATCGAAACCAGACCAGCGTGATCGGTAGAGCAAGCTCTAACCAACTGGGCCACAGCAGGTGACACTGTGTGATATCAGTTTACATCATTTTCTCTCCTCCCATCATTTAATAACTGGATGTAGCAATAGCGATTAGTCAACCACTAGTCCTGTTCCAGCCTTATCCTTCTTTCCCTACTACTCACTTTGAAAAAATCTTCTGTTGAGATACCTCCATTAGGAGGCCATATGCCCCACATTGGGATACAAAGATACAAAAAACATCTTCTCAAATTTTCAAATATTCTAACTTAAATAAAAAAAAATATGAAATGAAGTAAATTGATTTAATGTGTTTTCTGGAACGATAACAAATCCAATGTAACTAATAATGAATACCCGTTGAATTTTAACTAATTTACCTTGAATAACCCTATACTTTTTATCATTATTAAAAACACTAAAATCAAGTTTAATACATGTAATAATTGTAATACAAATTAGGAGGTATGAGCAAATAACAAGATTTATTGTGTATCTCTTCTAAGGCAGTATTTATAGCTCAGTATATGCAAGTTTAAACATAGTTGTGACGA
Organism: Himalopsyche anomala; assembly: GCA_031772345.1. Classification (NCBI taxonomy): domain Eukaryota; kingdom Metazoa; phylum Arthropoda; class Insecta; order Trichoptera; family Rhyacophilidae; genus Himalopsyche; species Himalopsyche anomala. The sequence continues at coordinate 2,381,862 of CM062831.1, read as the reverse complement.
CGCTGCACGCCGAAATAGCTATAAACCCATCTTATAAAAAAATTGTAGAACTAAATATGTACGTTGATATTTTTTACATTATTACAATGGAGTTTTACCAAGTAAATGCCAATCCAATCAATAAATATAATCTCTTTATCTCTCACGGCTCGGAGACTAGAAAAATACTTCTCTGCCGATGTGGGTCGTCCAGAGACCCCAGTGGTTTCCTCATTATTGGCCTTATTCTTATGAATTTCAAAAAAAAAAATAGTCTAAGGGCTTTAAAATATCTCTCTGCATCATTCCTCATACATTTTTTTTTTATAAAAATTCGTGGTTTTTTAATAAATAATCATATTTTAAGTTGCGCGTAAAAAGACGTCATCCCAGCACAAATATGAATTTGCAACTGACGCGTTTAGCCCAGCTATCTTACAAACGATCGCTTATCGCGGGCGCTTATCTCGTTATCGCGTATTTATATAAACTACAAAAGGTCCAAAAAACTATGATATAAGAATACCTTAATTATAAACATTGTATCACCCATATTAAAATAGATATTTAAGAAAATGTGGGTATTGGGGTCGCATTTCTTGAGCTTAGAACCGGAAAAGTTATACATAATCATTTTATATTTTGACTAATTTGCGTTGAAGTCACATTTATAAACCCATATTTAATATCGTTCCGGGAAACACATAATGTCAATTTATTGCGCTTAATATGGTATTTTTCAATACTACTTTGTGTAATATAATAAAACTTTAATATTGTGAAAATAACAATGCATTCAAATAAAATACGACTTTTTTGTTATTTCACTGGTTGTGTGGCTAGTTGTAGCATGTGATCCATCTCTTCGGCTAAATCCAACCAAACTTAACCTAGCCCTATCATATATTCGGCGGTTACTTTGTGGAAGTTCATTTTATTTTAACCCTTCCCTTACTATTTAAAAAAGCACAAGCTCCTGAGCTGTGTATCCGTTACACATCAGGCAAACGGGAGTGAATCATGACAATTATATAACACTACTACAGCAGTACTACATATAATTGTCATGATTCACTCCTGTTTGCCTGGTGTGTAACGGATACACAGCTCAGGAGCTTGTGCTTTTTTGCATAGTGAGCGAAGGGTTAACCAAGCAATATTAAGTCTGGAGATAATTTTCTAAAAGTTACAGGTGAAGTTTAAAAAAAAGATTTTTATACTTCGAAGATCATCACAATATGAAATTATCTATACATCAGTTATATTGAATACCCTCTCATTAATCATACATAATATAACAAATTAGGTTTGTCACCCGCTGAGGTATAGTTGGTTACCGATCAGGGGGGTCTGGGTCCTATTCCTGATAAGGTCAATGTCAAATTTAGATTGTTTTTCAATTTAAATTTGAGATCTTAGACGTTTGTGTTTGTGATGTCAATTCTCTTCAGTGACATCTTGAGTGTTAATTTTTTATTTATTTATTTAAAAGCACAATAAGTACAATATAAACGGACTTTGCCAGTTAGTAATAGCTCTGTTCTTCTGCGTACTTCTGACGGTTTGCTGACGGCTTGCAAGCCGTCAGAAGTACGCAGAAGAACAGAGCTAATATATCGATAGCCATAATACGTTGACAAACACATAACCGACATTTTTTCATAAAATGACATATTCATATCATTTTCTTTGTTTTTTCAAGCTCTATTAAAATATTGACATCTCGTCATTTACAAAAAATATTTTTCGTTGAAATTGTTCAAAATTTGGAAAAACGTAACAGAAAAAAAGGCCCACCAAACTGCCAGAAGATAGTAAAAGATCTACTTCGTTTTCCTACTATTTGAAAATAGGTGAGAAAAAATTCCAACATGTTTATTGCAACATTTTGTATTAAAGAGTGAACAATCTGTAACTGGATTAAAAAAAATTATAATAATTATGAATAATTTTTCTATTATTATTGATAAAGTTAAAACAGGCATATTGATTTGATTAAAATATTTGGAATTGTTTTCTCGTATCATCATAAAAGAAGAAACAAAATTTAAAATGTTAACTCGTATAAAACATTCTTGTTAATAAAAAGTTTATTTAATTAATATTGTGTTAACAGATTATTTAAAATATACATAATAATTATTTTACTCCAAAGTATCTTTCATTTTAATTGATTTCCCAATACTTATTTATTTATACAGTTTTTTGGCTTTCCTGTAAAATTGAACAAATGTCGGTTTCGTGTTGTCAACGTTTGGCAATCGATATAACATATAATTTGCATAGAAGCTTGTAAAAAACAAGAATCATTAGCAAATTATAATAGTACCTTTACATTTTGAGAATTAGAATAATAATTTGAAAAAAAACGTATCTCACACTAGATAGCGTGAAAAAAACTTACCTTGGCGTCAACGGCCCAGGCGAATTCCAAGTAAATTAGTCAATACATTTTTTTACGACTAGCTTCCGAATATTACCATAATCCAAATTTAACACATGCTAAGCAGACATAAGATTTAAATATATTACTTTACAATGTTTAATATTTATTTACAAAGCACAAAAGACTATCGAATTATTAGGAAACAGCCTCGAGTTATATTAATTGTGTGCTGCTTACGAATATGGATAACCCTATCATTGAATCTATACATTAATAGCGGATAATTTTTGTTCGTATTTACGTTGTATTTAGTTCGTATGTCCTGCCGCGGACGCCATTTTGTTTTTCTTCTTCTTCTTTTTCCGAAAGATATTTTTCATAATTCATAAATATATATATTTCGCAGCGACTAACATTTAGGTCTTGATTTCATATTAAATTTTAAAAATATGTATTGCGGTGCGTATTCGAAACAGGTACCGCTGACAATGCGTCGATGATGCATTTGGTGTTTCAATTCCCTCAAACCGCTAAGGAATGTTTATACTAATTTCAAAAAAGGGATGACTGAAAACATTCAGTTTTCGTAAAGCATATTCTGTTGAGGTGCTTTATTAAAAGTTTTCACACTCGACATACATATCGACTACGAAAAGAAAAAGGACGTAACCCACAGTTTTTTCAAACCATCTTTTTTTTCGATAATCACAATGTATCAAACTTGATACACGTTCTATCAAAAGGATGTAAGCTGCAAAAGCCGAATCAGTATCTAAATTTAGCGAATCTAATTTTAAAAAAAGATGAGCTTGTGAAAATTAAAACTAAGAAAAAGGACTCAAAAAAAGGTTTTTCCAAGAGAATTTCTTTAATTAATATTAGATTATGTCAAGTAAACACCAGTTCAGAAGTCTCCGTGCACTTGCAGGTTGTATATATTTCATAATTTGCATATGGCCCAAAATCATTAAAACACGTTTTTTGTGCCTCCTGTAAAATTTGCTATATGTTACGTCCTTTTTCCTTTCGATAGTCCATATATAAAGTAAACATATTATTTTTATTAATTTGTTAAAAAAGAAACTATGAATAAGCAGAAAAATTTACAGTTTGGCGAATAGGCGATGACTGTATAGAAAAAAAAGAGCTGTCACTTTTACGAAGTACATATATAAATTTGCGTATTTACGTCACGAAATATTTCAAATCATAAAACAAAAATACCGTAAAAAATTCATTCATACAAAATTTATGCTATTGCTCAAAATCGTATTACGAATTTATCATTGATGTCAGTGCAAATCATTCAATCATATTTTTTGTTGAAAATGAATAGGCATCATTAATTAGTTTCGCAGTGGGGATGTGTAGTTCTAGCTGAGTTTTAAATCCAATACATTGTTCATAGAATAGCTTTTGAAGTTGATGAACTGGCTTCATTTATTTCTTTATGTCATATACAATAAAAGCAGGTTGAAACAGTTTATGTTATCTCCAATCAAGTAGATTAATTAACCTATTCGGCGCCGTGTACACCATCTGCGGAATGTATTGACGTTACATTATCAAACCTAAAAAAACAGGAACTAAATAGCAAGCCCAATTTGAATATTTTTTTTACTCTTATATTAATTGAAAAAAATCAGTAAGTTTAATTTGATTTCTGTACTTAAAATTTGCGTTGAAAATTATAGAATACCTACATTCAAAATATTTAAAGCATATTTTTGGCAACTTTTTAACGTATGAAATAATTCCAGGCAGGGGTGGGCTGGAGGGGGCTCTTTCGGCGCGGCCGGCGAGCCCCTTGTTAAGTTAAGAAAATCATTCGTCTCAGATCAAATCAGCACCTAACTGCAATTTCTGTTAAATTGTAATACGAAGATGTATCATCTATGGTGTAAAAGCATTATGACTGAGATTTACTAAGCCGTTAAGATATTAGCAGCCCACCGCTGATTCCAGGTATATTACATATTCTCGTTTGAGACATTTAAGAATACGTGCAGTTACACACAGATGTTATCTTCACCATAACAAATTCTCTGCCAAATTTAAGTTACATTGTACATCAATAATATAGATGTAGGCAAAATTTAGCCACACGAAACTAAACCAAAGATCCTTATCTATTCGCAAGTTTGTTAAACTCATCTCAATATGGTTTAGATCTGATAACATCTAAAACGGTTCAACAAACTACGATTAAAACGATTCATTCCGTGGGTGAATATTCATAGGAGGAGAAACTTACCTACCTACCATAGACATTCATTGTAATGGCGCACCTACAGTATCGTCATAAAACAGCCATAAAGTTGACTAAGATAGGAAAAACAGACTGGGTTCAATGCAACATAAAATGTGCATATTGAACTGTTTTGCTACATCGCTGTCAACATTTTAATGCCAAGAAAATTGATGCAAAGACAAACATAATTATAGTTTTAACCTATAGCTCAAATCGTAAATAATTAATTGCGCTTCAAACCGTTTTTATGGAAGATAAGTACGTAACAAAATTTATTACACAAGATGCATATCTGACGTTTAAAACAGCGCCTCAGACATTTTGAAAATGGAAAACCGTTCTACTACAACATAATAATTATTTAGAAGACTATAATGGTGGTAGTACTGCTGAATTGTAACATATTATTTAGGAATACTTGAACATTTTTTACATATATATAGACGTTGTCTATAGTATTGCATTTTTTACTATTTACAAAAAAAACTTATTCCAACAATTAAGCAAAGTTAAATAAACGTCTCATAATATGTTCATATACAGCGAGTTACAATCATTTCAATAAAAACAAATTCTTTAGCTACATGAACTTTAAGTTTCACATCTATACGGCGTACGAATTCAACGTTTCCTCTAAGCTGCACGCGTGCGCGGCCGCGCAGCAGTTGGGGAAACCTCCGCGCAATCATTCCGGGTTGGCGCGCACTACAAGACAGTTGTCTGCGCGGCCTTTGAAATTTCCGCGCAGCTAACCTCTTGCCTTAGAGGGAGAGAACATTGCTTACGAGGTATTTCATATTTTTCTTCTTCTTCTTTGATCATTTTCGCTCGTAATGTTCCACCTCGCGGCAACTCTATGATTCCTTGTCTCCCGCCGATTGCTTTACTTCCTTCCATGACATGTAAGCATTCTTCCGTTTTGCCGAGTGCATCCTATGGACAGTACTCGAAGATCATCCAGAACGCCGTAATCCCAACGGTCGGAAGAAAATGCCAGCAGGATTGAGGCTCTCCAGAGGCATCTGCAGGGCACTGTCTTTTACGTTCTCTAATGTTCTCTAATCCCGGACTTCCTCATGAAATCAAACCACTTCACCCCCAATATCCGACGCAAGTATATATTCTCGAAGCTCAGTATACGGTCTTCATCAGGTGCTATGATTCGCTACCGTAAAGCAACACTGTGATAAAGCAAGCGTTGAACAAATATAATTTGATTTTAATATTGTTTACCCAAACAGTGGCGGATTAACCTATAAGCAAATGAGGCAATCGCTTGGGGCCTTAGAATTTTAGAGGCCTCAACATATCTTATGTGATTAATAATCCATATATTATTTATTCAGTTTTCAAAACATTTTATTTTTATTTTACACGGAATTTCGCAACAGGGCCTCCAAATTTTATTGCGCCTGAGGCCTCCAAAGGTCTAAATCCTCCACTGATTCTCAGATGGTATACGTTGAGTTACATGCGACTCCAGCTATTAATAGGCGAATTGCGAACTCTTTCTTTGTGGCTCTTGATTGTCAAAAAGTAATGATTAGAGTGTAGAAAGCATCGATGATTATTATCGTTTGCTTAAGCATTCCCTTACTTTGCAAAAAAAGCACAAGCTCATGAGCTGTGTATCCGTTACACATCAGGCAAACGGGAGTGAACCATGACAATTATGTAACACTACTACAGCAGTACTACGTATAATTGTAATGATTTACTCCTGTTTGCCTGAAGTGTAACGGATACACAGCTCAGAAGCTTGCGCTTTTTTTTTGCATAGTAAGGGAAGGGTTAATGTTCGTTCTGTGACTTATACAGAGCTGTGGAGTCGTGTAAAAAAAAGACGACACCGACTCCGAAGAAATTGTTCAATTATTTCACTTTAACTTATACATATATAATATGTATTCCATCAGATCATCTTTAGTCAGCCAAGAATGCATTTTCAACACTATGGACTATTGTGGTTTGAATACACATCATTAAATATATATTTTTTTAATGGGTCTGAGTCAATCGCTTTTCACGACTCCGACTCCACATCCCTGGGTGTAAGTAATCAACAGTTCTAAGCTACAAATTCGCTTTTGTTTTGGGAAACGGTTATTCATTATTCCCATACATAAGCAGAACAATGCATTTAACGACCAAATATAACAATATGAGACCAATCGCTTATATTAATTTTAAATCAATTAATACAACACTCAACTCTACAATTGTCTATGAATCAACTCTCCCTTGTTGTTTATTATCGCAGCTACAATTATTTATTCCGAGTTATTGTTCTATTAAATAAATAATGAATATTTATAGATCCCTCAGTGGAGCTGCGGAAATTGAATAATAAATAGTCAAGAGCGTGGAACAAAGGTGTTTTAAACCCAGTCATGCAGGTATTTGTATACTATAAGCGATTGCCCAACACTGTTATTATCGAGCCATAAAACGAAATAACCGAGTAAGTAAAAATTGTAATTTTCACTCCATTTTGCTTTGATATTTGAAGAAATAACCAATTGCGAAAATATAATTGAAGGTTGTAAAAATATATCCCTTTCAAACAAAGATATATAATCACAGAAGATCATACATAGGGTTGGGCAGGAGGGGGATCAGAGACTCTCGCGCCAGCCCCATGCTAATTTTTACGTAGACCAACGAGACCTTTGTTAAATAAAAAAATAAAAATATTTCGAATGAAGGTATTTAAATATATTGTTCTAATTATGTACATTTACCACATAGTTTTATCACAAACGGCCCGAGTATTGAATGTACAATGCGTTGCTATAGATTTTCAACATTCCCATGTTATAACACTTCAACGATAGTCTCAATTAACTTCAATGAGCTACAGAGACTGTTTGAGTAAATATTTTCACATCTAATTGAAAGTGTCATTAAAATTCCAAAACTAATTCCGTTAATTCCTGGGTTATTGAAATTGGAAATCTTGGAAGGGCTAAAAAAAAAGGTCTATCGTCTTTTTATGTTGGGAAATCCGTAAATTCCCAGGATTTAAAAAATATCAATCCGGAATACCGAATTCCTATACAATGTTATGGTAAATGTTCGATCCCGGAGAAAAATTGGAAATTTGAAAGAACTACAGAGACTATTTGTTTGAGTAAATATTTTCACAGCTAATTGAAAGCGTCATTAAAATCCCAAAAGTAATTCCACAAATTCCTGAGTTATTGAAATTGGAAATCTTGAAAGACCTCAAATTAAAAAAGGTTCACGTCGTTACATTTTGGGAAATCCGTAAATTCCCAGGATTTCAAAATCGCCGAGAAAAATTTTTCAATCCCGAATTACTATACGATTTTATGCTGAATGTTCAATCTCAGAATCCCGGGATTACAAATAGAATCCGGAATTGGATGCCTTACTTGCAACAAGCTAAGCATATTACTGTTTTAATCGTTTGAATACCGCGCAAATAAATCATTAATATGTCCCAGAGATACTGCGTGTTTTTGAGAAAAATAATTTTGCCTAATATACACTCGAATTCGATATTTTAAAAACCAATATTGACTCAGTATAGATAGCACTATACATATTCATTATAATATTGCTTATATTCTATTGGAATACCAAGTATTTGATTTTTTAAATGTCTTGGACATTCGTGTTCACTTGCATATGTTCCGGACACCTGTGTCCGCTTGGTATTCAAGTGGTTTCAGAACTATTCTTTCATCTATTAGTAACTAGTTCAGATTCTTTACATGTTCGTGGTCTAAAAACGTTTAAAAAAAACAAAATTACAAAACTACAAACACACTGTAAAACGTGATGTTTTAATTGCAGTTGGATTTAACGAGATAAACTAGTTTTTTCGTTTCTCAAACATTTCAGTCGTGCAATGAAATTGTACGCATAACTTGTTAACAACGCCCAATAAATATCTCGAAACATCCACCACAGTTATCGCCGTTTCTAAAAACAGCATACAAACAATACAACATTAGAGATGTCCATTCGCACATCAATTATCTACTCAATTACCCGTACTTTATTTAATATATTACTATCTACAGTTAATGCTAGGATGATGCATTGCTAAAAATAGGCTTAATATTCATTGAATTAATAAAAAAAGCGTTGAATTTAGAAGTAACACTATAAAAAAATAAAATATACATTTGTACCAATTACCACTTTTATTTATTAAGATCAGGACCTGTTTCGCTCATGACGAGCATTATCAACTGATAATTGATAATAATTGTCATGAGCCAAACTGGTCCTGATCTTAGTAAGTAAATGTGAGAATGTATAATTTATTTTTTAACCTTTTGACTGCCGTAGAAAAAGTACGTCTTTACCTCGTCTGCCGGCTATAATTTGCAATTATTAATTTAATTATTTATTGACGAGATATCTTGTCTGTGGCAGCCATCCAGTAAAATATAATTAATGCCTTTCCTCTAAGTATTGAAGTAATACTTTGTTTGTATTATTTGAAACTTTTATCCGAAGTTTAAGTATATGGATGCTGTACAATGGTATGTATCGTCGGTATACTGCCAGAAAACGTTATGTCAAAAAACTGTACTTCGAGATAATCATTTTTTTAGAATACACCGAAGTGATCTGCAAAGTATGGTGACAATAAGACAAAACAATTGACTAAAATGTTTACATAGTTTTAAGACGAACATTTTTTGGCATTATTGGTTTCCCGTATTTTTCGTTTTTTATCAGGGTCTCTTGAAAAACGTGGTATCAGGTTTTCACTGTACCTGCTTTAAACTTTTAATATTTTATAATATACTTGTTAATTGACTGTTGTCTTAAAAGTAGGGTTAATATGACTGCACCACCTATATCGCAACTTCTTATGTATAGAATTTGTAGAATATGGTAAAAACTAAATCAATGCCTCTAACACACGGGTTCCCAACATATGGGTCGCGACCCCCCAAGGGGGTCGTCAACTTTTTTCGATTTTGGATTTGAACAATAAAACTAAAAATACAGTCAAAAAAATAAAAATAAAATTACCTTATTGAAAAAAATGCCTTTTTTGCATCAGGGCCGCGGGTCACGGGGCTTTTATAAAAAGGGATCGCTACCCGGAAAAGGTTGGGAACCTATGCTTTAACTATTTGATCAATTATGAACATTACCATTATTTTTTTAGTATTTCATGTCAGTTAAGTAACCATTAAAATTTCACTGTAAACATGCGTACTATTCCATTTTTAAAATCAAATTAACTGACTCTATTTCGTTGTTATATTGATTCATCAAATAACGACGGTATTAAGTAACGAGTATAACTGTATCATTCCTAATCGTCGATTCTTAAAACGGCACACGAAACAATACAATCAACATTTTAAAGCTGGTTTTACTATCAAAATGTTAAACATAAATCTGGATAGTGCAGCTTTTTGCAATCAACATTCCTACTTCGCCACTATACGAACAAAAAAAAACAGAAAAAAAATATCTTCTTCATTAGTCACGATTGGAAGATTTTTATATTGACGGCATAATAAATTATTACAAGGCACCTGTTTACCACCTACGAAGATTAAAACTAGCTAACGGACTTATATGAGGATGTTATGGATGTTAAAACATTGACAGAATTCCTAGTTAAGTGCTGTTTCAACATTCAATCCAGCCAGAGCAGGGGTGGGTTTAGGGAAAGCAATACCGGTAATGCATATACAAATAAAGTATAAAAAAAACTACAGACAATTGGAATGACAATACCGGACGAGTAAATCAAAATCGGTATTTCAATATTTTGAAATAACTAAGAAAAACACAACATTCCTTAGTACTTAGGTTCTCCAATCCCGGGATTGGTATGGTCGCGATCCCGTAATTTTGGGATTGAGAAATTCTTAGCAAATCCCGAAAATTTATAAGATTTTCGATTCGGAAGAGCAAAAAAAAAACGAGTCACCAAAACTTTTCTCAAATAATACACTATTTCACGTTGAGTACCCAATCCCGGGACCCCGAAATTGAAAATTAATCAATTCCGAAATTGCTTACCTTCAGGACATGCTTTCTCTAAGGCATTATATTAATAAAAACGCAATATTTTTTTCTTAATATAATGCCTTACCATGATGAACCATAGACAATCGGTAGCAAACGTCACAGACAGAAAAAGAAAACATGCACTACAATAAACACACTTTCTTTCTTTGAGTGGCATTGCAACGCTTGCCAGGACCCGGCTAGTAATACATTAAAATAGCAGTATTACTCACTGAAATTAATTAAATTATACGATTTTTAAAAAAATCGGCGCCGGCGTTCATTAAAACATATAAACAAATAAAATTAACGCTTTCAAATTCATCTTCATTCATCTTCGAAATCATTCACTTATAAAAACAATCAATTGAAAGATTTTTAAGAAATGTTATTTCTTTCGATTCATTGGCAGACAGTGATATAAAGCACGGCTAAAGTTGCCAAAAGCTCTTCATCAGTTATAAATTTACGCGGTAGTCCGTCTTGTGAGACGCCCACTCGCACTTCATAAATAAGTGTAATTGTGGACAGGTTGGTAAACTGTGAGAAAATAAAGAAAATTCTTGTACATAAATAAACTGCCAGAAGTGATAATGAAGTGATTATAAGCATGTTTGACGTTTTGGCGCATAGCATGTTAAAAAAAAAATCCATGGCATTGGCCAAGAAAAAAACTACCTATTGCAAAATCTTGACAGACGTTTAAAATAACACAATAGCGATTTACAGTTGGTTATGTTATATTTACTGAAGGGGGTAAGATACAAACATTAATATATGAGAATTGTGTTTATTGCAGTGCATGTTTGACGTTTGCTGCCGGTGGTTGATGGTACGACACACGCACCACATACTGTAATTTAATTGTACTACAACCTTCGCGCAAGTGTAAGCATATTTTGTCAAAATGAACTGTATGGCAGACATACAAACATTGATTTTTATATATAAGACCTTCTGTAAGTAAATATGCCTATAACATTCGAGCAAGTGCAAGCATAAAGTTTGTCAAAGTTTTATTGCAACCGGATGAGCGGTGTGGCAACGCATAAAATACGAACAAACAATCACAACTAATGCACGGAACACATTTGAACGGAATGTCAAAATGTTGACCACACGATTTGACAGATTTGAAATATTCCATTACTTAATTTTTAATACAAACAATCGAACGTTAAATTTTAATTGCCTAAATGCTATTTGACCGTCAGTCGACCGTTGTCAGTTGAATTGCATGAACAGTATTGCAGACATACAAACATTGATTTTTATATATAAGACCTACTGTAATTTAATTTTACTATGTCTATAACCTTGCCGGAAGTGCAAGCAAAAAGTTTGTTAAAGTTTTATTGCAATCGGATGAGCGATGTGGCAGCACAGTACGAGCAAACAAACATTCATTTTTTATTATATTAGATATTTAATTTAGACTGTATACATCTTTTTTAACCACTCTAAAGCTAACGACCCACCGGTGTGTCGCATACCTAATAACCACACACGCTACCCACCAGTACGTTGTCATTATTACGACGTCAATAAATATTTTTCAGAGTTTGCATCATTGAAAAAGGGTCCAACATCTCTAAAGGACTCACAAAATGAATATTAAGTTTTCTTTTATTAGTTTTTAGACAATTGCTAGCTTACAGGACAAAAAACGTTATTTTTTTCTAGCTGTCAACGGGTTAAATATGTCCTGGAACTGTGTATCAAAAAACGAAACCTATTTTAAAATGTATTGTATTGATTGAATTTGATTGGCCGATAAATTTTCTTATGCTAATTTAATCCGATATGATCTTTGCTGCAAACTTTTCATCGGAATAATAAAGCAAAGGAAATTAATTCGAAACCGCGTTCTTAGAATTGAACGATTTCAGTGCGGTCGCTGATGATTTAAGGTTGGCATCCGCCCAAAAATTAACTTTTCGCCTTCGTAAAGTTACTAGTCACTGTGAGTATTTCGAAGATAAAGATCTCCATGTGTCTAAGCCGAAGCAATCAAAACGAGTTTTTAGACTTTAGGTTACTCTCGACAGAAACTTGATTGATTTCTACGATTGTGTTGACACGATAAACAGATCATTAATTGCTTATCTTTTGATTGCAATATAATTAACATACTTAACATGCATGTTCTAATGATTGTAATCAGGGATGGATTGGAAAAAAAATACAATAAAGATAGTAAATACAAAAGTGCAAAATTTTGCAGTGTGTCAAAGATTCGTTTGTTTTGTTTTTTTTACATTTTCAAGTGACAGTGAGTGGTATTGCAATTCTTTCAGTTTGTCGATCAATTTATCAAACTTAGATTCGTATCTGTAAACACCGTCATCGAAGTCACCGACTTTAACCATTGGACTAAACACCAGGCAAACTTTATAGCTCTAATCAATTTGTGTGTTTATTTAATATTATATATTAATTTGATTAGTGTGTTCGCTGTCAATAAGAAGTCTGTACGGACTCGGGCCTGACCCATGGGCCCCTACCCGGCCCGGCCCGCGGGCCGGGGTCGGGCGGGTAAGCGCAATTGAGATTCGGGCTCGGGCCGGGCCCGGGTAAAGAATTCATTTCTACAGAAAAATATTTCAGACGACATTCGTGTCATAAGTCAGCCATGATGATTTTCATTATTACCAGTTATATAGAGCAGGGTTTTCCAAACTATGTTCCGCGGAACACTGGTGTTCCGAAAAAAATTGAAATGGTTTTATACGCTGCAACACAGTGTTCCGTTATATTTCCCGGACTTGCAAAGTGTTCCATTCCAGAAAATGTTTGGGAAACCTTAACCTAACTATAGAGAGTCGTAAATTGTTGTAAATTTGTAAAAAAAACTAGTTTTTAGGGCTGATGAGTATAAATCTTGGCTTCGGGTTGGGTTCGGGTAACAAGTGGAATATTAGAATAGGGCCCGGGCCGGGTCGGGCCTTAGTCTTTCGGACTCGGACCGGGTAATTTTGTAAAATTTCGGCCCGTGCAGATATCTACTGTCAATACTTGATGGAAAGGAATTATGTATATAATTCAAATACATAAAACACTATTTTGTATCAATTCCACATATATTAAACACGATCAGGACCGGTTTCTGCTCATTTCGATTGTTCAAACAAAATAAACATTAATTTGATGCGAATTTTTTTTTATCATTTCCGTTCTCAATGTGGACTCTATGGACTCCTAATGGAGTTTATCTAACACAAGTGTTTCTACGAGAACTGTTTGTTAATCAGTTGCTCATCGCTCTCGATACGCCCCGTACATAAGATAGGATGGGTGGGAGAAGGGAAGTTGATGAGAACTATGTACATACGTATTTGACTATATCATTAAATTTAATTTTAAAATAGGAACAGTATTCACTCAGTTCGCTGTCAGAATTCAACAACGCTGCCATTTTTAATGTATGTAAAAACAAACACAATATTTTATACGCATAATAAAACTATCAAAGATTCTTCGACTGCAATTGCAGTATGCCCTAAATGAGGAAGTTGACATTTATTCCCGCTGTTAAGTATTAAATGTCAACTGGTGTGACGTCGCGGATGCATCAGCAGCGGTATTGTTTCAATTTTCATTCATTGTTTTTTTTTTTTGTTCAATTATCACGCTTCTCGCATGTTGGGAAGGTACTTAACCTAAAAGCGGAACGGATACCAATACAAAATAATTTTTACTACAGCGAAAAAAAAACAACACGGTAACGTGTAGAAATATTTATCACGTGTTTGTGCAGTTTGTTTTTTAATTTTTACGACGGTCGTGTTCTGCAACATGTTAAATAATAATTCGACTTTGGAAAGGAAAAAAGACGTAACACACAGTTTTTTTTTAAAACAGCTTTTTTTCGATAATCACAATGTTTCCTACTTGATACACGTTCTGTCAAAAGGATGTGCAAATCCCGAGTTAGTATCTAAATTTAGCTTTTATGTTTGAAAAAAGATGAGCTTGTAAAAATTGAAACCAAAACAAAAGACTGATAAAAATGTTTTTTCTAGACAATTTCTTTAATAAATAATAGATTATGTCAATTAAACACCAGTTTAGAAGTCTCCGTGCACTTTAAGGTAGTGGATATTTCATAATTTACTCATTAGCCCAAAATCATCAAAACACGTTTTTGTGCCTCCTGTAAAATTTGCTATGTGTGGGTTACGTCCTTTTTCCTTTCCAAAGTCGATATAGATGTCGTGACGAAGAAAACATCGACGATAAATATGTTGTTTTTTTTACCTAGAGAAGATTATCATTATTCGAATTCGAAGAAAGTATTTTTATGCAGAACTTTGGGGTCGAGTAAAAAAAGACGACTCTAACCCCGGCTTTAACAATTCTAATACGGTGTTAAAAAATACTTCCGATACGTTGCTGGCCCTTTAGGAACCGAGTGAAAAACACGTTTTTTTTAAATCCGTATTCCTGACAAAGTCAGACCACCGTTCCTCTAGCATTCACCGCGGGCATCTGTTTTCAAAGCACAATGTACGGTTACTTTGCGCTTTAGTAATGTGCCTTGATTCGCAACCGTAAAGCAGCACTGTCAAGGTGCATGCGTACAACCGCGAATCCCAGACTTTCCACATTTAGTTAAAGATTGCTGTAGCTCAGGCGTGGGGAACCTGCGGCCTTTTGACTACTCTGGTGCGGCCTTTTGGCCACTTCTGTAATTCTGTAAATTTTTGTAAATTCGTAAATTCCTAACACGTTCTGGCCGTAAACTTCCGGCCAAAGATTCCCTAGTCAATGTTTAGTGCGGTCTTATGTCGAATAAGAAAAATGAATGCGGCCTTTAGAGAAGAAACGGTTCCCCACCCCTGCTCTAGCTCTAACCACTACCCTGGCATTAAAATCTTCATTTTTTACAGATGACTTGGGTTATTGTGTTTCTTTGTTGGGTCTAAATGTTACCTGTAATCTTGTTCTCGAATTGAATAGAAAAGTTTCAAATTGTGTAAGCTTTGAATCGATTGATAGGCGTATAATTCATTCACACCTGTTAAAATATTCCGACTCGATCAATGGCTGATGGATTGCTTTGCCCTAAGGCTGCAACGTCTCCCAAGCATAATACATAATTGAGTATAACACGGAGCGAGTAAGACGTATTAATATGATGCATCAAACATGTAATTGAAAGAGAAACACAGATATGCAAGGAAAATAAACACTTAGATATGATATCGAAGATGTCCATCCAAAATACAGACGAATCAAAGTTATGAAACAATATGAACCTAATGACCTACAGTTTTTTTCTGATAACAGCAGTGGTGGCCGGTCAATGTGGCATTGGATGAATGCACCCCTTGTATATGCAGGGGAGGTTATATTTCATGAAATAATATTCAAAAATAATATTTATACCATTCACTCATTTTAAATACGTCCTTTTTCCTTTCCACAGTCGATATGAATTGACAGGTTTGTATAAACTCAGCCTGTAACGCTGGAGGGGACACCCGGGTGTCCCCTCCATGTAACGCTCGACGTTCTAACTCAGGTTCAATAAAACGTTCTTGTTGGGTTGACTTCTGACTCTGAAGTAGTAGTCACTTTCTTTATTGATTTTCCCAATTATTTATACTAATTTCTTAAATGCTACGTTAACAAAATTCTATATTTTAATTCTATTGTGCTTTCATAATTCGAGGTGTCGTCATTAACAATAGTTCTTATGTTGCATCTATCGATACTCAATATTGTCCACACAGCATAATTTCTACTTTACATGTTACCTATGCAGTCATGCTGACTGTGTGTTTTGCCAAATATTGCATAGTGATAGCTGACATACATTCTTTATATATATCGATATTCAATATTGTCCACACAGCATAACTTGTACTTTACAGGTTACCCGTGCAGTCATGCTGACTGTGTGTTTTGCCAAATATTTCATATTGATAGCTGACATACATTCTTTATATATATAAGTTATTTATGATATATATATATGGCCATCGTCACAAGCCTAGCATATGGCTGGACATCTTCACGAATGAATAAGTAGAAGCCTGTAAAAAGCCTTTAACCCTTAGAAAGAACAGAGCGATAACAAAACTCCTTTTGGTTAGCGATTGGCTTATGGTGTAGGACCAGGTAAAGTGGAGGAGACTGATTTAGGCTAGCATGGTCATCCAAGACTGTATTGTAATAAATAACAACTAAAATACTGTCTCTATCGAATCAGTACTCAAAAATATTTCTTTATCAGGAAAACTTTATCCAAAAGTTTTGACGTGACCTTGTAGGATGCTACGACCCAAAAAGCGTAAAAAGTGTAAAAAGAAAGCCAAACTGTCAGACGATCAGTTATTTAAAAAAAAATGTAGAGAATTACAATAATTATTGTTATAAAAAGTTTCTGGGAAAATTTTTACATTTTCTTCAGGTGTCAACGTTGTAAAAAGGTGCTATAAAAACGAGACACACTTGTAAAAAAAAACTTAATGACGTCAAACGAGGAATGATGGTTAAAAAAGGTAAGTATGTGTGTCAGACGTTTTCAATTATCGTCCCGGAGTAATTGTAAAATCCTCCTGGAAGATACTATGTTAGAGTAAGTGGAATGTACCGTTTGTAAATGATAGTAAATAAACTTTCATTTTATATTTATATTATTGTAGACACAGGGGGATGCAGTCGTTTTACACATTCTATATCGCATAATACTTTCGTTCATTTTCAAATTTAAAATAAATATTACATAGCACCTTCAAAAAACATTTTTTTCATAAATTATGGCATAAGTCCGCAATCTACTCAATTTTTCACTAAAACTTACTTTTAAGGCTTGCTTTAAAACAGTGGTTTCCAGCCTACATGT
This sequence comes from Himalopsyche anomala, assembly GCA_031772345.1. Taxonomy (NCBI): domain Eukaryota; kingdom Metazoa; phylum Arthropoda; class Insecta; order Trichoptera; family Rhyacophilidae; genus Himalopsyche; species Himalopsyche anomala. Next base: position 2,364,384 of record CM062831.1, on the reverse strand, counting down.
TACTACACCTCCTTTCGAAAAATCTTTTTTTTTTTTTATTACTATTGATATATATTTCAATTAAAACAAAATATGTAATACTATTCATCTCTACTGGGACTTTTATAAGTGACTGGACATAAATCCCTTTTTATCGATAAATCTGACACGTCATTTGAAAAATTATAAATATTTAGCGAATCGGAAATAAGTAATTGCAATGGCATTTTTTTTAACAGCTTAACGACCGCGGACGCGTATTTGAGTCTTTGAAAAACAAAGGTTGCTGGCCGGCGGACTCATATATGCGTATAGGCGAAGTATCTGGAAGCTAAGAAAATTAAATTTGGTAAAGATATCTCAATTTGTTTACAAATTATTGTGAATTTAGTAAAATTACACCAGGCCGCCAGGTGAAATTTTATAAAAAAACGTGCGGTCGTTATGCTGTTTTAAAATAAGTATAATACAATTTATATGCATTTCATGGTGGACCTTCGATTTAACAACCCCTGGCGCAGAGTATTTATTCCCTGCCGGGCAGAAGTGTCTCGGCTCGCACGAATCGACACGAAATAAAGTGAAAAGTGTCCTTAATCACCCAGTCGAGGGCGGTCATTAAAGGCCCGCAGGTATTGAATAACGTGCCACTATACATTACGTATAACGAGATGCATTAAAACGAAATAATTAATACGGGGAGGCGGCGGCCGACCACCAGTGTCCGCCTCTGCCTTTCTCTGTCATGGGAGCATTCACGAGATATTAAAACATATTTTTTCTCTGGGTGTATTCGGCGGAAGCTTTATAGATATACATATTTATTTTTAAAGGCTCGTATCTTTCATGTCAGAATTTATATTAACAGGTCAGTGTAAATAGCAGGGCTGTGGAGTAGGAGTCGGAGTCGCGGTTTTTTGACCGGAGTCGGAGTCGTGAAAAATGAACGGCTCATTTTTTTTTGAAAAATATACTTAATGATGTGTATTCAAACAAAATAGTCCAATTTGCTGAAATTTCATGCTTGGCTGACTAAAGATGATCTGATGGTATACATATATATAAGTTAAAATGAAATTATTGAAAAATTATTGAAATTATTGAAAAAAACCGAAATGGTTATAAAATATTCTGACCGTATAATATTTTTATTCTGACCAAAAATTGATTGAAATTCGACCATTTAATTTGTTTCCATTTTTAAAACCATATTTGCTTTCAATGTTGTGTTATATGTATATGGTCTCATATTGGAGGTATATCTCAACAGAAGTTTTTCGTACGAGAACCGCTTGTTCCTTAGTTCCTTAAGATCTCTTTTTTCAAAGAGTGTAGGGATATAAATGATAGGGTTAGGACATGACTAGAGATTAAAAAACCGTTCTCGTTGAACAGAAATCGATTGCAAAAATACTGTTTGAATTGGGATCCCCTCAGAGGTGAAGTGAGCCAAGTCGTATTTTAGGAAAAAAATATTTGGCTTCCGTAACATTTATTACGGGTTCGAGTCCCGGTACGAACAGCACATTTTCAATATATTTATCGTTTTCTGTTCGAAAGGATAAGTGTATGTGTTGCGTAAAAATTTCCGTGCGAAGCACGTGCTACACATAGTTACAGAATCATTAGAATAAAAAATATTTTTATAAAATATGTCTTATAATTAGTTATGAGCCATCAAGATGTAAAGTGAGCCATGTAGTAAAATGGTAAAACTATTCTGTCGGATTTGTACGTAAAATCAAGTCTTTATTCGTTATTTTGATGGATTTTTTAAGACATGTAGAATATTATAACGCATCTAACTCATTTGTTCCTAAAATACCACTTGGCTCACTTCACCTCTCAGGGTCATGTATGTCATGCCATCCCACCGAGAATTGACAGTGAACACATTAAAAATGATTATATTTTAGTGTATTCACTGTCAATACTTGATGGAAAGGCATTTATATGTATTAATAAAAACACAATATTCCTTTGTACTATATTCCACTTGATTTAAAAGTTCAGGATCAGTTGACAATGCTCGCAATGAGCGAAACCGGTCCTGACCTTTTAAATAAAGTGGAATAAAGTTTAAACTCGAAGATCGTCTTAAGTGTAAAGCAATTTTCTCTTCTTCTTCGGGGCCGAGTTAATAATCCTGAAATTCTCATGGCTATTAACTTACATGCTCCCAATTTTTTCTTACGTGGGGAAAACTATTACCAAAAACTTTGTTTCTAAAAAATTGTTCCTCGCGTAGGACGTATGAGTCGCCAGTTTCAAGGGCCGTTCGACTGATCAACTCATTGCCTAGAGAACTGGACATTTTTAGTGACAGTATTTGTGAACTGTTTTTTTAGTTTTATTTTTTATTTCATGATTTTGTATGTTGATTTTATTGTATTGTGCAGTATGATGTATTAGGTTTTAATTTATTTTGTCAAGTACATGGTGAAATGGCGTCAGCTGTAATGTCATGCACTGTACTTTTAATTTTTACGACAATAAATAAAGTACAAAGGAATATTGTGTTTTTATTAAGATTATATTTATAAGGCTATAACAATATAATTTTAGCATCAATACATATTATAATAATATTACCTGAAACACAATCGAACCATTAAATTAATAGAATATGAAATAAAAATATCCCTTAAGCAACCTTCTTAGGTCGATGGTATTCATTGAATCCACAATAGTATTATATTGTAATAAATGTAGTCTTCAACTTAATAAATTCATTTGGCTACCGTCTTCGGTCAAATACATACATATGTATAATAAAAAAATAATCCAGAAATATGGGTTGACATTATTCGGGAGTGACCACCAGTGACCGGTGACCACACACTGCGCTTTGAGGTGGTCGCCAAATTTTAATGTCATAACTGGATTCTGGACATCGAATTTTGCGGCTATTTTGCTTACTTTGGACGGGAATTACAGGTCATATTAATGTCGTATTTATTTATATCTTGTAGTTTATTTTGCCGCCTGTGTGGTCGAGTGGCCAACGTCGTTGGCTACCGCTACGGAGGTCACGGGTTCGAATCCCAGTACGGGCAGTTTATATAAATTGATTTTTCAATCGATTTATGAATTTCTGTTCAAAGACATGGATGTATGTGATGTCTTGAATTCCCCCCTCCCACCCATTCTATCCTATTAACGGGGTGTATCGAGAGCGATTAGCTAACCACTAGTCCTTTCCTAGCCCTTTCCTTCTATTCCTACTTATATTACTACTATTAAAAAGAGAGGTTGAGCAACTGAGTAACAAGCAGTTCTCGTAGAAACACTTCTGTTGAGATAAACTCCATTGGGAGTCCATATGCTCCACATTGGGAGCGGACATAGTTAAAAAAAAAATTAAAAAAAAAAGTTTATTTTAAATGTCAAAAAAATAATATTTTTAACCACAACATTTTCTAGTAAAAAGAATAAGCAATGAATAATACGAGGAATAGATAGTAACAATGTCACAGTAGAATATGATTGAAATTAATCTCTCTTTTTGACACGATTTTAAAATACCAGGGTCCAATAAAAAGAACACGTATTATATGTTTACACGAAATATTTTTTCTTACACGATTCCTAAACATAAAAAACACAGGACCGGATAACGGATTTCGTAATAACAAGAAATTTAACAGCCCAAGACAGTAATGATAACAAACAAAACTCTTGAATACATTTTTAAAGATATTTACGTCCAATCCCTCATAAAAGTCCCCATATATTATCAAGTGGCGATGAATAGTATTATTATGTCTAATGTAATTTACTTTTTTTTATCCATGTGTAGCATTTGTTCTAGGAAGTGAAGGTATCTCAACTGAACTTTATTTTCTACGACTGTTTGTTAGTCGTTCAACCTTTGTTTTTTCAAAAATAGTAGTAGGTATGGAAGGATATAACTAGGGCAGGACTAGAAGTTAACTCACCGCTCTCGCTGCGCCCAGTTATTGAATTATCGTAATGGTGGTAGGGAAATTTTAGACGTCACAAATAACCATGCCTTCGAACAGAAATGCTGTTCGTACTGTGGACTCGAACCCGTGAAATCCGGCACGGAAGCCAGCAACGCCAACCGCTGCGCCATAGGACCCGAAATTTTAATTAATAATATTTAATTTACCCATTAGGTCTTCATTAATATCTTTTTTTACGCGATTTTCTATACTGCAATGTTTTTCTTTTATTCTTAAAGGACTTTTTTATTAATTCACTGAACCAATCTTCAACTTTCTATTCATTCTAAAGTCGTGTAAAAAAAGATGACTCCGAGGAAATTTTTCGACAATTTCATTTTAACATATATATATGTATACCCAGGGATGGGCTGGAAGGGGGCTCGCCCGAGCCCCTTGTTAAATTTCTGCGTGGCCGGCGAGCCTCTTGTTTAGTTAAGAAAATCATTCATTTAAGATCAAATCAGCACCCAACTGCAATTTTTTATAAATTGTAATACAAAACAGAAGACTTTGTTGCTCCTCCATTTTTTTAATTGAAGAAGCAAACAAAGTCAATTAACGAGTCGCAAAAAAGCCAGTGAGGCACGTCATATGCATCATTTATGGTATGAAGACATTATGGCTGAGATTTACCGAGCCCCTTGTTAACATATTACCAGCCTACCGCTGTGTATACCATCAGCCAAGCATGCAATGTCAACACTTTGGACTATTTTGTTTGAATACACATAGTTAAATATATTTTTCAAAAAAAAAATCGAACCGCTCATTTTTCACGACTCCAGCCAAAATACCACGACTCCGACTCCACAGCCCTGCTATTTATTCTATCATTTTTCTAACACGGTTTTTTTGTGGAACATATCAACCGTGCTGTAAAAGAGTTGGTTGTATAATACAGTTAATTACAATATAGTCTGTTCACGTATGTATGGCTTATGATGCTCATCCAAATTAATATTATTACCGTAATGCGATCGGCACTGGATTACTGCCTTAATTACTAATCCTATGAGATTATCGACTTCCAAACCAAACCATAGTGAGGTTTTTTTAGTAATTTTAATCCGATGAATCAACGGCACAATAATGTTAGTCTCATTAGCATTAGGCTATCATAAACAAATAAAACTTTTGTATGTATGTATATTGACAGTGGAAATGAAAAAGAACGTAACCCACACATATTTTTTTTAAAGGAGGAACAAAAAACGTTTTTGATCATTTTGGGCCATAAGCAAATACGTAACCCACAGGTTTTTTTTGATAATCACAATGTATCGAATTTGATACACGTTCTATCAAAAGGATGCAAGCTGCAAATGCCGAATTAGTATATAAATTTAGCTTTTATGTTTGAAAAAGATCAGCTTGTAAAAAAATAAAACCAAGAACAATGACTGAAAGAAAGGTTTTTCCTAGACAATTTCTGTAATTAATATTAGATTATGTCAATTAAACACCAGTCAAGAAGTCTCCGTGCACTTCAGGGTTGAGTATAATTTATAATTTTCATACGGCCCAAAATCATCAAAACGCGTTTTTGTGCCTGCTGTAAAATTAGCTATGTGTGAGTTATGTCCTTTTTCGTTTCTACAGTCGATATATATTATATAAAGCAAACATTTTTAAAAATAAAAATAATAAAAGATTTTTTAGTACTTTTTCCACTTAAAATTTATTTGATCAGGACCGGTTTTGCTCCTCGCGAGCATTATCAACTCATAGATAAAAAAAGGTGTAAACTTAGTTAGTATTTATTTCGTAAACGCATTTCAATTTAATCTGTATAAAGAGCACTGTTTAATTTATTTTTCTTATCAGTTGATAATGCTCGCGAGGAGCGAAACCGGTCCTGATTAAATAAATTTTAAGTGAAAAAAGTACTAAAAATCTTTTATTATTTTTATTATAATGCCATTCCACCAAATATTGACAGTGAACACTTTAAAAGTGATTTTTAAAAATATTTATTTGTTGGAAAAGAAATTATTAATAGGCAAAATTTACATTTTGGCAAATATGCGATGACTGTATAGAAAAAAAAAGAGTGAGAGATGTGTGGGTTACAACCTCCTTTCCACAGTCGACATCTTTGAAGAGCACGGAGAATTATAAACTGGTGTTTAATTGACCTTATCTAAAAGACCTTTTTTTTGCAATTCTCAAAGGCCTTTTTTTTCAATTTAAAAATGTTAATTTAGTAACTAATTCGGCATCTGTAGCTTAAATCTTTTTGATAGGATAGAATACCATATTGTATTGTACGTTGTGGTAATCGAAAAAAGCTGTTTTGAAAAAACAGTAGGTTACTTAATTTTGTCTTTTGACACTCGATATGTATTATTAATACTTTTTTGTATTATTTTACGTGTGTAAGAATAAGTTTTATTGATTGTTATCTCACTATCGTACAATTTTTTTAGCAGGAAATTTTTTTTTTTTTTTAATTTGGACATTAGTTTGCACAATAAAGATGACGGTTGCTTTCAGCATACAGTGGTAAAGAATATATGGGCCAATCAGGGGTGAAGTGAGCCAAATGGCATTTCAGAAAAAAGTTAGATACGTTGTCATATTCTACACGTCTTAAATATCGTAAAAGTGAAGTTACCTCAGTTTAATACACATTGCAATAGTGTTATACCGGTAAAATAAAATTATGTAAAACACCAAATAAAGACGTGATTGTACTTAAAAACCAAAGAAAAAGTATAATTATTATACTAGTTGGCTCACTTCACCTCTCGAGGGCCCATATTTTATTAGTTATAACAGAATGTTTCCCTTCGATAGAAATGCAGAAAGAAATAATACACATGAATAATACGGTAAAAATAGCAACGTATTTAGTTCTACGTAATTACAATACATTAAATTAATTAACCATGACTTAAGTGTTTCGAAAAAGTCAGTATATATAGCTGAGAAAAATGTAAGTTTAATCATAGTCCTGACGATGGCGAAAGCCGAAATAGCTATCAACTAATAAATATAAAAACCTTATAACTAAATACGTTGCTATTTTTACCCTATTAAAATGGAGTTCTACCAAGTCAATCAAGTAATACAGATGGTGTTTTTAAAATATCACTGTGAATACGCATCGATCGAGGGATGTCGAAAAATATCGTATTATGTATGCGATGGGTAGAACTGGTAGAAGGATGACAAAGTTGGTTCTTACCTTTGCATTCGTTGGCATCTCTGGCAGTGGCGCGTCCCCAGGGTCTGTCGAAGTGGAACAGCTTGCAGCGTTCGCAGTCCCTCCCGGTGGTGTTATGTTTGCAGTCGCACGCCAGCCCGTCCTTCCCAGGAGAGCACCTACTCGCGTGCCCGTTGCACTTGCATCGCCCTCCGACGGCGAAGTCTGACACGGCATAATGGTGCGCCATGGTGGCCGTTGACACCGTCGTCATCGCCTCGAGGGCGTTCAAGGAGTATCCCGCGGCGGCTCCGTCTCTCAAGTCCAGCGTGTCCTCGACGACCGTCTCGTCGCTCACATCGCCAGGCTCGGCCGGCATGTGCAAGCGATTGAACACGACTTTCACGTCGGTAGCCGTCACCCAGTCTTGTAGAACTGGTGAGTTGTCGAAATCGGGTGCGCTAGGTCTGCCTTCGAGAGTGCTGAAAGCGACCCGGCCTGCTGGTCCACCGCCTTCCGCTCCAGCGTATCTATGCGAGTCGGAGCATCGAGCTTCTTGCTCGTTCGACTTCGTGATGGTTACCCGGTTTGGTCTTCCGTAAACTCGCCGACACTGGCTCGAGTAAAACTGGAATGGTTGCCAAGTTTTTCCATAATCAACACTTTTATATACGGCTATGGAGTCAGGCTTTGCGGCGCGAGGACAAAACTGCAAGCTAACGTATGTCAATTCGTATTTTTTGCCTAAAGACAGCGTGAGAGTCACATTATCTGGTGGAGAATCAGGTGAAACCGGAGGTGGAAGTGGATCTGATCTCCAGCATGTGACATTATTCGGATTATTAAGATCAGTTAGATGAGATGCCGGGAATCTTTTTTTCGGCTGCGCGTTGTCGCAGAGGTGGCAAACGGCTGCGCGACCAGGCGCTGGCGGGTCGCAATAGCGTGCCGGCGCGTGTCTTCCGCAGGTGCTGGACGCTTGGACGGGCGCGTTGAAAGCGGCGTTTACGAAGTCTGGGATGCAGCGCCTCGGTCTTTCGTCGTCGTAACAAGGGTCGCTGGGTTGCGCGGCGAAGGTGCGCACGAATCCTTCGGCTGAGACGGTCGCGAAGAGCGCGATCACCGTCAGCGCCAGTACCGCCGCTGGCGATGAGAGCACCATCCTTCTGGCTGACCTTCCCGCGAAATCACGCGCAGCGGATCGTAGACATAATACGGATACCGCAATGGTTAAATTCGCGATTTGTCTATACAAATTCAAGATCTGCCGCTGTATTTATTTACCAATAATCTTTATATCGTTTCTCGAGAAATATATAAGATACAATAAACGTATTTTTTTTACAGAAATTGGGCACTAACAATTTATTTCACAAAATACTTTCAAACGTTTTGTATTTTTTGAATAAAACTCTACTGAAAAAAAAAACTAGTTTATATTATCAGAAAAAGACAGTCACTCATTCAAAAAAAAAACACGCAAATAAATTTAACACAATTAACATTTATTCTAATAAAAAAAAATTAAATCTGTTTTTTTGTAATGAATTCTGGCAAATAATAAAATTAAATTAAGCACTCGCGAACGAAAAAGCACACTTAATAAAATTAGCATCAATAACACAAAACGAAATAGAATAAAATAAAATAACTCAAAACTGACAAGTTGTCGGAGAAAATTATTTATATTTATTAAACCTAAACTATTAAAAAATTTGTCAAAACAATTTAGGTACACCGACCCCCAACACGGCAGAGACAGTGTGGGCCAACAAAAACTGACCCGCCAGGAAAGAAGAAACAAAACTATTCAACAAACTCAAAAAAAGTATACAATTTAAAACGCGGTTTTTTTTGTATTATCTGACACAAAAGGGCGCAAAACTGAAAGGTAAACAAGCGAAAAAAACACAATGAAATAAAATTCAGTCATACGTTTCGCAGGAGACACTTATTCTTATGATTTTTTTTTTTTAACAAGAAAGTTTTGTAAAGAGATGCGGAGATATGCGACCGGAGTAGACGCGTTGTCTGGCGCGAGTCTAGAAAACCAGCTGAGAGAATGCGCGCGACCGAGATACACGGACAGCTTGAAAGCTGGGAAGAGACTGAGTAAAATTGTTGAAGAGCGCGAGCTTCTCCCCTCTCGCCCTTCGCCGGCGGATGGAGAGCCTCTCGCGGGGGGCGCTGGAAGCTGCAACTAAATAACAATCACGCTTCCTACTCGGAATGTATTCGTATAAAAGTTTTAATAAATTATATATTTTTAAGTATTACTTATAATTTAATAGGAGTGATAAAAAATCCACTCCTTCCCCAGGACACCATGAATTGCTTTGAGATTAAGCGAGCCCATTTTTAACGTATTGGCAGCCCACCGCTGCCTAAAGCTGCTCTTTATCTTAATTCTACTCTGATGCTAAATAAGACTTCATATTTACATTCTTCCAAGAGTTTACTATTGATTTTTCAATATCGTATAAATCTTTTACGAATATTTCTGAGAAACGTTTATTTATAAAAAAAAACGCATCAAAATGCACACATCCAGTACGAAAAGTCACAGATCCACTGCGGTTGCCATAAATGTAGTTTTATAACATGTACAGATTGGTTACAAAATTACTGCTCTTTTTTATTTAAATATTTAAAAAAAAAACAAATATTCACTTAAATACTAAATGACGAATCAAGAGTTTAATTAATATCTTCATTTATTGATTTGGCATTTACTTGTTAGAACTCCATTTTAATAGGGTAAAAATATCAAGGTATTTCAGTTCTACCCGTTTTTTATATGTTATACGTTGATAGCTATTTCGGCTGTCGCCATCGTCAGAACTATGCTTTAAACGTAAATTTGCTCTGCCATATATACTGGCTAAGAAGAGATACACAATGCATCATATTATTCACTCTAACATACTAATTCAAATTCTAATTACAATATTGCACTTATTAAATGTGATTTTTGCTTATCGTTCTTTGTAACACTGAGTAACTGTCTACCACAAGAAGTATTCTGAAATATATCTCTTTCTTTCCCTACGTAAACAAAAAAAATATTTATCTCGTTGTATGTCAGAGTCGTCGGCTTTCATGCCGGACCTCTCAGGTTTCAACAGCATTATTTCAATCCAACGGATGTTTATGATGACCCCTCCCCGCACCTTTCAATCTGAAAATAACTAGGTGTAACTAGAGTTAACTAGTCATGTCCTATTCCTATCCTTTTTATCACAATTCTTTTTGAAAAATAATGTTCTCCTACCCCCATGTTTTAGTTTTATATAACGAATAACAGTTTTTAAAAAGATTATTTACATTTTATTATTATTTTGACTTAAATATCTTTAAAAAAATAAAATATACATCTGTAATAAATCCCACTTTTCTTTAAATACCACGACCGGTTTTGCTCATGACGAGCATTATCAACTGACAAAAAAATAAAATCTTACAGTGATTTTACAAGTCTTATTAACTGTTTGAATACCGCGCAAATAAATCACTAATATGTCCCAGAGATACTGCGTGTTTTTGAGAAAAATAATTTTGCCTAATATACACTCGAATTCGATATTTTAAAAACCTATATTGACTCAGTATAGATAGCACTACACATATTCATCAAAATATTGCTTATATTCTATTAGAATACCAAGTATTTGATTTTTTAAATGTCTTAGACATCCGTGTTCGGTTGCATATGTTGCGGACACCGGTTTCCACTTGGTATTCAAGTGGTTAAATAAAAAAGGTGTACTAAGCAAATGGTTTTGTAAATATTTTTCGTGTGAATTTTAATAACTGATAAATGTATTTAAATTAATTAATTTTACATAATAAATCATTATTTAAAATATTTTTTTACGAAGTAATTACCGATCCAACAAAAAACATGAATGTGTTTTGTTCGAATCAAATTCCAACGCATTTCTGATCGAGCAAACGTCTTCATTCTTTTCAACTATTTCCAGATATAGACGTGGCTATTTTTCTGCATTGATGCTTTTGTTAAAATCCAGAACAACTGCACGTAAATATTTAGTTTGGTTTCTAAATATAAAATATACTGCGCACCATTTTGAATGCGATAGACGAAATTCCAGAGAATTTACGAAAAGAGATAGTAACCGTAATAACGATGCTCTCTCTTTATCTTATCGTGTTGCATGAAAATTTTGGTTTCCGTTCGCATTATAACACGAAAGTACAATCGAAAACTTTGAAAGTTTCTGCGAAAGCTTTGCAAAACACAAAACATTAAATATGTTTGATGTTGTTAAAACTCTGGCTCTATCTAAATACAGTGGAACCCCGATCTACCGCATTGTTCGTTTTCCCGCATGGATCGTTTATTTTTCATATCCCGTATTAACCGTTCCCCGATTTACCGTTTTCCTCGATCTATCGTTTAAATATTTTGGTCCCGTCACGAATATTATCCCGATTAACCCTTTTCGTTGAATATTTTTCATAAATACTTTTGCCTCGCATTTCGTTACGCATTTTTTTTTCAGTGGAACCCAGGGGTGGGCTGGAGGGGGCTCGGAGGGGTTCACGCGAGCCCTTTGTTAAATTTGACTGAGGCCGGCGAGCCCTTTGTTAATTTAAGAGAAAGCAATATTCTCAGATCAAATTAGTGTATAACTGCAATTTCTGACTTATATGTTATCGACGACAGCTTCAGTATACACAGTAGTTCATTGTTAGTCATTTAGATTGATAAGTTTACGGTAAAATGCGTATTGTTACACGTTATAAGTGTATTAAATAAGCAATCGATTGCTTTTTTAAGTATTGCATATAATTGCATAAGAGTGCTACAAATATTCACTTCTTCCTCAGAACATCGAAAATTGCTTTGAGATTAAGCGAGCCCCTTGTTAACGTAATGGCAGCCCACCCCTGGTAGAACCCCGATCTACCGTTCTCGCTATCTTCGTTTTTCTGCATGGATCGTATATTTTTTTTACTCGACCAAGACCCCGTCATAACAATATTTAATAATTCCACGTTTATCATTCCCCGATTTACTGATTTCCTCGATCTATCATCTTAATAATATTATCGTCCCGTCCCAATTATTATCACGATTGACCGTTTTTGTAGAATATTTTTTTTGACTCAAATAGTTTTACATCGCATTTAGTTACATAAATAAATAAGTTTTTTGAAAATTAAACATTTTTTTGGTATTATTTGAAGATTTCCCGCATTATTCGTTCATTTATTACGGTCCCTTGAAAAACGTGGAATCGAGGTTCCACTGTATATGATTTCATTTTTTAGGTACAGTTGTGTCAAGCATTTTTTTAAATTCATGTCCGCTCCCAATGTGGAAGTATGGCTTCCATTAGAAGGTATCCCAAAAATACTGTGTATACGAATGGGGGGGAGGAACATGCGGCGTTTTGGCTACTCTGATGCGGTCTTTTGACTTGATCAAAAAACTATACGCAAACGTTTGGAGAAAGAGCGTAATCAACCCATTATATGTTCGACAGTCGAAAAAAAGAGAGGGGGGATGTCAACGTTTTCTTTACTGAATTATATTATATTATATTGAATCAGATAAATGAATGTGGTCTTTAGAAATTAAAAGGTTCCCCACCCCTGATATATATATATTTATATGAATGCTATGCTGTTTTACAATACGTCACAATTTTTCTAAATTGATTAACCAAAGCTGGAATGATATGGGAGGAAGCAAAAAGACTGGCAGGGGACAGAGAATCTTGGAGGAATCATGTGGTGGCCATATGCTCCGACTATGGAGCGGATATGGAAAAAAAATTAGCCAAAATACGTAAATTTATTATTTTGCTTTTTTTCGTTCTGAAAAATATTTCTAAACACCAATAATATTTATCTGATATTTATTGCATCTTTATACCTCAATAATGCAATGTTAATATTACAAACATTTGTCTGGGGTCACTTTGTACCCCGTACTTAAGTGTTAAAAATGTCTACACGACATAAAATATAGGACAGTTATAACAAGAAAGTTTATGAAAGCCACTACCGAAGCTAATAAATTCTGTTTGTATTTTATCAGGTAAGAATATTATTCGCCTGCTGTGGCCCAGTTGGTTAGAGCTTGCTCTACCGATCACTCAGGTCTTGGTTCGATTCCTGGTAAGATCACAGTAAATTTGAGAATTATTCAATTCAAAGTTGTGATCAAAGACTGGGTGCTTGTGATGTCAATTCACATTATTTTATTCTCCTTTCATCCTTCTGATCCTTAAATAACTGGGTGTAGCAATAGCGATTAGTTAACCACTAGTCCTGTTCTAGCCTTATCCTTCTTTCCCAACTACTCTTTTTGAAAAAAGTGAGGTTAAGCGACTGAGTAACAAATAGTTCTCGTTGCAAAAAAAACTTATTTTGAGATACTTCCGTTAGGAGGCCATATGCTCCACATTGAGAGCGGACATGGGTTAAAAAAATAACATTAATATCATGACGTATGAAAATAATAAATTATTTTTTATATTAATACACTTTATCACTGATTTTAAAAATGCATCAGTCTTCATCAATAACATATAATATTTCAAATTTCAAATTTTGACCTAGACAAATTTTAATATTGACTGTCTATAGATTGTATGAGTACACATTTTCCAAAAATTATGTATGTTCTCTGCGGGTAATTTAAATCCAATTTAATTTTGATTGAGTGCCGTAATTTTGTAGACAGGGTGTATGTTGGCCCACACCTTGATCGATCGGATTCTTGATTAACCCTCGGCGCTGTCAATTCCACGCAGAGAAATTTATCATCGATTTTTAAAAGAAGTTAAAAAAAATACATAATAATACTTGAACCGGCTTAAAGCTATGTATGTACACATTTTATTAAGCCATTTGTAATCTGCCATAAAATGACGACCCCCATACGTGTTTTTTTTTTAATTTAAATATTTATAAATTATACTCAACTGTGCTATTTTCAACTTTTAACTTATAACATACTATATTTAGTGGGTGTTATATTATATAAAATACGTGACATGACTCTCAATTTATTTTTGAGCACAATTAATATAACTAAAACTTTTAAATGTCTGTCAGTTGTCATCACAAAGAGGGTCGTGGGAGCTTAGGCAGCGGAGGGCTGCCAATATGTTAACAAGGGGCTCGGTAAATCTTATCCATTTATTTGTATCGATTTTCGCTCCCAATGAAAGTATCTCAAAAAAAGTTTTTTTTTCTACGAGAACTGTTTGTTACTTAGTCGCTCAATCTCTCTTTTCCAAAAAAAGAAATAGGGATAGAATGATAAGACTAAGACAGGACTAGTGATTATCTCGAACCCATGAGGTCCGGCACGGAAGCCCACAACGCTGAATGAAAAAATGAAGGGGATACTAAGTCCTGTTTCGTAACAAAATTTAACCATCTACAGAAATTGCAGTTAGGTGCTGATTTGAGCTAAGATGAATGATTTTCTTATCTTAACAGGGGGCTCGCTGGCCGCACTGAAATTTAGCAAGGGGCTCGCGCGAGCTCCTCCGAGCCCCCTCCAGCCCACCCCTGAGCTTAGGCCTTAAAAATCTCGTTACATATCATACGGTTAACTTTCAAAATAACTAGTACCAAATAACCGCCATAATGACTCAGACGTAAATAATTTTATTTCCGGTTTGTGCGTATGAAAGTTAAATACAACCCAAGCGCAGCCGGGCAGTACACTTACCAACTTTATGTGTGCTACGTAAACATTTTATTTTTCTAGCTTCATGTTTGTGATTTGGTTGAAAGTGGGCGTGGTATTTACTTGGAATTCGTAATACCATAATAACGAGGTTAAATCTATCCTGGGCGACGTCGGGCTATTAATCTAGGATATAAAAATAGATAGATAAAAATTCTTATAAATTTAATATTACAAATTCAAATGTCAAAATCTTTGTATAGATGTTTTATTATTATACAATAATGCAGTCTGCTTAACTCGATAGCTGCCACAGACGAGATATCTCGTCAAAGACTAATTAAATTAATAATTGAAAATTGTAGCCGGCGTGCTAGGTAATTACTATTAATTATTTACGGCAGCTAAACGGCTAAGCTATGACTGAATTTCAAACTACTAATTATTCTAGAATTAATTAGTAAAATTAATCTCTTTCAAAATAATAGAATAATCTCCAATAAACTGTGCCGAGGCAAGAAAGTGTTAACACATATGAATTTATTTTAGACGCCAACCAAGCAATTATCAAAGCAATTTTAGGACAAGCCTTGATCGCTGTAATTCGCTTAACACAAAATATTTAATTATTTATTTACTCAGTAATATTTTTATGGGTCTTACTATTTTGGCTACACGCATCACAAACCTTTGTTTACGGTTTTTTTTTTAATTAAAAAAAATGGCATTACAGCTAATGCCAATGCGCCAAATATTTTCAAGTTGAACGAACGATGTCACTTGAGATCTACTCGAGTAACAATTTCGTAGATTGTATACATTGCTAAAAAGAAAATTTGGCTCTCCCAAAATTTTAGCTCACGAACCGCCACTGGATTTAATATAAATGTTAATGTTATTTTTATGCACTACACATTAATAATTATATACGATACGTGTATCATCATCCTAAGGCTAAAATCTACAATTCAAATATTATCATATACAGCGGTGGGCTGCCAATACGTTAACAAGGGACTCGCTTAATTTAAAATTAATTCTCGATGTTCTGGGAAAAAGTGTTTTTTTGTAATATTCCTCTGCAATTATATACATAACTTTAATAAACAATCGATTGTTACTTAATACACTTATAATATGTTAAAATATGCAATTTACCGTAAACTTATCAATCTAAATTACTGAAAATATACTACTGTGTATACTGAAGCTGTCGTAGATAATATATATGTAAGACACAAATTGTAGTTATATACTAATTTGATATGCGAATATTGTTTTATTTTAAATTAACAAGGGGCTTGTCGGTTTTAGTAAAATTTAACAAGGGGCTCGCTCGAGGCCCTAAGAGCCCCCTCCAGCCCACCCCTCATCATATCTTTATATAATATTTAGGCGGTAATCCCTTTTAAATAATGAATAACAAGCTTATCCAAGAAAACAACACATGACTTAATTCTTTTCCTTCGATATTATTTTTATTAGAGTGGAAGTACTTCATCGCGTAAATAATGAAGGGTTGGGCATGAATCAACTAAAATTCTTAGGTTGAAGTAACAGTAGGGTTGCCAGACGTCCCGATTAACCGGGACTGTCACCGGTTTGAGTCTCGTGTCCCGGTATCCCGAACAAACCTCTCGAGACGCCCAAATGTCCCGGTTTACGATCTTCACTGATTATTTGAGGAAATTGGTAAATCTTGAGTTTTTGGATTCGAAAGTCTTTGAAGAGCTAAAAAAAACCAAGTAATGCTGGTATTTTGGGCAAATCGGTAAATTCCTGGGGTTTTGGATTGAAAAATCTCGGAAGGGCTAAAAAAAATCAAGTCACGCTAATCGGCAAATCGGACAAATTTCCCGACTTGGCTTGCAAGAAATCTGGCAACCCTTGTAACAGTGATCTCAAAGTAAATGATGTTTTAAGTAGGACAAATTATTACCATTTTACTTACGTTTCCAATTGAATTCCCCTTTCCCAATCATTCCATAAAGACACATTTCCTGATTTTCCATTCGTTAAATATCTATAAACGTAATATATTACCGCAGAGCAGACGTGCTACGTAATTAATGTATTTTTTAAAAAGGGTTTTCAACCTCTGCCGTTTAGCGATGCAAACTTCAGTGGCGCACGCCAGCGGTCGAAGGGGAGCTGCCATGTTATTAATCAAAACGCAACCCGCCCCCTTTTTGAAGTGTAAACTGGAATCCGGCCCCGAAGTTATTACTACGGTGCGTCCGCGAAAAAAAAGGCAACGTCATAATTAAATATGATGCGCTTCAGGTCTTGCTGGTGGTGGATGATTTAAGCGATGCGTTTATGCGTGCAATGCTCGGGTACTGTGATTAGAGAATGCAAATTAGCACCCCCATTCAAATAGTTCAGTTTGCTGTTATCAGAAAATAAACTGTATTTTTATTTAACCCTTATTTACTTTACAATAAAAATAATAAAAGATTTTTAGTACTTTTTCCACATAAAATTTATTTGATCAAGACCGGTTTCGCTCATCGCGAACATTATCAATTTAACTTGTATAAATAGCACTGTTTAATTTATTTTTCTTATCAGTTGATAATGCTCGCGAGGAGTGAAACCGGTCCTGATCAAATAAATTTTAAGTGAAAAAAGTACTAAAAATCTTTTATTATTTTTATTATAATGCCATTCCACCAAGTATTGAAAGTGAACACCTTAAAAGTGATCGATTAATCAATCTAAAAAGTGCTATTCGTACCGGGATTCGATCCAGTGAGATCTAGCATGAAAGGCAAAGGCGTTGGTCACTCTGCCATAGAACCAACATTTATAATATTTGATAAATATGAAAACGATAGCATGATACCAAGCTTTTATGATATATCTTTCAATTCCAAAATTCATAATATTTACAAGCTTATCCTACATATTTTTATTTCAATTTAAATAAATAAATTGTTTATTTTATCAACAGTCACACAAAGTATGACGGCAATATTCTACCAGCTGTAAATAAAAAGTGACATTTTAATAATCTTATATGACTGTTAAACTGTTGTCTAAAACAAATAAACGATTCTTATGAAACATTGTACGTTTGTGTGATACAGTGATTGCCAACTATATGCTAGCGAGCATTTAAATAATAATTTCACAGATTTAAGACTGAAGTATTTTTTTTCCATGTCCGCTCCCAATATGGAGCATATGGACTCCTAATGGAGTTTATCTTAACAAAAATGTTTCTACGAGAACTGCTTGTTGCTCAGTTGCTCAACCTCTCTTTTTCCAAAGAGAGTAGGAATAGAAGGAAAGGGCTAGGACAGGACTAGTGGTTAGCTAATCGCTCTCGATACGCCCCGTTCATAGGATAGGATGGGTGGGAGGGTGGAATTGAAGACATTACATACATCCATGCCTTTGAACAGAAATTCATAAATCGGGATTCGAACCCGTGCCCTCCGTAGCGGTAGGCAACGACGTTAACCACTCGACCACACAGGCGGCAAAATAATTAATTAAGTAATATTTAATAAAATCACAGTAAAGTAAATAAAGAATTTTTGATTTCACTTACAGTACGTATTGATGTGTCTATGTGCTAATTTGTTTTCTCGTATATTTGGCTAAAATGGAGATATTTTTTTAAATCCATGTTCGCCTCCAATGTGAAGTGTATGACTTCCTAATTTAGGTAATGAAAATAAATTCAAAAATGGCGATCTACCTATATTATGGAAAACAAATGTCACAAATTGAAAAACAAGTAGAATAGCAATGTTCTCAAATTTAAGTGTTATATAAACATTATTTTTATCCATGTCCACTCCCAATGTGGAGTTATGGCCTCATAAGAAGGTATTTCAACAGATTTTTCCTACGTGAACCAAAAGAGGGGAGCTGGTAAATTTCTCGAATGGAAATTGCTCGAATTACAAATTATTCGAATTGCTTGCTCATTTAAACGATTTTTCACGACTTTTTCTACGAATTTCATTTTTATCTTGTGCGACACTTGTTTAGAGAGTGAAATATAAAAATAATTTTCGTAAGTATTTATTTTAACCGTGTTCGCTCCAAATGCGGAACATATGATCTTTTAATTGAGTTTATCTCAACAGAAGTGTTTCTGCGAGAACTGCTTATTAATTAGCTACTCAAACAGAACACATAGAAGACTAGAGCTAAGACAGAACAAACGGAAACAAATTGATTATCTTGTTATTCGAGCAATTTACCGGGAGCCCCAAAAGAGAGTAGTAGGGATAGAAAGATAAGGCTAGGGCAGGACTTGTGGTTAACTAATCGCTCTCGCTACGCCCAGTTGTTGAAGAAAAGGAAGTGTGGGAGGTAAATTAAGACATCGAATTTTTTTCGATTGATTTATCGATTTCTGTTCGAAGACATGGGTGTTTGTGATATAATCTTTATTAGTGACTAATTATTTGTTTCATTCTACTGTTTTTCTTTATTTGGGCTTGATTTAATTGTATCTATTATTTTTCAATACACTTATTAGTTTTAATTATGAAACGATAGTGATTTTTATTTTGCAAATCAAAACAACAAAAAAAAACACTTTTTTTATATCAAATAGAAAAAAATAGACCGCGCATTTGTTGGATCGGCCTGTGCAGCCTTTGCATTTATAGCCCAGCTAACTTCACGTCTTAGAAGGAACATTTAATGGCACCCAATTAATCTTGCTACCTGAGATGGACCAAACCTTCATTTCAACAGTGATTTTATTCGTTACTTAGTAGCTAAATTAACTTAGATACTTTTTACCTTTAAAGCCGCCGATTTTTTTGGTATCATTTAATAATACAATCAATCCTCTTTTATGCGGTTTTTTATGCGATTTTTTAGATATGCATTTTTTTCAAAATGCACTACATTTTACGATATTTACAAATGTTAAATATTACATCGAGAGCACGTATGGTTATATTTTGGATAAAATAGAGAATGAATCATAAACACAACCGACTTTTGGAAAAAAATACGATTTTGGACTGTTTAAATCATGTTGCATCTGCCATTAAACAATTTATTATCGAAAAAAGAAAATCTAAACAAAATTTGAAAACACTAATTTCAATGTTTAAAAAAACCATCGTTTTTTTTAATTGATGCGCATACTATTTCTTCCGAAAAAGAATGATTTAGAACCACATGCAAAACGCACTTAGCATTGTCATACAGTGACGATAATTTCACTTAAAATGTTTCTAAAGTGAAACAATAACCAAAAAAAAATATTTTTTATTAAAAAATATTTTTACGCCATGTTTTTTTTCTAATTTTCCTATACTTTTTATGCAATTTAGGGTATATTATAACTCGATGTTTCAAAGTTATGCGGATTTTAAAATTTATAGAACGTATCCCCACGTTTTTCTATGGAAATATTTTTTTTTTTTGAAATTTTAGATATATTTTAATTCTTTGTTTCAAAGCTATGCGGATTTTAAAATTCATGGAACGCATCCCCACTTTTTGTATGCGATATTTCGTGGAACGCATCTACCACATAAAAATAGGATTGACTGTATATCTAAAACTTCGGCATCAGCTTTGATGCAAAAAGATTGTGTCCCTCTGGCAAAGGTCTAATTCTGAGACAGCAAAAGGGCGGCTCGCTTGATTTATGGGCCAAATAAACGACAAACGTTTGTAAATAAGAAAACATAAATTACTTCCTGTGCCCCCTGATTGTAACACCAAAAAATCTTAATTAACCCAAATAAATAATCTAAGATTGTTTTCCCCGCAGCTCAGGTGAAAGTAAACTGTCTATACGCAAATAGATGAGGGTAACAGTTCCAGCTATTGACCAGGGCTGTGGAGTCATTAAAAAATAAAACTTATCCTAATAATGCGACTCCAATTTTGATTAAGATTCCTACTCTATCGGCTTTAAAAATAGTGTTCAATCAGTGGTCTTTAATCATTTTCCTTTTTAGTACATGCAGTCATTATTTCACCAATTAATACGTCAAATAGGCTAATTTTTGATTATATTTAGCATACGAATACTGTATGTAGTTACGGATTACAACTTCCTACATGAACGGGAATTCTTCAAAACATTATTTTATCTCATTATCTTAAATAATTGAGATATTCTTCTCTGATTTTTTCTAATTTTACAAAATAATATTTATTTATTAAAGAGCTTAATTGTTTTGAATGGATTTAATGCATGCATTGGCGACAATTATTTCAAATTAAAAAACAAATCAAAGTCGCTAGATTTTTTTAACTTCGACTCCAGTTAAAAACAGTTTGACTCTATATCTCTGTTTTTGACGATTTTTTTTATCCATGTCCACTCGCAATCTGGAGCATATTGCCTTCTAATGGAGGTATCTTAGTTTTTCTACGAGAACTGTTTGTTACTCAATCGCTCAACTTCTCGTTTTTCAAAGAGAGTAGTGGGATAGAAGAATAAGGTTAGGATAGTACTAATTAATGGTTACCTAATCTCTCTCGCTAGAAAGAAAGGGTAGGAATGAGTGCGCGGGGGTTTTTCAAACTACTAATTACTAATTAGAAATCAATTACTCATAAGAGGATAGGTAAATCCCTAAGAAAATAAATTTAACAGTGGCGAGCCTGTCCTTTTTAAAATGTTTATCTGAAGATACATATTAAAGAAGCGAAACTCGTGTCTTAGTTTGTTACACAACCTTTGGATCAAAAAATTAATTCATAATTAACTTCCACAAAATTACTGACTTATACTAAAACATTTGCTTATATTTATAACTTAAGCAAATATTCAACTGTAAAATTTATTTATTAAAAATATAACGCTACAAAATCAATGAATAAGAAGACATTAGTAAAAAGCTCTTTTGAGCAAGCCCACAACAAAAGCCTACCCATCGCATACATTTTGCTACAATGTCGGCGAATGTTGAATTGTTTACTTACAACCGATTAGAACCAAAAAACACCACGTTTTGCTCAAGCAGAGACTGGAAACATGGCCATAAATTATAGTTTTATAATGCTTGTCTATGGAAAACGCAGGTATTGAAGCATTTTATTTATGCGTACACAAGATACTTAAAATTATATTAATAATGTAAAAAGGTTGGTTGTAAAATGTTTTATCTTCTGTTTTTTTCTTCTCTACTGTAAATATAATAAATAATTCAAATAGACAATTGTCTATTTCAGGAGTTCAATTTTAGGGCCACACTAAGAATAAACGTTTGCTCTGATGCAGAGTAGCAATCATCAGCAGAGAACCACAGACCTGCGTATGCTGCAGCCAGCGGTGGGCTGCCAAAATCTTAACAAGGGGCTCGGTAAATGTCAGCCAAAATGCCTACACATTATAGATCAGTGTTTCTCAACCTTTTTGGGCCCGTGGCCCCTTTTGAGTGTCTTATTTTTCTGTGACCCCACCCCCCCATACATGTTTTGCACTACTGAAGTATAAGTCTTATAAGGAATTTTGGGACCCAAAAGGAAACCCCATTTGTTTTTAGGTGTTCCCAGAATTTGAAATTCAAAATCCCAGAAATTTGCGGATATCTCAAAATGAATGTCGTGAGACATTTTTAGGTCTTCTTAAATATTCCAATTTCTAAAACAACAATATACGTATTTCGAAAAATTTGCCCGTGGCTCCCTAAAGTTGTACTGTGGCTATCCTAAAAAAACCCCTGAGGCCCCATTAAGACATGCTGTAGCCCCCCGTTGAGAAACCCTGCTTTGGACGATGCATAACCCGTAGCCCGAGGGTCACATGTGACTCCTTTGTTTTTGTTGTTACCATTTAATGTATCATCTTTAAGTTAACATATTTTTAAAAGTAAATTATTGAATTTAATAAATGAGAGCAATTTTTTTCGATAACGATGCAGAATAACTCTGTTCATAGAAATATACTTAATGATTTTACAGTTTGATACTACAAATTGTATGGCAATTTCTAAAGAATTAGTTTGAAATTTACAAAGACAAAGGTCGCATTAGCATTTGAAACAATAAATTTCTAAATAGTTCACAATAAAAGCATATGTTATAGAGGTCTGCACGGGCCCGGGCCTGGCCCTCGGGCTCCTACCCGGCGGGTTCAGGCGGGTAAGTGCAATTGAGATTCGGTCTCGGGCCGGGCCCGGGTAAGGAATTTATTTCGTCAGAAAAATATTTCGGACTATGTTCGTCTCATAAGTCACCCATGATAATTTTAATTATAACCAGTTCTTTAGTGAATCGTAAATTATAGTGAATTTGTAAACAACGGGTTTTTTTCAGGCTGAGGAGTATAAATCCGGGTTTCGGGTCGGGTTCGGGTAACAAGTGTGGTATTAGACTCGGGCCCGGGCAGGGTCAGGCCTGAGTTTTTCAGGCTCGGACCGGGTAATTTTGTAAAATTTCGGCCCGTGCAGACCTCTAATATGTTGATAAGAACCCCGAATTCTCTTTTGAGAATTCCTGTTCAAAATAGCACGACCGAATGCAATGTAAACTATCTTTCGTTTATCTATGTATACCGCATTTTTTTACACTATGCCCGTGTAAAGAAAGGATTGAGCGTACTTAAACTTTCATTTTACTTGCGGCCTGAAATCATCATTAAAAACATGCGGGCCGCTAGATGAAACGGTTGTATTTGTCTGCTTTACACCAAGGATTGACGATAAACACCTTAAACTTGATTTTATTCAAACATTACACATGCTTGATTGACAGTTGGCTTCACAACCCTTAAACCTCGTTTAGCTTCTGCACGGCTAATAGAAATATTTTGCACATTTTAATATACACATGGATTTCTATGAAGTTCTAATGATATCCGAAAAACATGGCCTCCAAATTTTATTGCACCTGGGGCTTCTCGTTTGCTTATCCCGCCATGATTCTTGTGACTCAAAAAAATGTTGATGTCTCACCTTTCTTTATTTTCAATGCAATATTCCTGCAACACCGAGTGGATTATCTGCATTATAAGATGAACTTATCTGATTAAGATTTCAAAATCGTTTACTTTGATAGAAAGACTAGTTTGAAAAATATTTATTCCCCCTAGTTTTAATAATTCGCTATTACTGATGTTAATGAATTTTCAAAACCTCAGCTCGTCATAATATCACTTTCTTGAACAAACAAGTGACTGCTTTGGTTTATTATCTTACCTACAGATAAATAATATGCTTGTAGTTCCAGGAAGAAGGCTATAATAAAACCAAAAAAAAATGTAAGAAACCTATCCCAAAACTGCAAAAAAAATACGGTAAAGCATTGTATGTATGTAAGTTCATAAAAATCTAGACATCTGTTAACAATATAATATCCAACATCGAGATTTTTCAACATAGTCAGACAAAAGACAATAAGCAACGAAGGTCTCTTTTATTAGTCATCCGAAGTAAATGTATTTTTTGACAAAATTTAAGGGGCAATAAAGACTTAGACTTATGTTTCATAATAAAATGTAACCTTCTACAAAAATTTTAGCTAAGTACTGCTGATTTCATCTGAAACGAATGATTTTCTCAACTTAACAAGGGGCTCGCCGGACGTGCCGAAATTTAACAAGGGGCTCGCGCGAGCCCCCCCGAGCCCCCTCCAGCCCATCCCTGGCTGCAGCGCAAGTAAGTGTGACGCAGACATTCGCCTGCCCTGCTCTGCGCTGCGTTATAGTGCCGGCACAGATTCTTGCAGGACACGTGCACTTTTGAGCGTGTTCTTTTAAACTACACGAAAACGCAATCGCCTAAAGCAGCAGCAGCACATATGTAAAAAGGTCCAAATTATGTTTCCTCTCTTTAAAAACTTGAACAAGAGCTATTATTTTTCTATTTTGTTTGCGAATATTTCTTGAAACATTAAAAATACCGAGAAAAAAGGTGCCGGAACACCGTTGAACCACGTTGCATGGTAAAAATGCACTGCATATTTATTAACTAAGCCTGATTTTAATAAGTCACTTTTTATTAAGATTAAAAAAAGAAATATATTTATTTTTACAAGACTTAACGCGGAACTTAATAAGCAGCTAAATTTTTAATAATACAAAAAAGTCCTACTTAGTATAATAAATGCTAAATCAATTTTTGTTTTTCAATTTAATGGGCTATACTGCGTTGTTCGACGTCACCAAATGTATGTATGTAGGAACGTTCTAGTTCTTCTCGCATAAATATAAAAAAGTGATTTTTTTAAATCCAAATACATGAACATCTCTGGTAGTTAGCCCCTTGTTAAATTTCAGCGCGGCCGGCGAGCCCCTTGTTAAGATAAGAAAATCATTCGTCTTCAGCAAAATCAGCACATAAATGCAATCTCTGTAGATGGTTAAATTTTATTAAGAAACAAGACTTAGTAGCCAATTCATTTTTTCATTCAGCGTTGTGGGCTTCCGTGCCGGACCTTATGGGTTCGAGTTAATCACTAGTCCTGTCTTAGCCTTATCATTCTATCCTTACTATTCCCTTTGGAAAAGAAAGGTTGAGCGACTAATTAACAAACAGTTCTCGTAGAAAAAAACTTTTGTTGAGATATCTTTATTAGGAGGCCATATGCTCCACATTGGGAGCGAAAATAGATCAAAATAAATGGATAAGATTTACCGAGCCCCTTGTTAAGATATTGGCAGCCCACCGCTGTCTAAGAATATTGTTTTTTCTTACATTAACAAGGGAATCGCGCGAGCACCTCCGAGCCTCCTGCAACCCACCCCTGATTATTATGCTTTACAATTATTGATATTCAACACCTAAAAAAACCTAAAATAAAGTCAATTTTTGGTACATTTCCTTACTTGACTAATTTTCGAGCAAAATTAAAAAAAAAACAATATTTTAGCTCGATACGGTAAAAACAAACAAATGAAATATGTACCTGTTAATTCTCTAGCAAGAATTTCTTAGTGAAATAGTCTCTAAGTAAAAATGTTACATTCATTTATTGACCCATAAATTATATGTAACCAAAAAACTTAAGTACATCCCTTAATAATAATAATATACGAAGGGTCATCCGTTCGTGAAGAAGTTGTTTTGTCAAAACCTTTTTGTTTCGCCGATTATAAGAACACCCTGATCCGAAAGAAAAGTGCACTTTACGAGACACTGTAAGTTTGTATCATAAAACTTTGTGATTTATTAGCGAATCTCGGAATGTCTAGTACCTATATAAAATGAAGATGACAAAGCACACCGTGGGCGTCATGTTTCGAAACTTACAACATCTACGATTTTTTCTTTTGTCGTTCTTCTGGCTTAAAAACAGTTTTATAAATTACAATATTTAAAAATATGTCTTGGGTATGTTTTGTTTTTTAAATATATTTTTAAACCATACCGACTGTGGAAAGGAAAAGGACGTAGCCTACACATAGCAAATCTCACAGGAGGCACAAAAATCGTGTTTTGATGATTTTGGGCCATATGAAAATTATAAATTATACACAACCTAGAAGTGCACGGAGACTTCTGAACTGTTGTTTAATTGACATAATCTAATATTAATTAAAGAAATTGACTAGGAAAAACTTATATTTTAGTCTTTTTTATTGGTTTTGATTTTTTACAAGGTGATCTTTTTCAAACTTTAAAGCTAAATTTAGATACTAAATCGGCATTTGCAGCTTGCATCCTTTTGATAGTACGTGTATCAAGTTTGATACATTGTGAATATCAAAAAAAAAAGCTGTTTTGAAAAAACTTTAGGTTACGTACTTTTTCCTTTTCACAGTCGATATATAAATATAAGCGACTGCCATTGCATAAGCGGTTGATTTTTCTAACTGGCAGAAGAAACAATTAAATTCCGTCAATTTTTACCTGTCTTTTTAACTAATATATAAATACACTCTTATTTTAAATTCGAAACAGTTTTCTTCGTAGTTGTAAATAACTCGTTTTGAAAATAGACACCCCGTGTGGGTATTTAGGAGGGGACATTACGATTGGATACGCTTGGCTAACCCTGATCTTTGACCGCTGCGTGTTTTGTGGCCTGAAACGCGGAAGCACCCCTCAAAAAATAAGATCGACGCTACTGACACCGCCTCTGTGCGGAAATTATTTTTTTAGATTGTGATCATAAACGTTTTTCCTTTTTATATAAACAGTGGCGCTTTTTATATAAACCAATAAAAACTATTTTACGTTCTAACAGAAACAATCAAAATTGCATTTTTGAACATGTCCGTTCTCAATGTGAACTCGTCATGGATTTTATCTCAACAAAAGTTTTTCTACGAGAAATGCTTGCTACTTAGTCGCTCTGTTTGTTTTCTCGGTAAAAATAGGGATATATGTTAAGTATACGGCTAAGGAAAATGACTGTATCAATGCCGGCTTTTGCAAATATCAATACTGATATAACAAAGAGAAGACGGCCAATTGGGATCACAATACAGAAAGAATTTAGCAAAGTCGGTATTTGATATTTCACTGTCATTCATTTTTAAAAAATAGCCTTATCATAAACTTTTGAATCGTTAAAACTATGTACATTCTCACAGATTTTGTCACTAACGATCCGGGTTTCGCCTTTCGGCATCGTCAGGCGTTCGAGTCCATCCGTGCACTTGAACGCCTGAAGATACCGAAAGGCGAAACCCGGGTCGTTAGTGACAAAATCTGTGAGAATGTACATAGTTTGAACGATTCAAATTTAATATTGAAATTCCACCAAGTAGGGATTCCAACTATTCGTCATTTTCAACTATCCGGATATCGAATAGTAAAACTGAAACTATCCGGATATATCCGGATATCCGGATAGTTTCAGTAAGTATGAAAATAACAAAAAATTACTACATATATAAATTTATGTACTAAAATAATACATTAAAAACGAGTTCATTTGTAATATAAGTCATTTATTCAGATTTTAACAATTCATATTTTAAAAATAAGAGAGCATTAAATGTA
This sequence comes from Himalopsyche anomala, assembly GCA_031772345.1. Lineage (NCBI taxonomy): Eukaryota > Metazoa > Arthropoda > Insecta > Trichoptera > Rhyacophilidae > Himalopsyche > Himalopsyche anomala. The sequence goes on along the minus strand of CM062831.1, from coordinate 2,336,736 downwards.
TCATATTTTAAATTTGATCTTAATTTAGTTTTAACTTGTCCTGCTGTTGAAAATACTCGTTCCGTTGCAGTTGATTTTATTGTTAGAAGTGTTTTAAGCAACACGTACAACTTTTCCGTCCTTTTTTTAAATTGATCTAAGTATTTAAAATCTTTTTTCAGATTATTTGTATTGTCTTCAGTTTCCGCGAGAGATAAAATAGAATTAAGCATTCGGATGTCGAAAAAGAGAGAGGTGTTATTTCTACATCAGAGTCCTGAGAGATTTCATTATTACTAGATAACAAATTTGGGTGAATTCTCTTAATAATACTTTGTGCTAAAGAAATGGCTCATATTTATTTGAGTATCGAAAATTTTCATTAGAACTGAGAACATTTTCACTTTGTAGATATATCACGAGTGTTATTATTTTTTTTAGTCGGCGTTCGTTCATTCTCTTTTTAATCACATGTAAAGATTCTTCACTTAATGAACTTCTAAATTTTTCCAACTTATTGAATACAAATTTATAAATTCCCTCGGCCGTTAATAACGTTGCATTATTATTGCTAAATTCTTTATTATTATCCTCACTAAATCATTTCCCACTTCTGAAATGCCTTAGATAAAGACAATACACATTTCAATACTATTCCATCATATTAAAATATTGAAAATTTGCAGCTGCATTAGATTACTGCAACGGCATTTCTTCAATGAATGAAATTTCGGCATTAAAGGTTTATTTTGCCTACAGTCTGAGCCGATTTGTCGAACTTTTAAGTATTAAGATAACAAGATGAGATATTTATTCATAATACCCGAGTTTGGGGAAGGTAAAAAAAACACTACTTTTAAGTAATGATTTCTCCCAGGTAGTAAATGCCCCAGTATTCATATCATAATTCGCCGATTTTGTAAAATATTTCATTAAAAAATATAACGAATAGTATCCGGATATTTTCCCAAATATCCGGATATCGAATAGTTAAAAAGGGTCGGATATATCCGGATATCGGATATCCGGATATCCGAGTTGGAATCCCTACCACCAAGCACCTTCAGTCGAAATCTTAAATTATTATCATAAACGATTGATTTTCACTAATAGCTTCCTATCTTTTACGATAATAAAGCTACAATGAAAAGCTCCCAATATTGATGCAGCATTTAAAATATTTCAATTTATCAACAACAATTTTATTGAAATGTGTAATTAATAATACATTCAAAACTCGGTTTTCGGCTAATTTTCAATACCAAATTTTGAATTTAGCATTTTGGCTGCCGTTGAAAAAAAGTACGTCATTACCTAGCACGCCGGCCATAATTTGCAATTATAATTTTAGTTATTGACTCGATAAACTCTCTGTCTCTGGCGTATTTAGCACAAAAAATTGACGAGATATTTCGTCTGTGGCAGCCATCGAGTTAATTAATAAACAGTTTTTTTGGTTTTGAACAAACTCAATGAATACCAAGGTATTGCAATACTTACCCAGAACAGAACTAGTGGCTAACTAATCTCCGCTGAAATGATCAGATAGACGAGGATGTCACTGGGGAGAGTTTAAACAGTTTTTAATAGTAATTCTGACGTGAGTGAGTTCCGACGAATACTATTTTGTTATGTATTAAAGTAGAGTTTGTCGTAGCTTACTCAGTTGGCTTCCTTTCCAATTATTTTTTTTACTACTTTTAAATATTACAATTATATCCCGATTTGTTTCTGCGTTGCAAAATTAATATTAAAAAAAAATACCATGTCCGCTCCCAATATGGAGCATATAGACTCCTAATGGAGTTTATCTCAACTGATGTGTTTCTACGAGAACTGCGTGTTTACTCAGTTGCTCAACCTCTCTTTTTCCAAAGAGAGTAGGAATATAAGGAAAGGGCTAGGACAGGACTAGTGGTTAGCTAATCGCTCTCGATACGCCCCGTTCATAGGGTAGGATGGGTGGGAGGGGGGAATTCAAGACATCATATACATCCATGCCTTTGAACAGAAATTCATAAATCGATTGAAAAATCAATTTATAAAACTGCCCGTACTGGGATTCGAACCCGTGCCCTCCGTAGCGGTAGCCAACAATGTTGACCACTCGACCACACAGGCGGCAAATTATAATTTATAATTTGTAAATCTTTTAAAGTGTTAATTTAAATAAATGAGAGGGAATTTTAGACATCTAAGCCAACCACCATCGACATTGACTATCGGACCACGTACCTAACTCGATTAAAATTGGAGCACAACTATATTGACTCAGTTGAAAAACGCTGATCTAGAGAACTGAAAGTAGTCAGACAATTTTATGATAATATCAGGATAAGCATTGACCATATCGACTTTGGAAAGGAAAAAGGACGTAACCCACAGTTTTTTCAAAACAGCTTTTTTTCGATAATCAAATTGTATCAAACTTGATACACGTTCTATCTAAAGGATGTAAGCTGCAATTTCTGAATTAGTGTCTAAATTTAGCTTTTAAGTTTAAAAAAAGATGAGCTTGTGAAAATTGAAACCAAGAAGAAAGACTGAAAAAAAGGTTTTTCTTAGACAGTTTCTTGAATTAATATTAGATTATGTCAACTAAATACTTGTTTAGAAGTCTCCATGCACTTCAAGGTTGTTTATTTTTCATAATTTGCATATGGCCCAAAATCATCAAAACACGTTTTTTTGTGCCTCTTTTAAAATTTGCAATGTGTGGATTACGTCCTTTTTCTTTACCACAGACGATATTTATTTTACATTAGCCTGTAAAAAATATTTATTAACATTAATACAATTATTTTTCATAATTTTGTGTTTAATGACTGTTAAGAGCCACAAGTGCTAATGTACCAGCAATCAACAACTTTAACTCAATTAACGCAAAATACTGTGTGTAAACTTACTTACTTAAAGTGTTTCAAAGTAGCAGTGCCGTCGCTACGTGCAGGTGGAGCAAGCGACAGCTTGTAGTTGCAATCTGGAGAGGCGGCCGAATATCTAGCACCAAGTAATTTCATATTTAACCCGTAAGATGCCATCCTAAAAAATCACGTTCCCTGCCATGATGGCATCTCAGTTTCACTGTTTATTGACAGTATTTAAACCTAAGTTAGAAGTTAAAAAATAATTTTAAAAATGTATATATGCTTGATTACCAAAAATGATAAATACTTTAAGATTTCGACTGAAGGTGCTTTGTGGAATTTCAACATTAAATTTGAATCGTTCAGTTCAAGTTCATCCGTGCATTTGAACGCCTGAAGATGCCGGAAGGCGAAACCCGGGTCGTTAGAACGATTCAAATTTGATAAATATTGAATGATTTAATGGCTCAACTATTTACGATTGCATCATGGGCATGGAGGTGCTTAACATGTCCGGTGTCAGTGTGGAGCACATGGACTCCTAGTGGAACAAAAAGAAAGAAAGGATACAAGGATAGGACAAGAACAAGAATAGTAGTCAACTAATCGCTCTCGCTTCGTCTAATTTTGGAAGAGGATGGGTGGGAGGAAATTTATGCTTTTGGACAGAAATCCATAAATCAATTGACAATTAATTTATAAAAACTGTCTATACTGGGATTCTTCGTTAACCATTGGGGGACCTTGCAGTCGGCTTGCTGTAACTAGGGTGGAAGAATACAATCTTTCCCGGGGCGGCCAAATGTTTAACGCCAGGCCTGCTGAGAAGAGTCTGTCAATATTTGGTTGCTCATTGATTCACGCAAAGTAAAGTTGAGCTACCTGTAAAGCAACTTCTATAAAATACTCATTTAAATAAATCTTAACATTGAATAGTTCGAATATGTAAATTTCCACACGTTTTGTCACATACTGGTTTCGCACGTCGGTATCTTCAGAACCGTATCTTCTTGAACTGAAACCAACGCTTGGTAAATTGTTTTATCGTGCATATATATATAAAAAAATAAAATAAAAATATTATCACGAAGTTAAAACTATTGATAGCGATCTGGATTAATGTTGAGTAATGTTTATTGTTTGTATTTTACTAAGCCGATGCTCATAAATATATATTTGGCCAATATACACATAAAATGTTAATTACATATATATTATTAATTTGATCGATATACGTGATCATAAAAATACATTTAGGTTAGGTTAGGGTTGGCTTATTTGTTAACACAAACCTACATTTGGGGTTAAAATACAGATCAATACAATTACTATCATTTATTAATATGTATTGACCGCTTAATACAGGGGTGGGGAACATTTTCTTCTCTAAAGGCTGCATTCATATTTCTGATTCAATTTCTAAGACCCAGAAATTTGCAGATTTGCCAAAATTAGCAGCGTAGAACTTTTTTTTTGTAGGTCTTAGAAGAATTTTAAAATCCAAAATCTCAGGAATTTACGAATTTACAAAAATTTACAGAATTTCAGAATTGGCCAGAAGGCCGCACCAGGGTAGCCAAAAGACCGCAGGTTCCCCACGCCTGGCTTAATGTATAATACTCTGTATATTTAAGATTGAATACTGCTCAACATTTGATTGAAATACTCACCAGATGAACACAAGTCATTGATATATCACCGACTCAATTATTCTTTATCTCATGAGTATGATAAGTTAATCAAATATTAGATATTCTGAGTAAAGTAAAAGGTAAATAACTATATTGTGATAAAAAAAAATATTCCTAAACACAGGGTTGCCAGCTTTCGTTTCTTTAAAAGAAAGACCCATTACCCGTCGAAAAGGTTTTTTGTCAGCAACAGGAAGGCACCAAAAATTAAACAAAATATGCAAACTTTTGTCGAATTATTGGTATTGGTCGACTTGTTATGTCCTATTGAGCAGCAGTTAGCGTTGTTGGTTTCCGTGCTAGTACTCACGGGCTCGAGTCCAACGTTCCCTCTAAGCTGCGCGCGTGCGCGTCCGCGCAACAGTTGGGAAGCCCCCGCGCACTCATTTCGGGTTGGCGCGCACTGCAAGACAGTTGTTCAAATAATATTTGATCGGTCCGCGCAGCCTTTGAAATTTTCGCTGGGAGCATAGTCGAGTCACAGTACGAACAGCAATCTAATATTTTCAACTGCGCTTAATTATTTACTAACTATTAATTTCTGCACACTGTAGTGCATGCAACCAAGTCTTAAAGAATTTCTTCTCGAGACATTTCTGGCAAAATTTTGAACACGACTAACGTTGTTACGCTACGGAATACACCTTTTACGAAGAGTGTGAAGCCGTAGCGGGTGGTGGTGGGTACAACGTTGAGTACCCTAGGGAATTAAAAAAAATTAACGAACAGCATTTTTTCGACCTTATCGATTTCTATTCGAAGGCATGTGTGTTTGTGATGCCTAAAAACTCACTCTCACCCTTGCGGTCCTTCAACAAATGGTTGTAGCGGGAGCGATTAGTTAACCACTCGTATGCGGAATTGTTGTTAACAAATTTGTTTCTTTTTTATAATGCAGATTACATTTTTTATACCTTTACTCTGGCAGTACGTGCTAATTATGAAAGGCAATAAGTTACGTTGTATATGAACATTATGAAAACAACGATACGAGCTTGCCACGTGACTTCTTGTGAATTAACGTGACGCCATTATATTCCATCCGGTCGATGATTAAAGGAGATAACGTAGTTTACAATGAAAATAATTACTAATCTCACGGTCTTGATTACGCGCTATTTATTTAATAAATAATAATATTAACAATGACATTTTTTCACGGCTGGAATATTATATTATATTTTAAATCATAAAATAATATAGTATCAGTTTTGGTAAAATGGTACAATCGAACAATATCATATATTAAAAATCCGCCTCTAATCCGACGCTTGCAAACTCCAAATTTAACCGCTTGAATACCGCGCAAATAAATCATTAGTATGTCCCAGAGATACTGCGTGTTTTTGAGAGAAATAATTTTGCCTAATATACACTCGAATTTATTATTTTAAAAACCTATATTGATTCAGTATACATAGCACTACACATATCCATCAAAATATTGCTTTTATTCCATTTGAATACCAAGTACTTGATTTTTTAAATGTCTTGGACATCCGTGTTCGCTTGCATATGTTCCGGACACCTATGTCTGTTTGGTATTCAAGTGGTTAATACAGAAATCTAATGGTGTAGTACTAAATTAAAAATGTCCCGGGGCGCTGCTTAGTTTGTTTGACCTTCACCCAGTAGTGAATCAAGCGCATGAGAGACCAAAGCGCAAAGAAATTTGGAGACCCTGTATTTCGAATAGCAATTCCATGTAAAATAATTAAAATCTGAACAAAAAGTATTTAGGTTATTATTTTCATCGCCCGCTGTGGTCTTGTTAGTAATAGCTTGCTCTACAGACTAGGTGGGTCTTGGTTCGATTCCTGTTTAGGTCAATGTCAATTTTTTTTTTCAATCCTAGTTTGAGACCTAAGAAGTGGGTGGTTGTGATGTCAATTTACCTCGAATTGATCTCGAGTGACTTACAATAAATTATCATCGATTTTTATTCGATAAACTTGTTTTTCTTTCTGCATCACACCGAAGACGATATCTCCTCAATGATACAGTATTCGCATTAGCTTTAGAGCCAAACTTTTCATTGTTTAACAAAAAAAATATGTATAGGCTGTTTTTGAGGCCCCTAATATTTAAAGACCCTAAGCGCGAGCTTTATTCGCTTATATGATAATCCACCACTGCCTTTACCCTCTTCTCTTATTTTGATTTCGAAAAAAATAAAATTGTGAACTTTTCCACATTATCTAATTTTTATTATTTTCCAATTTTTGCTGCATAAATGTGTCAATTTTGATATGCTCAGCAATTTTATAATCACTTACGGATTTTAGAAGTTCCATGATTCTCGTTTGACGATATTCTTTACTATATTATATTCTTTATAAATACTATTAACTTCAAATTTTAAATGGAAAGACTTAACATTACAACACGAGTCACGACAAACCATTTTTACAAATTCGCTCATACCTCAAGACACTCAGCTCTTCCATTATGGAGTAAATGTATTCAACTATTTTGGAATGAAATATTCTTTTAAAAAAATTGACGTGTCCTGACCCTACTACACCGCTGTGTAAAATAACGTCAATCGACACATTTTTGATGAGAATTATTCACATAGATTAAGACAGTTATTTGAAGCTGAAAGGGAGGCCTAAACGACTTCATAACAAGCAGATCTCGTAATTAAAGCTTGTTTCGAAAAAAAAGATGTAGTTTGTTAATTTGCTGCACAAAGAATACAGACATTGTAAAAATAATGCAAATCTTTTATCCATTATACATTCATACAATATATTATTTTCAGAATTTAAATCGAGCATTTCGACTCACGAAATGCAACAATACTTGCAATTCAGTGGATTTATAGATAGGCAAAAGGACGTAACATACAAAGAACAGATTTTACCGGAGACACAAAAATCGAAATATGAAATGAGCACGAAAACTAACAAATTATTGTTTTATACACTCATGCTAATATTAATTCAATATAAGTTCTTGGTAAAAACATTTTAAGTGTTAGTCCTTTTTCCTGTTCGCAATTTGCACAGTTATCACTTTTTTCAATTTATAAAGCTAAATTTAAATTAAAAAGCTAATTTCCAATATTAGAAAGGTATAAAATATTGTGCTACAATTTTTGTATCATTCAAACTGGCCAAACAATGTCAATTTACAATGTAGACAAGGCTTTCAAGTTTCGGGGGACAGACGTTGAAAAAAATTTGGTTGACAAACCATCAATATGGCAGGATAACCGTAAAAATTGTAAAATGTTGAAATATGGCTCGATAAATAATCAGAATTACGGAGCTATTTACAAAAACGATTTATGATACGTACCCCTGTCATAAATCATTGACGATAGGACGAAATTCTATAAATTACTGGTATTTACCAACTTTTTTCTCTGTGTGTATACTGTACCTACTTGGCGCAGGGTTGGCAACCAAAAGACAACTGCCAAAAAAAACATTTTTATTTGTAGCGTCCAGTATCGACACAGCCAAATCAGTTTCACTTTATTTATCAGGAAGGAAATTTTAATGCCTACTAACTCAACTAATAAAATACTCAACATAAATTTGAATCGTTCAAATTATGTATACTCCCACAGATTTTGTCACTAACGACCCGGGTTTCGCCTTTCGGCATCTTCAGGCGTTCAAGTACACGGATGAACTTGAACTGACGCTTAGTAAATGAACTTTTCGTGTTTATAAATCAAAAAAAGTATCACAGAGTCTAAAGCCATTGCTGGCGAAAATGATAAGCTCATGGGAATGCCCAAAGATTTGAGTAGTGAGTGGTTTTAAAAAATATTATTATTTGTTTGTCGGAAAAGGTTTAATGACTATATTTATATAGGGTACAGAAGTGGCGACGCCGGCATATGCAATATTTCATTTAAAATCGGAAGGCGATGCAGCTGTGCTCTGTTTATTTCCAAAATTCCCAAAACACTTTGCCCACTGTAAGTTATTTTTTTTCGACACTCAGATAGGTATTGCTTACATCTAACATTTAATCAAATCCAATATTTTTTAAGATTGCAAAGTGGACTTAGGCTTCCTTGATATTCATCTACATAGGTGTTTACATCATTCCACTTCAAGTCTTTAAATATATATTTGTAATAGCTATCAAAATTTCTATACGTTGCTCATCTCATTCGTCTTTCCTTGTCCTCCAGAGAGAATGGATAAATGACTGACCTAAAACTAGTATGCACAATTTCTGAGAAGATCTCCATTAGGACTCCATGAGTTGCACAGTGCAAGAAAGTAATGATTGTATCAATTAAGTGACGTAATAGATTATGTTTTACTAATCTCTTCTCGTGGGTTGATATTAAACTATTCTCTTCTCCTACTTCTGAATATATCACGCTTATACATATTTCGTAACTAAAAAACCTCGTTCACCTGGTATACAAACTCTTTTAACGATTCTATCGCCCACGTGGATGTCGCTCAATCTGTTGTCGCCCAATTATCGATAGCAAGTTTGAGCAGTGCTGCACTGCCAGCCCTAGTTTACCTGGTCGTACGATTTTAAAAATGCAACAAAGGTGAATCTATATCCGAGAATTTCAAAAGAGTCTACGACAATTTTATGGTTTTTTAGGTAAAACTACTATCGCTTTATTGTGTCTGTAACATTTTTTATTTGTAACATTTCTGCTTAACAAGAATGATGGGCATTTTGGACACGTGGTAGGCAAAATATCGACCCGTAATCGGCAGAAAATCGTTAGCGACAATTCATAACTTTTACAGAAGAAGGTTACTTATTAAACATCCTCTCGTAATAAGCTCGTTAAATAAACTTTTTTTTATCTATCTCCACTCCCAATTTTGAGCACATGGCCTCTTAATGGAGGTAACTTATTAGAAGTGTTTTCTACGAAAACTCTTTGCTACTCAGTCGCTAAACCTCACATTTTTTCAAAGTGAGTAGTAGGGAAAGAATGATAAGGCTAGACCAGGACACTAGTGTTTAACTAATCGCTATTGCTAACCTCAGTTATTAAAGAATCAGAAGGATGGGAGGAGAGGAAATAGCGTGAATTGATATCACAAACACTTAGACCACAACTTTTAATTGAATAATTTTCAAATTCACTGTGATTTGACCGGGACTCGAACCCAAATCTGCGTGATCGGTAGAGCAAGCTCTAACCAACTGGGCCACAGCAGGCGATACCCTTTAATAGACCTTATATTACTAGCCGCATTTAAGGAATTCTTTTTGCCTTATTACGAGAAGAAGATTATAAAACCTTTTGTTATGAATTATGATTAAAACCTGACTAGCTGTAAGCCCGTTGACCTCAACGGAGGGATTTTTGTTGCATTTTTAAGTAGTCAGAAAAGTTACTGGCGTGAAAAATAAATTACTAACCTATTTATTGAATAATCCAAAAATTCTGATAGTATAAGAAATATCTCGGGGCGTATATCGACAGCCCTGCCCTGCAGTATTTAAATTGTAAATTATTTATTTTTGGAATAATGTTCTAGTTTGCTAACAACTATTTTTCGTAATAGTAGAAATTTCGTAAGTTATTGAATTTTTGGAATAATGTTTAAGTTTGCTAACAACCATTTTTCCTAGAAGCAGAAATTTTGTAAATTATTTAATTTTTGGAATAATGTTTATGTTTGCTAACAACCATTTTTCTTAAAAGCAGAAATTTCGTAAATTATTTTATTTTTGGTATAATTTTTAAGTTTGCTAACAATTATTTTTCCTATTAGCAGAAATAGACCTCGTAAATTATTTAATTTTTGGAATAATGTTTAAGTTTGCTAACAACCATTTTTCATAGTAGCAAAAATAGTCCTTGTAAATTAGTTAATTTTTGGAATAATGTTTAAGTTTGCTAACAATTATTTTTCCTATTAGCAGAAATAGACCTCGTAAATTATTGAATTTTTGGAATAATGTTTAAGTTTGCTAACAACCATTTTTCATAGTAGCAAAAATAGTCCTTGTAAATTAGTTAATTTTTGGAATAATGTTTAAGTTTGCTAACAATTATTTTTCCTATTAGCAGAAATAGACCTCGTAAATTATTGAATTTTTGGAATAATGTTTAAGTTTGCTAACAACCATTTTTCATAGTAGCAAAAATAGTCCTTGTAAATTAATTAATTTTTGGAATAATGTTTAAGTTTGCTAACAATTATTTTTCCTATTAGCAGAAATAGACCTCGTAAATTTTTTTTAATTTTTGGAATAATGTTTAAGTTTGCTAACAACCATTTTTCATAGTAGCAAAATTAAGTCCTTGTAAATTACTTAATTTTTGGAACAATGTTTAAGTTTGCTAACAACCATTTTTCTTAGAAGCAGAAATTTCGTAAATTATTTTATTTTTGGTATAATTTTTATGTTTGCTAACAATTATTTTTCCTATTAGCAGAAATAGACCTCGTAAATTATTTAATTTTTGGAATAATGTTTAAGTTTGCTAACAACCATTTTTCATAGTAGCAAAAATAGTCCTTGTAAATTACTTAATTTTTGGAATAATGTTTAAGTTTGCTAACAATTATTTTTTCTATTAGCAGAAATAGACCTCGTAAATTATTTAATTTTTGGAATAATGTTTAAGTTTGCTAACAACCATTTTTCATAGTAGCAAAAATAGTCCTTGTAAATTACTTAATTTTTGGAATAATGTTTAAGTTTGCTTACAATTATTTTTCCTATTAGCAGAAATAGACCTCGTAAATTATTGAATTTTTGGAATAATGTTTAAGTTTGCTAACAACAATTTTTCATAGTAGCAAAAATAGTCCTTGTAAATTACTTAATTTTTGGAATAATGTTTAAGTTTGCTAACAATTATTTTTCCTATTAGCAGAAATAGACCTCGTAAATTATTTAATTTATGGAATAATGTTTAAGTTTGCTAACAATTATTTTTCCTATTAGCAGAAATAGACCTCGTAAATTATTGAATATTTGGAATAATGTTTAAGTTTGCTAACAACCATTTTTCGTATATATATAAATAAATAGTTAATTAAATTATTATATATTAAATTATTATATATAATTGAGCAGCCCTATATAGCCTTCGTTTAGTGCAAGATTTCACCCACAGATGTCATTATTAGTTCACTAAAACTTTAAATAGAGTTTTTTTTTCGTAACCATCAATTGAACTTGTGGAGCAATGCGTAAGGTGTCCGAACGACGCGCATGAAAATTGGGGCATGGTATCGAATCCCACAGCTTGAGAGAATATTTTTTGAAAATTAATTGTTTTTACACATAATAAAATAAAAATGTCATGATTTCAAAAATTCACTCATGACGTCAGAGAAAAATGAAGAAATGAATTAATGACGACAGCGGGGCAGGATGGGGGGGAGGGGGACCGTCTTTCTTGACGTCATCGAAAAGGCGAAATCGCGACCATAATATACAAACGAAAAAAGTATCTCTTTAGTATGAATAAAAAAATGTTGACAGCGTGGCTGGGGCGGAGGAGGGGAAGGGGAAATCGGGGACAATTTACAGACGGACGGACGGACGGACGGACGGACGGACGGACATTAACGACTATTAATATATAGATTATTCATGTAATATTTATAAATGGTCGCTTACGTCGTTCGCTCTACCGAATACGGGTCGATATGCCAAGAAAATAAACCAATGATACGGAATTAAACCAGTTTCAATATTATGAATGTTGAGTATTCTTATTTTATTCAATATCGCATAGGTCGTCAGTGACAAAAAAAAATGGAGCCTTATCAAATTATCCTGGTATTTTTAGGGCTTGTGCATTTACGTGTTTTCATTTGTTATCGCTTGTTCCATGTGGACCTCGGTTGAAAAACGCTGATCTAGAGAACTGAAAGTAGTCAGACAATTTTATCACTTTTAGGGTGTTCACTGTCAATACTTGGTGGAAAGGCATTATATTAATAAAAACACAATATTCATTTGTACTTCATTCCACTTTATTTAATATGTCAGGACCGGTTTCGCTCATTACGAGCATCAACTGATAATAAATATAATTTAACAATGCTATTTATACAAAAATGAACAGTTATAAACAACAATTGGCATTGAAAAGAAATTACCAATTACATTAAAAGTGATTCTAAAATAACACAAAATTTTAATGTTTAACACATCTAACAAATAACAGTAACATTTTATCACTTTGTCAAAAATTTCCCAAATTTTAATTATGTTTGTAATTACTTTCAATCGTCATTCTAAATTTATTAATCTGAGATGACTTTTTATCCCAATCTGATTGATTGCATCTCATTAGTTTCATTATTTGTTTGCTTTATTTCGACTACATATATTACCCCCTCCTTGCTTCCCTAAAAAGGAAAAAAACCCAAACTCCATTTTGTAATTTCATAATTTAAATGTTAGAATCAAACTTGCTTCATTACTTAAGCAAATTTTGCGATAGTAAGTCTGAGGATGCCTCTGAAAGAAGCGAAACACGTGTCACAGTTTGTCGCACAATACGTGGAATAATCAAAGTTATTTTAAACTTTATATTAAAATGAACTTCCACAAAGTTACCGCCGAAGCCATCGAAAGTATGAAATGACTATCGATTATAAAATCTTTTAAAATTAAAATCTATATCGTTGTGTTAAGCATCAAAACAAGAATGCAAACAAAAGACACAATATTATCCGACACAGGTGTTAACAATATGTTAACTTGACTCGAGTCTGTAAAACAGAATGGACCATCAAAAAACATGTGTTAGATATCACTTGAATATTCAACACGTGTGCGCCCAATCCAAAATCTACTCTGGGCTAGGGATTGCATCAATACCGGTATTTTAAATTAAATACCGGGATTCCAAATAGTAATACTAATTTAAGCAATGAAATAGACGTATAAAAATACTAATTGAACATTTAGTTATACAATGTAAAATGAGCGTTACAAACCATCACTACTCTGTGGTCGCGAATTTGATCAAATATGAAACTTTTGCTAGTTTATACCAGTGGAGGGGAACCTGTGACCTTTTGGCTACTCTGATGCGACCTTTTGACTTGATCAAAATATTCACTTTGATCAAAAAAATATACGCAAGCGTTTGAAAAAAGAGCGTAGTCAACGCATTATGATGTTCGACAGTCGAAAAAAAGGGGATGTCAACGTTTTTTTTACTGCGGCCTTATGTTAAATCAGATAAATGAATGTGACCTTTTGAAATGAAAAGGTTCCCCACCCTTGGCAGTTTCCACGATCTGACACGGGTGTACGTTTGGTACTATCAGACGTTTTCCTTAGCGTAACAACATTCCACGTATTTTCAGTTTCAGTCATTGATAGTAAAGTTGTTCAATATTATATGAGCGTCACGATACAATTCTACAAATGTGATCACGAATTTGATCAAAGGTGATCAACGATTGTTACTTTCACCACCTGATACGGTCGCAAATTTGCTTCAAGCAGACGTTTACCGTGATATAACAACGTTCTGAAATTGTTTCAGGAGCAGTTACACATGATAAGGCCGCTCGCACTTTGGCGAAGCTCATGTCTGTAAAAGACATGACAACATGAAAGAAAGACGCCCCTAATTCACAAATAGCATTATACTCTGCCATTTTAACCATCTAGTCGACGAGATCCGTGGAGTCCGACAATTTTTGGGATCGACTTGAATTATACATAAGAAAATTAAAGCACAATCTCAAAAGACGTACTCTGCGAAAACGCTGCTCTGACCGTGAAGTAGTGGTGGTAGTTTTCGGAACTAATATGAAACCAGTACTGGCCACATGGAAAAAGATCACGTGACAGGACAAGCAGCGCTGTGACGTAAAGTTCAGCTTAAATAAGGCAGAGAGTAGTCAGCATCTTGTATTATGCCATTTGTACATGTTGGCCTATACACTATCCGGCTAAGCATGAAAATTTTGACAGAAAAACCACCATGGATGCAAAGCATTAAAAGAAACACAGTCGTGATGAATTATTTATGTGTGAATACACGCATCTTCAAGGATAATATTGACTCGTGCCGTAAGAGAAGTCCAGGTTGGTAAGTGGCTTCCATGCTACTCATAAATACTGCTACCATTAAACTTTTTATATTGAATGAATAACGGATATAATCATTATGATTTTATTTATTTGGAAACCTTTATCTCACAATTGAAAAAACGGGGGAAATACCGGTTACCGGTTTCGGTTAACACCAGTATCGCCATCCCTGCTCTGGACTGAATGGTATGGACTCGTAATTTATTGCAATGCCACGTGGAAACACTTAGGACTATTATTATAATTTCAGAATTTTATAATTGTTCATGTTTATGTAATTTTTTTTACGAGTAATGTTTGTTTTTTAAGTAGAGCATGTAACCGTCACATGGTACCTCTTGGTATCACTGACATTCCTTCAGTCCCCGGTCAATACCAGTATTTTGTAGCTGCTCTTAATACACCCAACACATGGTATTTGACAACATTCCCAAATGCACTCTAATTAGGGATTTTACATAGGTTATCCTAGTATTATAAGACTTTTTTTGTTGCTACATATTGTTCAAAATTGATATTTTATTGTACTTTATTGATGTAAAAATAAATATTTACACAGTGGACAAAATATTGACATTAAACTAATGATCACTTTTAGGGTGTTCACTGTCAACACTTGGTGGAAAGGCATTATATTAATAAAAACACAATATTCCTTTGTACTTCATTCCACTGTATTTAATATGTCAGGATCGGTTTCGCTCATTACGAACATCGTCAACTGATAAGAAATATAATTTAACAATTCTATTTATACAAAAATGAACAGTTATAAACAACAATTGGCATTGAAAAGAAATTACCTTAAATAGGCTTAATGATAGTTTTCCCGAAAAACAGGAAACTATCATTAAGCCTATTCACTTTATTAATGTAGCATTTTATCACTTTGTCAAAAATTTGCCCAAATTTTAATTATGTTTGTAATTACTTTCAATCGCCGTTCTAAATTTATTAATCTGAGATGACTTTTTAATTATATGTTAGATGTGTTAAACATTTTAATTTTGTGTTATTTTAGAATCACTTTTAATGTAATTGGTAATTTCTTTTCAATGTCAATTGTTGTTTATAACTGTTCATTTTTGTATAAATAGCATTGTTAAATTATATTTCTTATCAGTTGACGATGCTCGTAATGAGCGAAACCGGTCCTGACATATTAAATAAAATGGAATGAAGTACAAAGGAATATTGTGTTTTTATTAATTAAACTAATGACACAGTATACAATATATATAAATTAAATCCATATCCGCTCCCAATGTAGAGCTTATGGCCTCTTAATAGAAGTATTTCAATAGAAGTTTTTTTTCTATGAGAGCTGATTGTTACTCTGTTGCCTCTTTTCCTTCGAAGAGAGTAGGAATTAAACGGATAGTTTAGGGACAAAATAGGACTAGTGGTTGATTCATTTCTTTCATCACTCTCGTTATTTTAAGATTAGGTGAGTGAAAAGGAATTCGTAGACATTACAAATATCAATGCTGTCCACACTGGAATTCGAACCAGTAATGTTTAACCAGTGATCCACATAATTTAACTACTACTCATTGATAACCCGTAAACTAAAGATACGACTGATACGAGAGAAAACTTCAGATAAAAATCGTTTAACGAGAAATAATGTATAATAAAATGAACTTTATTTTTTTTTACCATGTCCGCTCCCAATATGGAGCATATGGACTTCTAATGGAGTTTATCTCAACAGAAATTTCTACTCAGTTGCTCAACCTCTTTTTTTCCAAAGAGAGTAGGAATAGAAGGAAAGGGCTAGGACAGGACTAGTGGTTGGCTAATCGCTCTCGATACGCACCATTCATAGGATAGGATGGGTGGGAGGGGGTAATTCAAGACATCACATACATCCATGCCTTTGAACATAAATTCATAAATCGATTGAAAAATCGATTTATAAAACTGCCCGTACTGGAATTCGAACCCGTGCCCTCCGTAGCGGTAGCCAACGATGTTGACCACTCGACCACACAGGCGGCGATAATAGGTAATCGATAAATCTTAGCTAACTAGAATTTTGAAAACGTGTCATTATGATGATGATGGCATTCTTTATAATAAATACGATTCCACTAAGCCTCTACGGTATTGGGCGGAAATAGTGGCCAGTGGCGCCCTTTATCTCTACTCTCTTCGAAAAAAAGAGAGATTGAGCAACTGGGTAACTATATACATATCGACTGTGGGAAGGAAAAAAGACGTAACCCACACAAAAAACATCTTTTGATGATTTTAGGTTAAAAGCAAATCATGAAATATACACAATCCTGAAGTGCAGGGTGACCGATACACTGGTTTTTTATTGACTTAGTCTAATATTAATTTAACAAATTGTTCAAGAAAATCCTTTTTTATGTCATTTTTCCTGATTGCAATTTTTACAAGATTTTCTTTTTTCAAACTTAAAAGCTAAATTTTGAAACTAATTCGGCATTTTCAGCTTCCGTCCTTTTGATAGAACGTGTGTGTTACGTTATTTTTCCTTTCCACAGTCAATATACAATTATACAGTCGAACTTGGCTATTACGAGGAAGAAGGTACCGACTGAATTTGTTAGTTATAAGTATTACTCGTTATATCAGAGAATATGTATTTTTAATTGACATGAAGTATCTGGAGCGGTCACATAACACAAAAAGTCGCAATTCAAACAAAAATACACAATTAGATTGTATTTTCACAACAAGTACACACATATTACATTTTTCTGTCAATCCACGTTTCTTGTAAAATTTAAAATTGATGCTTGTTTCATTGTTTTCACTCTCATTGACGATATTTTTGCTTCGTATGCACGAGAAGTAGCTCGTTATAAAAGTGAATAAATGTATGGAGAAAAACACAAATTAAAATGTCAACGACTTTGTTCTCATTACGTCCGAGATCTCACTTTTTCCGTGATCGTAATAACCGAATTCAACTGAATATATTTTGACATGGTACCAGTTGTATAAGCAGAAGCTCTGACTATCCATTTTTTAATGACAACAGGCGACAGTAAAAAGTTCAGCTTAATTAATGACTCGACTGACAAAAAAATAGTATGTAATAATTTCCAGATATTGCGATTTGCTTGCGACAACACTATTTTGGCAACGATGTATTTTTTTTGACGCTCAACAGTCAGCCGATGGAGGGAGTAGTTGTAAATCGACAAGGATCTTCCTTCTTTTGTGAGCCGTCGATTTGAAAAGACGTATTTCGATGTAGTTATTAAATACCAAGCCTGCGCGGGCGACATAATTTTGTTAAAATTAGTTTTTTTTTTTTTTGTAATGTCACTCTCTATTAATTTCGGCGATGTTGATTGTTGTAATTTAAATCCCATTTGTAAATTTTTTGTATGATTTTAAATAAAATGTTTGTGAATCCCTAAATAAACGCATAATTTCGTAAAGCTGAATTTCTTTTCTAATCCCTACCATCGCTGGCTTGCCTTTCGGTGAGTACGGCAGTGTCTTTCATTTACTTATTTCACACAAATTAGTTAAGTGCACTCAGAGAAAAAATACGAATCATGTCAATATATTACAGATGTATTAAATTGTTCAACGCAATTTTTTTATGAACGATGCTTTGACCGATTATCTTTCATACTTAACACGTTCGCATATGTGAAGTCTGAAGGATTACTAATAGTTAGGGTTACAAGCATCATTATTATTATAACCTTATTAACTCACTTTGAGTTTTATCGAAACCTTAGTTAGCGTATTGGAAGCCCACCGATGCCAGTATCAGTTTTAAACGAGGTATATTTCTTCTTCTACGAAATATGTTTGTTAGCAAACTTAAACGTTTCAATTATTCTAAAAATTATATAATATACAATTTAAATACTGCAGGGCAGGGCACCCCGAGATATATTTCTTTTACTTTTAGAATTTCTGTCTTATTCAATAAATAATTGTTCAATAAGTTTGTAATTTATTTTTCACGCCAGTAAATTTTCTAAAAATGCAAAAAAAATCCCCCCGTTGAGGTCAACGGGCTTACAGCTAGTCAGTTTAAATACTGCCGCCTAAACAAATATGGCTGAATTATAACGCGCAATAATTTCAAACATAATTCACAGCTTATGTATTTATTATCTTCCACTTACGGTAATTATGGGTACACACACAGTGATTTATATGTTGTAGGGGTGATAACATCGCAGGCATCCTCACGTTAGTTATGCCACTGCTTAAACCCCTACCCAAAAGATACCGATACTTACTATAGGATTCAATTTTATTTCCAAGAAAAGTTTGCTTCATTTCCTATGGACGTCAGATTTCTAGCAATTGACATCGCTTTGATCTTGTCTCTTCCACAAATGTTGTTTGCCCCCCCTTTCTCTTTGATCAACGTCAGATAAAAGAATTGAAATTATGCATTCGCTAATACACAATAATAAAAGCGCCCAGACTAAAAAGTTTAAGTAATAAAACATATACAAATCATAACCTGAGACATTTAAAAAAAAATATTCTGGAAAGACTTCAATTAGAAAACTAATTTCAATATAAAAAAATCAACAGGACATGACATAATAATTTAACTTTAGAAATGCAAAAATACAGAGTTTCTACAAAACAGCTCGTTTTTCGATACAATTTTTCTAAAATTTGAATCGTTCAAATTATGTACATTCGCACAGATTTTGTCACTAACGACCCGGGTTTCGCCTTCGGCATCTTCAGGCGTTCAAGTGCACGGATGCACTTGAACTGACGCTTAGTAAATGAATGTTTCGTGTTTATATAAGAAATAAATGTATTATTGAGTTTAAAGCCATTGCTGGCGAAAAGGATAAGCCCATGGGAATGCCCACAGATTTGAATGGTGAGTAGTTTTAAGAATTGTATTTATTTTGTTTGTCGGAAAAGGTTTTATGATTATAATTATATATGGTATAAAAGTGGAGAGCCAGGCATGTTTAACATTTCATTTTAAATCGGAAGACTTCAATTTTTCTAATTTAATGAACGTTTTATTAAAGGGATGTTATATAAAATCCACAAAGTTACCGCCGAATCAATCAATAATAAAAGGATGTATGCTGCAAATGCCGAATTAGTGTCTTAATTTAGCTATTCAGTTTGATAAAATAAAGTCGTGAGAAAATTACGACTCGGAAAAAAGAAAATAAAATATTTGACATGGTGAAACTTTAATATAACACAGTAAAATTGATAAAACACAGTTAAATGTGATAGTTTAACAGGGTAGAGTTACTTTTTTTTTTTGTACAATCAGTACAAAATAATTTAACTTAAAACAATAATAATTATACAATTTCACATAAAATTCTTAATTTTTTATGGTTTTTCATTTGATAGCGAAGTATGATACAAGTGAAACGATGTGTCCTATAAGGCGACAACCAGTAGTCATGTTTTGTAACTGAGTAACAAACAGTTATATTAGGAAAACCTCTGTTATATCCATATTATCCATGTTATGGTTTATCCACAATGTTTTTCAAAGAAGCAAAACGTGTTTCACATATATTTAACCCGCAAGTAGAAAATAATGTTGTTCATATATATTTTCTAATACATGTATGTTCTCCTAATCGAGATTATCTCAGCAGACGCTTTTCTACGAGAACTACTAGTTGCAACATCTCTTTTCCGAAGAAAGGACGGGATAGTAGGATAGAGATTATTAACTAATTATTAACTAGTTTTTAAGGATTGAAAGGTTGGGAGAAATCGATAATTTTGTTTAACTCGATGGCTGCCACAGACGAGATATCTTGTAAAATCTTTCGTGCTCAACACCCCAATTACGAGTTAACTAATTAAATTAATAATTGCAAATTACAGCTGGCGTCCTAAGTAATTACGTATTTTTTTCTACGGCAGCTATAAGGTTTAAAAAATGCTATTCATATTGTTACGTAAACGCATAAAATTCGCAATACTTTATCACCCCTCATACAGTGTTTGACTCCATAACTGGACATGTCATGGTATACTTTGTAATGACTTAATTCTTTCATATAAATTTGTCTCTTATTGAAAAATAGTTCATCATAAATGTTATTTTGTATTACCTTTTCTTTAACCCTTTCTTTACTATGCAAAAAAAAAACACGCGCTCCTGAGCTGTGTATCCGTTACACGTCAGGCAAACGGGAGTAAATCATGACAATTATATAACACTACTGCAATATTTCTATTATTGCATTACTCAATGCGTAAATGTATAAGGGAGGAATACCTGAATTTTAAGCCGAGTATTTATTATATATACAGAGAAATGTAAATGATTAGAAGGTGTGTGTACTATTTACACATCTCAGTTAAGAAAGGGTTAAAGTGAGATATTTGGTTTTTACCCTTGCTAACATACGTCAAAGAATTTTACTTTGAAAAACTTCACGGAGTTTACAAGTCACAAACAACTACAATACAGGAAAGTGTATCTTGTAGGGTAGTGTAATGGCATTCAATCAAGTCGGGGGATATCATCCCCGATCTGCCACCCCCAGGTATCTGGCGCTCTCGCCTGTTACCTGCAATAATAAAAAGGAAGACTGATCCAAGTTTACGGCGGCGAGTTTGGATTTGGCGATACTCGAATAACCCCAAACTCTTCTCGACTCTGCTGTGCGTTGCCGATAAGCAAATCGGGCGCCACCTGCCCCCATCCACCCCATCGTGCAGAGGGGTATCGTAAAAATGAATATTAATCGCTATAAATAATAATATAAACCCTTGTACTAATTTAAATATTATTTTTTTGCTACACAAGCTATAAATATTAATGTCTCTTTTATATCATGATAATTTAATTATTACAAAATATGTAATTACCGTCTAGGCCAGAGTTTCGCAAAATATGTTTCGCGGCACACCTACATAACTTGATAACACCAAGCATGTAAAGATTATTCCTGGCCTTGTAATCCATTCTCTGTGACAGCTATACTAGTAGACTTAAGGGCAAATGATTATTAAAATCTTATTTATTTAATCAGTAATTCTGATTTGAAACAAAATATACAAATAGCAGCCATTAAATGATTTCTAGGAGAGACTTTCAGTGGGTCAAAACAAGCTATTGTTGTTTTACTTCCGTTTTCGACAGCTTGCTTACACGAAGTAGGATATTTTTATTATGCAGCAACAATGTCAAATTGCAGCAATAGGCTCGACGCCACATCTGAAATAAAAATTCAAAATACCCTAGAATAGCCTTAGTTTTTATCATATCATAATCAACTAATTCAATTAATAATACATACTCCTGACCTTGATGTCAAACATGTGAAATAAGTATAAAAATCTCAACAGAATTTTTCTGCGAGAACTGCTTATTACTGAGTAATCAGGGATATAAAGAATGGGGTTAGGACATGACAAGTGATAAGCTAATCACTGTCACTATTCCCCATTATTTTAGGATTGGAAGAGATTTTTTAAACATCATAAATATCCATGCCTTAAAACAGAAATCAAAAAACGATTTTAAAAAAGTTGTTTGAACTGGGATTCGATCTGTGAGGTCCGGCATGGAAGCCAAGACGTTTTACACTGTGCCATATACCCGACCTGACTATATCGGTTACAAAGCATTATACTTTTAAAAAAATCGATTAATAATACGCTTCTTTAGCTTGTATATTATTTTCCAATTCGATATAAAAATTTCATTTATATAGCCCCTTTTAAATTGTTTTTTTTTCAACAGTGGAAAACAGGGCTGTGGAGTCGGAGTCGCGGAGTCGATGTATTTTTGCCGGAGTCGTGAAAAATTAACGACTCGAATTTTTTTTGAAAAATATTTTTAATGTGTATTCAAACAAAATAGGCCAAGGTGTTGACATTTCATGCTTGGCTGCCTAAAAATGATCTGATGGAACACATATATATAATTAGAAAAAACACAATATTCCTTTGTACTTCATTCCACTTTATTTAATATGTCAGGACCGGTTTCGCTCATTACGAGCATCATCAACTGATAAGAAATATAATTTAACAATGCTATTTATACAAAAATGAACAGTTATAAACAACAATTGGCATTGAAAAGAAAATACCAATTACATTAAAAATGATTCTTAAATAGCACAAAATTAAAATGTTTAACACATCTTACATATAATTAAAAAGTCATCTCAGATTAATAAATTTAGAATGGGGATTGAAAGTAATTACAAACATAATTAAAATTTGGGAATTCTTTGACAAAGTGATAAAATGTTACTGTTATTTGTTAGATGTGTTAAACATTAAAATTTTGTGTTATTTTAGAATCACTTTTAATGTAATTGGTATTTTCTTTTCAATGCCAATTGTTGTTCATAACTGTTCATTTTTGTATAAATAGCATTGTTAAATTATATTTCTTATCAGTTGACGATGCTCGTAATGAGCGAAACCGGTCCTGACATATTAAATAAAGTGGAATGAAGTACAAAGGAATATTGTGTTTTTTCTAATATAATGCCTTTCCACCAAGTATTGACAGTGAACACCCTAAAAGTAACATATATTTATATAAGTTTTTAAAATTCCCTCGGAGTCGGAGTCGTAAATTATTTTTACACGACTCCACAGCCCTGGTGAAAAACACTGTTGAGTTGAGCGAAAAAATTCTCGAAAGAAATTTTTAAATCCAATTCTGTTGGGTTCTACTATGTTTTGTTCTTCCCAGTTAAGTATAATATCGGACAATACGCGTCAATCTATAATTAAATATAATGTACTGCAAAATACACCAATTCTATTTAATTTCTTCGATGTTTTATCCCAGTCTTCACCATACCATTTATGTGGTCTGACATAACCAATTGGTGTAAAATTATCTGAGTATGCAGCACTTCCTAAATCCGGTGCTGAATCCTCAGCCCTACCCCCTCATCTACGCGACTTCTCGACAAGCTGATCCTGAATAATGGCTCTCTCAGTTTACCCCTATCGCAACTCCCCACCCCATCTAGCCCATCCACCCCATTCGCCCCTGGCACCACATACAAAATGTTATATGCGCCCAATCTGCTTATCATTCATACAGTACTGGAGAAAAACTATAGTTCTCTTTATAACTGTCCAAAATTTATTTCAAATGTAGCTTTTCGCAATTTGCTTGTTTCGTAGTGTGTATTGGAAAAAATAAATGCATTTTAAGATGTTCACTATGAAGGTTGTATTAAATTTACTATACACTTTTTCGCAGTAACCATACACTAATTAATAAAGACCATAATCGGTTTCTCTCATTGCAAGCATTATCAACCAATTGATGGAAATATAAATTGATACAGAGCTAGTATTTATATAAAACTAGCTGTAAGCCCGTTGACCTCAACGGGGGGGTTTTTGTTGCATTTTTAAGTAGTCAGAAAATTTACTGGCGAGAAAAATAAATTAAAAACCTATTTATTGAATAAGCCAGAAATTATAAAAGTAAAAAAAAATATATCTCGGGGTACATATCAGCAGCCCTGCCCTTTAGTATTTAAATTATATATAATATAATGCAGGGGGAGGGGAAATCGGGGACAATCATACAGACGGACGGACGGACGGATAGACAGACATTATCGACTATTAATAATATAGATTAGTAATACTGATAAAAAGGTGTAACAAATAGTTGTTGGTAAAATATTATAATTTGATTCGACTACGGAAAGGAAAAAGGATGTAACCCACACACAATAAATTTTTACAAGAGACACAAAAAACGTTTTTTGATGATTTTGGGCTAAAGGTAAATTATGAAATATATACAACCCTTAAGTGCAAGGTGACTGATAAATTATTTTTTTATTTACTTTGTCAAATATTAATTTAATAAATTGTTCAAGGAAAACCTTTTTTAAGTCCTTTTTCCTGCTCCCAATTTTCAGATGTCCTTCATTTTTCAAAACTTAATTTATATACTAATTTATCATTTTCAGCTTACTTCTTTATGATAGAACGTGTATCAAGTTGTATAAATTATTATTATCTGTTCTGAAAAAACTATGGGCTTTTTGTCACAGTCGATATACATATATTAAATGAATTAATAAATATTGATGTAAATTATTAATGAATACAAATAAATTTTGAGATGAGCAATAAGAGTCTTGATTTTTCGTTCCAAAAACTGAGTGCAATGAAAATATAGTAATCCATTCATTCAATGATGCTTTCACATATAACCAATATAATCGAGTTTTCAAACCTCTTTGGCATTAGTTCTATTCAGTTGTGGAGTTTTGAAATCAAATCCCTGTGCAAATACTTTCGATTGCTGATGACAGAGATAAATTATTTGTCTACAAACGTATGGGTCTCTATTATTTTTTGCCCATCTCCTATCCAACCCTAAAAACTAGACGTAGAAAAGGTAAATTACTAACGCCGTACATTGTTTTATCATTTTGGCATAATTCTACATTGACGTCATGACACTATTACAATCTCTATAAAAAAGTTAAAAACAATTACAGATGATACACTCACAGCGTGATTAATTTTGATATCTCATATCTTCAATCAGATTAAAGAGATTAGTGAAAGATCGGATCTAATCCCTCTAATGCGCTGTACACACCTTAATTATTCATCAAAGGAGTATAACAACTTACGCTATGTCCTTTATACGCTTAAGTCTGCCTTGCAAACACCAAAATGTCTTAACTCGTTTTGCTATGAAGAACAGGGTTGCCACAATGTAATTTTTATTTTTACTCAAACCAAGAAATATATGAATATGAAATATATACTTCTAATCGAGCATAATAATGTTAAGTGTTAACAATTTATAAATTGCTTTCATTAAATGAAAAGACTCGTATTTTAAGTTAACAACAGTGTAAATATATTCATCAAAGCAAAAGTTGCAATTAGTTTTTCGACTGTCGAATTCATATTTTTTTTTTATATCTACGTAGAGCAGAGTTTCCTAAAGTTTTTCTAGAATAGAACACTTCGCAAATCCGGAAAATTTAAAGGAACACACTATTTTTGTGTGCTGTGTAATTCATTATAGTAAAAATAAACAAAAAGTCATTAAAACATTTGTTACTATTACTAATTATTTCGAGTCCTTGAAACACAAATATTATTTATATCAAGCACAATATTGCTGGGTTGAATTTTTATATCTGGTGTTGTGTCTATAGCCTGTAAGTGCACTTTGATTTTGTTGCAGGATAATAAAAAAATCCTGCCTCGCATAAGTAGGATGTAAAAAGAATCTCAATTGGATGTGTTTTTAAATTTTTAATATAAAAAAATATATATTTTTAAGTTAGTTAATATTTATATGTGTAGCCCATCAAGACATGCAATATTTTATTTGGCCCACCAAATGATTTCAGTTGGAAACTTTTGTTTGGTAGAAATATATAATATTTACACCTTACGTGTTTTGAGAACATATTGCATGATAAATATTGACTAAATGAACATATAACGTATTTGAATCATACAATATCTTTTCTTGGGCGTACGATATTTTTACAACACAGAGATATACTGCAGAAACTCAATTTCAACAAAAGCTATTTATACAATATCTTTGCAGTAAGAGTTCAATTTTTGTAGAATAAAACACATTGTTATTGAAATAATTCCACAACTTCATCTAAAGCAGCGGTGGGCTGCCAATATCTTAACAAGGGGCTCGGTTATTTGTATCCATTTTCGCTCCCAATGTGAAGCATATGGCCTCATAATAAAGGTATCTCAACAAAAGTTTTTTTTCTACGAGAACTGTTAATTAGTCGCTCAACTTAAGGCTAAGACAGGACTAGTGATTAACTCGAACCCATAAGGTCCGGCACGGAAGCCCACAACGCCTAATGAAAAAATGAATTGGCTACTAAGTCTTGTTTCATAATAAAATTTAACCATCTACAGAGATTAAATTTATGTACTGATTTGATCTAAGACGAATGATTTTCTTATCTTAACAAGGGGCTCGCTGGTCGCGCTGAAATTTAACAAGGGGCTCGCGCGAGCCCCTCCAGCCCACCCCTGATCTAAAGATACAAACATGTTTAAGCTAGAAATTCTCGCAATAACATAAACCGTTAAAGATACAACTAAATTAAGCACAGC
Organism: Himalopsyche anomala; assembly: GCA_031772345.1. Taxonomy (NCBI): domain Eukaryota; kingdom Metazoa; phylum Arthropoda; class Insecta; order Trichoptera; family Rhyacophilidae; genus Himalopsyche; species Himalopsyche anomala. The sequence continues at coordinate 2,310,098 of CM062831.1, read as the reverse complement.
CCTAGTGCAGAGGTTAACGTAATTTTTACACAGCTATGTACGTCCCAAAACGAAGAACTCGCTTCCGAAGTGAAAATTGTTACATGGAACGGTAAAACGGCTTAAGTGACTTAGGCCGTTTCGGAACTGCGGTCAATGGAATCGTTAAGAGGGCAAATCGCTCCATAAGATAACAGTGTGACAAGAAGTCCTCAGATTGGTCTCCTCTTACCGAGAGGGGATTTATCTGTTTGCAGAATTATGGTGGAGAAGCCGGTGAAGATCTCACGAATAGACAAGTATGTTGGAGTAGAAAGAACTAGGAAGAAAAAGGAGATAAAAAGTGTTTTATGTTTTATTCCCTTTTTAAAGAAACAAAGCTTCATCAATATGCCGTACTTACCTAAAGCCGATAGCCAAAATAAACAAGGATTTATGCAAATAATATGATGTTTTCATAACGAATCATCTTGAATAAACAATTATTTAAATTTAAAAAAAATATTTTATGAAATTGATTTTTTTTAATTTTTTTATTTAAAAAAAATATTTGACATTACAGCTTACGCCAATGCGTCAAATATTTTCAAGTTGAAAGATCATACGAGATATACTCGACGAGAATTTTTGAAAGTCACATGAGATTAACTCAAGGAGAATTGACTTCACAAACACCCATGTCTTAGATCCCAAATTAAAATTGAAAAAAATCCTATTTGACATTGACCTTACCGGGAATCGAACCCGGACCCACCTGATCGGTAGAGCAAGCTCTTACCAACTAGACCAAAGCGGGCGACTACCATCGATTGATAACCGTCGATTGAAAATTTCACTTTCGTGAAGTTTCTTAAAACTAAATATATATCGCAAATAATGTCGACTGTGGAAAGGAAAAAGGACTTAGCCCACACATTTTAGGCCATTTGCAAATTATGAATTATACACAACCTTGAAGTGCACGGAGACTTTTAAACTGGTGTTTAATTCACATAATCTTATATTAATTAAAGAAATTGTCTAGAAAAAACCTTTATTTCAGTCTTATTTATTGGTTTTAATTTTTTACAACTTTTTCAAACTTAAAATCTAATGTTGATATATTGTGATTGTCGATAAAACCGGTTTTTAAAAAACTGTGGGTTACGTCCTTTTTCCTTTCAATAGTCGATGTGTTATCAATAAAATAATATTTACAACCTTTTATTTTATACAACGGCGGTTAAACAATTATTAGTCAATCAAAGATTCAAGTAGATATAAAATTGTAAGAATCAAATCTTCAATGATTCTATTTTCAAACTCATCTTTATTGAAAAATAAAAGATTCGAATCATAAATGTCAAATATTATTCTCTCATTCAGATTCCAAGATTAATAAATTCTTCTCTCTGAGTTCCAAATTCAAATTTGACTTGACATTTTCAATTCAGCGTTCGACCGCTGAGTAGAGAGAGATGATAATAAAAAATATACATTTTATTACGTGGGTCGATGTTTTAAAAGAGTAAAGTAAGATTCATTTACAGAATAATTAAAAGGCATTCCGCTCACGCCTGTTTCAATTAATTATGTGATTGGGATTTTAATACAAAACATATCTACACGGTAAACGGTCATTCGAAGAGACATTAGTGAAGAATTATTTTGGTTACGTTTTAAATTTATTATCGATCATGTTAATTTAAGTGGATTGGTGTTTAACTGTCTTTTGCATACATGTGTGTAATGTTGAATTTATTTGTTACACACCCAGACCCCGTTAAGAAGATGAACGTTACAGTGATTAAAATCTCGCTTAGTTTTCAAAGTTTAAAGTTTGATCCCAATTTTAAATCCGTCGATATTTATCACTTTCTTACTTTAACAAGCATTAGTGAAAGTAAAACTGTCTGAGGATGCCTCTGAAAGAGGCGAAACACGTGTCACAGTTTGTGGCACAATACGTGAAATAATCTAAGTTATTTTATATGTTATATGTATTACTTTCACTTAAGATTAAGTGTAATACAAAAACTTCATGATAGTGACATTTTAAGCTTTTGATTTTTTATGCCGAACCCCCCGGAAAAGTAAAAAAAGAATTATCAGAACTAAGATTAGATCTTCAAGATCGATTTTTGCTCGAAGGTATTGGTAATTGTGATTAACAGGGCAAAGCGAGAACTATTAGTTTACCACTAGTCCTGTACCAGTTCTATATTTTTATTCTTACTCTCTTTAAAAAATGGAGGTTGAGCAACTTACTAACAATCAGTTCTCGTAACAAAACTTTGTTGAGATACCTCCATTAGGAAGTCATATCCGCCACGTTGAGAACTGACATGAATAAGAAAAAAAGCACAGGTGATATTAATTAATATTTATAATGTAAGTTTATGTTAGCATTGTTGCTAAATTATATCTCAATTTATTTACTTTTAAAATTAAATATATTTAGCCTTGATGGCGCGCCCTGGGAAGCAATGGATATTAAAAAAGGCTAAAGTTCAAAAAATATAGAAACAATATTTTTAACTTTTTCCGCTATTTGTGATGGATTTATAGCACTTTTTGGGCGTATGCCATAACATATTAGCGTATTTCATTTGATTGACAGAAGTGTTTTAGAATCAACTACCCAAGAAATTTCAGTTTGTATTTGTTTATACATCTTCTATGAGTTGTATCTTGTAACTTATTTATGTGAGGGTGTTGTGACTTACTTTAGTAATAATTTTCTTTTATAGTCCATCTCTAAAGTATGTGATTAAAACCATTTACAAACGTTTAAAGTTAGTTTTTAAAATGGCGAGAAGCTGAAATAACTATATTTTATAACTCTTGTAATACGTAAGTATTTTAATTTTATAATAGTATGTCCTATTTATTAAATGGCGTATCATTAATCACAGCAAATTTGGCAAGCTGCACTGTCAACCCACCATTGTTCAGTTATAAATTGGCTGGTGGAAAAATATGTAGTTATATTGAAATGGCGGTTTTTTCAAGTCAAGCGATCTGGCTGACAAACTTTGTTTATCTTTGTTGGTGTTGCAATTAGAAACGTTTTACAAAAGGCGATATCTCCCGCATGCTAAGGTACCTATTTGTTTCAGTGTCCCAACGTAAAGAGCGTGCAGTCTCCATATCTTTGGGTAGACAAGACTAATTTGAATAAATCGTAAATAAATTATCGGCTCAGTCGACAAAGCAATCAGGAGATGGGTAGCTTTGGATGTTCAAAATCAGAACGCTCCTATCTCCACAGAGCAATAAATGCTATTTATATTTCATGAACTATTATATTATACGTAACGTACACTTACTTAAAATTTGACAGTTCATACTAAAAACCATAAACATTAATATATCATTATACAATTCAAATTTGAAAATCAATAAATTATTCTCTCTGAGTTCTAAATTCAAATATGAAACAACGTTTCGGGTAAAGCATTTAACTGTCAAACGGGATATAAGAGTAAAAAGATAAATCGCTGACATCAATAGCGATTTATATCACAAATTATTTAACCTTATCATCATAATATATAATGCTTAGCACATTAACATTGTTAATATGAAACATTATTTGTTAAAAGAGTACACAAATACGGTAATTAATAAATTATTGAATATAATATGATATCTGATCTGATTATTTTTTGTGTGATCGAACTGTCAAAGCGTGAGACAGTGTTGAAAACACTCACAGCTTGCTGTAAAAAGCCTGTAATAGACACCTGTCCAAAGACGTCACCACAAAAGTATTTTTTTATTTAAATATATATGTATTTAAATATCTTAGCATAATATTTTAATAAAGAACTAAACATTTAGTGGCATTAATTTAAGCCATGTTAAAATGCAGTGATTTCATACACAATGTATGACTAAGGTGTTAATTTACTAATGTCAAAAAATAAATTGTTTGTGAAGTAAAAAATAAGGAATCTGAATTATTCGCTTTGTTTATGTCCCGGACGTGAATCTTACGTTAATTTGAAGTCTTGGATTTTTTTGAGACTTGAGACCGTAGAACTGTAGTTTTTTTTAATTTTAAATATTTAATTATATATTTTTTTAAATAAAAAGTAGATTTAGAAACGTTTCTTACTCTTTTTTTTTCTTTCCGATTCAGAAATATTTTATAGAATCTAGATTAATTCTAGATTCGATAGCTTTAATAATTATTTCAAATAATTGTATAAAAGTGATAAAAACATTTGTCCCGTTTCCAGGACTCCGTAAATAGCTCTAACACTAAACGGACTCTTGCTAACGTATCGGCAGCTGACCACTGAGTCCAAATCTCCGGGTACCATATCAACTGTGGTAAGAAAAAAGAACGTAACCCACACATAAAGGAGGCGCAAAAAACGTGTTTTGATGATTTTGGGCCATATGCAAATTATGAATTATACACAACCTTGAAGTGCACGGAGACTTCTAAATTGGTGTTAAATTGACATAATCTAATATTAATTGAATAAATTGTATAGGAAATACCTTTATTTCAGTCTTTCTTCTTGGTTTTAATTTTTTACAAGGTCATATTTTTCGAACTTAAAAGCTAAATTTAGATACTAATTCGGCATTTGCAGCTTGCATCCTTTCGATAGAACGTGTATCAAGTTTGATACATTGTGATTATCGAAAAAAAAACTGTGCGTTACGTCCTTTTTCCTTTCCAAAGTCGATATGTACTTTGGTCTGCTAAGATTTGTGATACTAACACTCCACTGGTTCACATATGCGACTCCATCTACGATGATGAAGATGATCGAGCATTATAATAATAATTGTTGAGCGATAGGGTATTTTGAATATAAACATTTTATTTCCCAAACAAAACGGTGAAGGCGGTCCGGAGGCAGGACAGCCAACGAGGGAAGGCAAACACCGGACCTAATCATTTTGTATTAAAGAAATTACGTGTTTTTTCAAGCGACCGCCATGCTAATTTAAATCACGCGCTGCCCCCTATATGTGCCTTGCCTGTAGTAGGTAGAAAGGTATAATAACTGCAGTTAACGCTGATTTTTTTCTGTTATCTTACCTTCTTTTCAAGCGCCATATTATATGATTTAATTATGAGTCATGTGCAGCTCTGCATCAGTCGAAGAATGTGACTAGTAAATTTATTTAATTTTCTTGAATGACTCGTCGTTATGAAAAGCGACCGTTAGGTCGGCAGAAATTACTAGAGTAACTTTGTATTGTCAAGCTTTGTAAACATATATTAACACCCACTTACAATACAACATCCAACCTTAAAGACGAATAAGCCAGAACCGTCATACTTCACCCTTTACAGAAAATAATGTTGAGCGACAGAATAACAACTAATCCCCGTAGAACAACTTCTGTTCATATGATCCATTAAAAGACCATTTGTTCCATATTAGTGGGGGACACAAAGTTCTGAGAATTTTACTAACCGTTCTGTCCAATCTAAGGATTTATGAAATGTTAATGTTTCGGGATTGGCCGATAGATAGCTGGCTCGCATCAACTTTTTCAACCATTTCCGCGACCAATGTGAAGTATATAGACTCTTAATGCAGTTTATCTAATCAGAAGTTGTTTTACGAGAACTAACTATTTTTTTTAAACGCATTGAAGTCCACAGGCACTGATAAAAATGTAGTTTTCGCCAAATATCAGTTCGTGCATAAAGACAGAACGTTTCCGTAAATATTTTGTGTTGACTTCAAGTATACCTAGATCTTACTCATAGACTGGTCTTAGTCACAGAATTGTCATTTACTAACAACTCATCATAACATTCATATCGACTGTGGAAAGTAAAACGGATGTAATAGGGTAAAAATATTAAGGTATTTCAGTTCTACAGTTATTTATATGTCATATGTTGATAGCTATTTCGGCTTTCGCCATCGTCAGAACTAGTTAACTTAGTTAGTTCTGACTATGGCGAAAGCCGAAAAAGCTATCAACATATAACATATAAATAACTGTAGAACTGAAATACCTTGATATTTTTACTCTATTAAAATGGAGTTTTACCAAGTAAATGCCAAATCAATAAATAAAACGGATGTAACCCAAAGTTTTTTCAAAACAGCTTTTTTTCGATAATCAAAATGTATCAAACTTGATACAAGTTCTTTCAAGAGGACTTTAGCTGCAAATGTCGAATTAATGTCTAAATTTAACTTAAATTTTGCAAAAAGATGAGCTTGTGAAAATTGAAACCAAGAAAAAAAGGTTTTTCATAGAAAATTTCTTTATTAATATTAGATGATGTCAATTAAACACCGGGTAAGATATTTCAAAATCATCAAAACACGTTTTTTGTACCACCTGTAAAAAAAATATGTGTGAGTTACGTCGTTTTTCCTTTCCACAGTCGATATCAACCTCTAATTTGTAGATTGAATAAGTTATACAGTTCGCTATTTTTAAATAAGTCTTAACGAATGCTCAAAATGATACACAAAATATTGAAATTACTAGTATTACAACGCTATTAATAATGGCTTAATCCCACCTAAAATTCCCGGTTTATCCCGGAATTATCCCACCTCCCATCACTAGAAATTGCATTCCCTAGCCAGGTACAAACGTTGTGAACGGGCGCGAAAGAACATGGAAAAAATCTTTAAAGTGCCGACAGGTAAAGAATCATTTTTGTCGGCACTCGGCTCGCTCGTTAGCGCTCGTTTTTTTAAGGCCGACCATTACAAAGGAATTCGCATGCAAAATATTAGAAAGGTAAATATAATGTCAGCCCTTATAACACAGAAAAGGGCACAGATCTTTGCCAAGTTAGCTTGGGTATCAATTTGCCAAACTGAGAACAAAAAGTTTGTTTTACACGATACATTATTTCTGTGGCTGTCATAAGGTGATAATACAGTCAAACTCGGTTATTACGATCACGGAAATAGCGAGATCTCGGATGTAATGAGGAAACATTCGTTGACATTTAGTTTATGGTTTTATCCATACATTTATTCACTTTTATAACGAACTACTAATCGGGCATAACGAGCAAAAATATCGTCAAAAATACAAACCAGTAAACGACGATCTCCAGAGGTCATGGTATATTGGACGAGCTGGTCGATTTTTTCGCACAGAGCACTGAGACCACAAAAGAATTATGCTGTCCCCCAGCAAAAAGACTAGGCTACCATTCCAGCGTCTCGTAGCTGAGTAAATCCTATGGATGGTCATCAGTGGCCTTCCACGACGTCGGGATCCAACCGGTCAGTAGAAGAGATATGCAGGGCTAAGACTCTCTATGGGTATCCACAGTACATGTCCATGCCGGGTCCATCGTTACTTTTTTTACGTAATAAGAGGCTGGCTAGTCCAATCTCGAAACCTCTTATCAATTAAAAAAAAAAAAAACACCACGATACCACGACTCGGAAATGTATAAAAACGTCCTGTTATCAAATTATCAAACGCGTATAGACATTTTTCGAGATACCACATACTATAATACTTACACGTTTGCCGCCTGTGTGGTCGAGTGGTCAACGTCGTTGGTTACCGCTACGGAGGTCACGGGTTCGAATCCCAGTACGGGCAGTTTTATAAATTGATTTTTCAATCGATTTATGAATTTCTGTTCAAAGGCATGGATGTATGTGATGTCTTGAATTCCCCCTTCCCATCCATCCTATCCTATGAACGGGGGCGTATCGAGAGCGGTTAGCTAACCACCAATCCTGTCCTAGCCCTTTCCTTATATTCCTACTCTCTTTGGAAAAAGAGAGGTTGAGGAACTGAGTAACAAGTAGTTTTCGTAGAAACATTTCTGTTGAGATAAACTCCATTAGGAGTCCATATGCTCCATATTGGGAGCGGACATGGTAAAAAAAAAAAAAAATACACTGAGTACATTGCGTTTCAAATTTTCTGTGATGAAGTAGTGATCTCATAATAATAAAGTAAAATACAGCCAACAAGGCATGCAATATACATACATAGCGCGCGGGATTTATACCTCTGCTCTAAATTAAGTACGTGTTCATGAACTCGTTGGCAATCTATTTAAATATTAATTTACCATCTTCACAAGACTCACAACATCACAGTAGAATAAGTATAAAGTTGTAAGTACTAACCAGACAAAGAGTTCTCTTGAAAAATGACAGTACTTTTCCCCTCCGCATAGGGGCAACATACGCTTCATAATAATTGTGGAACGTACTTTGATATTTTTTTAAATTATCAACTAAGAAAAGTGTTTATGAATAATATCACATGTATGGACTACGTTAGTTTTGCCATCATGTGATACCCTATTTTTTTGACAATGATTTTTCCGTCCGTTCCCAATATGGAGCATATGGACTCCTAATGGAGTTTATCTCAACAGAAATGTTATTACGAGAACTGCTTGTAACTCAGTTGCTCAACCTCTCTTTTTTCAAAGAGAGTAGGAATAGAAGGAAAGGGCTAGGACAGGACTAGCGGTTAGCTAATCGCTCTCGATACGCCCCGTTCAAAGGATAGGGTGGGTGGGAGGGGGGTATTGAAGACATCACATACATCCATGCCTTTTGAACAGAGATTCATAAATCGATTGAAAAATCAATTTATAAAACTGCCCGTACTGGGATTCGAATCCGTGCCTTCCGTAGCGGTAGCCAACGATCTTGACCACTCGACCACACAGGTGGCAATGAAATACTCGGGATTAAAAACATGACAACTAAAACGTAGTAATTTAATTCAATTTTTATTTTCTTTTTACCTATAAATAAGCTATCTAATGGAAAAAAAACCTTCGAATATAAACAAAAATAAGTTGGGTTGGCCTTTCTCTACATCACAATATTGAAAAGAGTTGGTCAAACAAAGTACAACTTCTAATTTACTAGGGTCGCCACTGTTGCCAGGCGTCCTCATTAACCGGGATTGTCACCGGTTTTGAGTCTCGTGTCCGAGTGTCCCGAACAAACCTCTCGGGACGCCCAAATATCCTGGTTTACGACTCACGCTAATTATTTGGGTTTTTTTTGATTCGAAAGACTTGTAAGACCTAAAAAATGAACGAGTCACGCTGGTAATTTGAGCAAATCGGCAAATTCCTAGGTTTTTGGATTCGAAAGTCAGCAAATCGGACAAATGTCCCGGTTTGACTTGCAAGAAATCCGGCAACCCTAAATTTACAAATAGTGCAAAGGTATTCATTTTTTTTTTTATCTCATCACTTAATTTTCATCAAGAAAAGCAATTGTGAGATTTGTGTTAAAATTGAATACTTTTAGTACAATGTGGACTGTCTGGGACACACAACTGTAACCGATTAAATTTAAATGACAGTTGCTTAACGCTTGCATTCTATCAGTGCTGCTTTGCGGTAGCGAATCATGGCACCTTGTCTCCGTATACTTAGCTTCGATAATATTATATATGAATGCGTTGGATAATGGTGGTTTGATTTCGTGAGTAACTCTAAGATTATGTAGCGTACAAGACAGTGCCCCGTTTCGTCAGTGATCATGGAAAGACGTTGGAACAGCCTAGGTCACGTGCTGCGGCCTTAATCCTACTTTCATATTCTTCCGACCGTTGGGACCCCGGCGTCCTGGAAGACCGTCGGGATAATCCGTAAGATATACACAACAGGACTGGGGAATACTGACATGTCATGATTGGAAGCAAAGCAATTGGCGGGAGACAGGAAGTCAAGAAGACCATATGATCCACATAGGAAGCGAATACGGTCAAATCACAACACCTTCATCTCACGGGTCATTCAATTGTATTATCTTTGTTTATTTTTTCTGTATGTATTTATAATCACAACTAAACAGTTATAGTATGTATGTCTTTTAGTACAAAATGTTATCATTTAACAAAATTATTGATATATTTAATAGAAAAAAATGTCACCTGCTGACCTATATGTATGTTAAAATGTCATCTTACGTTATGTCACACATCCGCCATTTTTTAAATTCAAACGGACGTTCCATTTATTTCACTTACCTGTCTTTTGTTTTCACCACTCCGATTGTCTATGGCCCTACATCTGCGTGAAGCGCACAAAGGCGTCTAGATAATTACTTGCATAGGTATTATACATTTCATTAGCCTAAGTAATATGAGGTAATTAATTATCCGTGCCAACTCCATGCAAATTATTATGGATAAATACGAGTGTTTTGTACACGTTTATCTTTTTACTTTAACAGCGGGGTTAAGTTTCCATTTGTAATTTATTTGAATTCGACGTAGCTGCTCGAGACTTTGGATTAACTTGAAGTTATTTTGCAGTTCGTTATGGTTGGAGTGGAGTTTAGGGTGTAGAAATTTCAATGTGTTTTGTTTTATAGTGTTTTGTTTCCAGAAAATTATTTATAAAGGAAGCATAATTTAGCAATTCTTTTATTTTTAATTATTAAGTTAACAGAAGCATGTTTGAGGCTTGGTATCGAAACTAATTATATCCATTTTTGATATTTTTCGGGATAATTATGCCAAAAAACTTTACATTATATCAACAAATATTTGGGTATTAAAATTCGTTTTAAGCACATTTTTAAATGAATGATGTGATATGGTCAGAAAGAATCAATCGGCGATTAGTATTTATGGTAATTAATAACTTTTTTATAACTAGTAACCAGAGGTGGGCTGGAGGGGGCTCGGAGGGGCTCGCGCGAGCCCCTTGTTAGATTTTACCACGGCCGGCGAGCCCCTTGTTAAATTAATAGAAAACAATATTCTCAGATCAAACTAGTACATAACTGCATTTTCTGACATATACTATCTACGACAGTTTCCAGTATACACAGTAGTACATTTTTAGCCATTTACATTGATTAGTTTATGTTAAACTGCACATTGTTTCATATTTTAAGTGTATGAAGTAACAATCGATTGCTTATTTAAAAGTATTGCATATAATTGCATATGACTGATAAATTACTTTGATATTGAGCGAGCCCCTTGTTAACGTATTGGCAGCCCACCGCTGCTAGTAACGAAAAGTTGTACTGCGGTGGCTTTTTGCAATTTTTTCAAAACTCGATTTTTGGAGAATGTAGGTTATGACATATTATATATGAGGGACTTGAAAGACAAGCGGCCCAACCCAAAAGCAGAATTTCTCTACATACAAAAAGCTATATTTTGGAAAGTTTTAAGAGATCTGTCAAGCTTGTCAATCGTACACAAATGATCGAAGTCACGATGGTCATTTATAAAACAACAAAACCGGCCCAACGGCACATGGGCTTGTATAAAACGTGATGTAAGACTTGTGAAATAATTAGTGGTGAATTCAACTATAAGATAATTAAAAAAACATTAACATGTTGGTTGTGCCGGTTGTCTTTTGAGCCCTTCGAATTTGGTTTGCTATTTTGTATATTTATAGATGTCGTATTGAAATCTAAGCCTTTAAACCCACTGTTAAAAAAGACATATTATTCCCTTACAGACTTTTACTAAAAGCAAATCTGGAGCAAGAATCCACTTGCACCCTCTCTCTCAATTCATAGAAACTATGACAGGCGTATTTACAGTAGGTATTGGCGCGGAATATATTCGCTATGTGTCTTAAGCAATTATTGTTTCTTGGAATAATTTTGTATGAGCAACACACAGCGAAGATAAAATTAGTGATTGGTATAAATATGATATTTGAGTATCCAGGGGTGGGCTGGAGGGGGCTCGGGGGGTCTCGCGCGAGCCCCTTATTAAATTTCAGCGCGGCCGGCGAGCCCCTTGTTAAGATAAGAAAATCATTCGTCTTAGATCCAATCAGCACCTAGCTGCAATTTGTAGATGGTTAAATTTTATTATGAAACAAGACTTAGTAGACCCTTCATTTTTTCATTGAGCGTTGTGGGCCTTCGTGGCGGTCCTCGTGGGTTTGAGTTAATCACTAGTCCTGTCTTAGCCTTATCATTCTATCCCTACTACTCTCTATGGAAAAGAATGGGTGATCGACTAAGTAGCAAACAGTTCTCGTAGAAAAAAGACTTTTGTTGAGATACCTTCATTAGGAAGCCATATGCTCCACATTGGGAGCGAAAATGGATACAAATAAATGGATAAGATTTACCGAGCCCCTTGTTAAGATATTGGCAGCCCACCGCTGTGAGTATCGATTATTTGTGAAGTATGTACATGGGACTGCAATGCACTCTTTGCTCATATGAAAGAACCGCCCCCGCTTATAGTATAGGGAATGCATATTATGTATATTTTAATTCAAAGTGTAAGGATGAAAGTAAAAATACAATATTTTAAAAAGTTGTGTTAAAAATAAATATTCAGATTATTAAGATTTGTCATTTTTATCAATACTATTTTCATGTCCTGACTTTCCAATAATCATGTCAGTTACTTGTTTGTTCGTCTAAATCAGTGCTTCCCAACCTGGGGTCCGCGTAAAAATCGAGGATTTCGAATTCGTCGGTGAGCTAAAAAAAAAAACAAAAAGTATAGCAAATCGAGGATTTCGAATTCGTCAACAATTGAGGAGGGCCGCGGATTATTTTTTTTAGATTAAGGGGGCCGTGAAACGAAAAAGGTTGGGAAGGACTGGTCTAAATAACTGATAAATAAATTACATGTGTTGTACAAGTACGTAAGTATAATATTATATTTTGTTATGTGCATAATTTGACATGTTGTCAATTGTCAATAGTGTTTGATTGAATTCATGAATCGAGACTCGCTAATGACTATAATAGCTTGTGTGTTATTTTCTTATTATGATCGAGTCCGATTGAAGAGTGTCAGATACACTTACCTGAATTAAAACATGATTGTATTCAAATGAGTCGGTGTCGAGTCATTGCCACGTGATTCGAATCATCAGTTCGTATATTTTGATTGTCATGCCACCCAACCAATCACATATTGACTTTTATTATCTGTACATACTTTCATATCAGATACATATGTTTAAATCCACCGCTTTTTAGAATGGAAAGTTTTTTTATTCTTAAATGATTTACTCCTGTCTTCGAAAAATAGCAAAACATAAGCAGCGGTGGGCTGCCAATATCCTAACAAGGGGATCGGTAAATGTTATTCATTTTTTTATCCATGTCCGCTCTCAATGTCGAGCATATGACCTCCTAATGAAGGTATCTCAACAAAAGTTATTTTTCTACGAGAACTGCTTGTTATTTAGTCGCTTAACCTCTCTTTTCCAAAGAGGGTAGTAGGAATAAAATGATAATAATAAGACAGAACTAGTGATTAATTAATAGTAGCGCCCAGTTGAATTGAAGGATCGGAAGAGTGGAAGGCAATCTTAAGACATCACAAACACCCATTCCTTCGAACATAAAACAGATAAATCGATCGAAAAAATGTTTTTTCGTACTGGGACTCACGGACGCCCACAACGCTGAATGAAAAAATGAAACAACTAATTTTCAAATTTATCCATCTACAGAAATTGCAGTTACGTGATGATTTGATCTAAGAAGAATGATTTTCTTATCTTAACAAGGGGCTCGCCGGCCGCGCCGAAATTTAACAAGGGGCTCGCGTGAGCCCCCCGAGCCCCCTCCAGCCCATCCCTGAACATAACCCAATTTTATCAATCCAACCTATTCTTTTATGGGCTTTATTTTTTAAATTAATATTTAATTAATTGTTTACTTTTAAAAAAATGTTGATTTAATTGTTGAAGTTTAGGAAGCTTTATGCCTGTCTTTTTTCTTCTCACATAAATTATTAAAAGCAGACGTCCTGTTCCTATAAACATGACTGTCGCAGAAAGAAAAATATAGAATTTTTCTTTTTTATAATTCAACGATCATTTATAAGTACCATCACAGCACACATCAACTTATTTACTTAATAAAACATTGAATACAGATAATGGATGTCACACAGGGGTGGGCTGGAGGGTGCTCGAAGGGGCATGCGCAAGCCCCTTGTTAGATTTTACTACGGCTGGCGAGCCCTTTGTTAATTTAAGAGAAAACAATATTCTTAGATCAAATTAGTACAAAACTGCAATTTCTGACGTATATATTATCTACGACAGCTTCAATATACACAGTAGTACATTTTCAGCCATTTACATTGATAAATTTATGGTAAACTGCACAGTGTATTAAGTAACAATCGTTTGCTTATTTAAGTATTGCATATAATTGCATAGGAGTGATAAATTGCTTTGAGATTAACCGAGCCTTTTGTTAACGTATTGGCAGCCCACCGCTGATGTCACAGGTGGTATGAATTTGTAAGCTTTCGTATAGAAGTAAATTTCCAGCAATTCAAAGTCAAATCTCTATTGGCTCTAACCGTAAATTTCAATTTGTTCATTTTATCGACATTTTTTTTTGAAACCTTTGATTTGCTGATCTCCATTCGAGGATAATATGTTCCATCAAATCGTCATGAAAATGTACACTTTTACAGTGCTTCGTAATAATACAAAAACGTATTGTCCAACACAGCGGTTTCCAACGTTTATGTTACTACGCCTCCCTTTGAAGAAAAAAATATCTTCGCGCCTCCCCATTCATTATTTCATACTGTAATAAAGACACGTTTTAAATGGTAAATAAATATTGTAGACAATCCGCGCCTCTCAGGTTGGAAATCGCTGGTCTAACAAGTTAAACAAATTGTAAAATGTCTTTCAATTTCTTCGTGCCTCGTATATTATTACAAATTATACTGCAAACTAATTGTTATTAAGGTGTTGCAACGTCAAAAACCACAGACGTTCTTTATTCATATTAATATTTGTCGAATGGCTAAGACGCTGTTCAGGAAAGTCAGCAAATACCCAACTCCGGGAAAATATTATCCGCAAATTTTATGATAATTCCCGCCATTTCCAGCGTGCGAACATAATGGCGGTCGTAAAACGGCGCGTAGACTAAACAAGTCACCTTTATTAGAGAGATTGGGATCATATTATCGCGACGGGAGTGAGATCTTTTCGGCTCAGATCTGAATCAGATCCATAAATAATAATATTACTGAAATTCGTCCGAAGGCGTTCCTTTATTGACCCATTAATAAGCCAAAATGGCGATGTTATTATGTTTAACAAGGTAAGGCGTCAGACCTCCAAGATTGTTATTAAATTAATCCCTATTTTATCAAATCATAGCGGACATATTCATAAAGTGGAATGTCACAAAATCGAAGGAGCACTATGCTCTCTGACGAAGCGAAACACACGTTACACAAATACCCGATCACTATGTTCGTCCATATTTGCACAATTGAACGTAGAATTGAAATGATAAGGTGTAAACAACAATTGACATTGTAAAGAATTTACAAATTACAGTGTAAGTCAGCGATTTCCAACCTGGGAGGCGCGAACAGTCCAAAATATTTATTTACTCCTTAAAACGTGTCTTCATTACTACCAGTGTCGGCTCGTGAACTAAAATCTTGGATGGGCTAGAGAAAAGTTTAGCATTGTATACTCAGTGCCGGCGTGAGGTTATTTAGCGCCCTAGGCAACGGTTATTGGCGCGCCCCTTTTTAAAAAATCGTCCCATTATTTTTTCAAAATAATAAAAAAAAAATCGGAATCATTAGAAACATTTTTTTAAATATATCCATGTCCGCTAACAAAGTGGAACCTAATAGAGATATCTCAGCAGAAGTTTTTCTTCATGGACTGTTACTCAGTCGCTCAATCTCTCTTTTTTGATTCATATAGAAAAAGATACATAATTACAACGAACAATAAAAATAAAATATTCTTCTCTTTGGCCATGTTCGCTCCCTATGTGGAGCATATGGCCGCCACGCGGCACCTCCATGTTTCCCTGTCTCCTGCCAATTGCTTTGCTTCCTCCCATGACATGCCAGCATCCCTCAGTTCCGCCGAGTACATCCTATGGATAGTACCCGACGGACGTCCGGGACGCCGGAATCCCACCGGTCGAAAGAAAAGGCAGGCAGGATTGAGGCTTTCCGGAGGCATCCGCAGCACGTGACCCAGCCAGTTCCAACGTCTCTCCATAACCACTGACGTGACAGGACGCTGTCTTGTACGCTCCCTTATCTCTGAATTCCTCACATAATCAAACCACCTAACCCCCATTATCCGACGCAAGCATCTGTTCTCGAAGCTCAGTATACGGTTTTTCTGAGTCTTCGTCAGGTGCCATGATTCGCAACCGTAAAGCAGTACCGGCCGAATACAAGCGTTGAATAAGTGGCATTTGGTTTTAATCGAGTACAGCTGTGTGTCCCAGACAGTTCGCCGGCCCTGTGTATACTATTTGCAAAATTGTGTATGTTTCCACTTCACCTTATACATTAATCTACAAGCAAATTAACAAATATTATGACACTACTGCAAAGTATAAATTATTGTATAATAAAATCAAAGCTAATGTAAGTAAGAAATAATAGAATAGTAAAAACTGGACCTCAATTTCGTCTCCTTCAAAGTGAACTAACATGTACAAAAAGCCGTACAGAGGAACTGTCTTCAACTGTTATACAATACAACGAGATTGGTATTTGTGTTTTTATGTATGGGCTAATCTAATATCATAATTGTACACTTTTAAATAAATCACTAATCTTATAATCGAATAATAACAACGTAAGTATCAAGAGGTCTCTACTGGGTTTGACGACCGTTCGATTTGAACTTTGATTTGAACTGACGAAGACATTAACGACTAAGCCAAATATCTAGACACTAAACACTGTTTCAATTTATATTTTTTAAAAAGATTCACAACCTGATTAAGGCGTTACGTCTTATTCAGAAGGTTTTAAATTGCGTGTAAAAATGTTCGTTTTTTCCTCTAGCGTTGATATTTTGAATATGCGTAGTACATCCTTTTACCTTTCCACAGTCGATAAGTATCGGATATGATGCGTTTAAAATTAAGCATGTTTGTATAGCGATCCCATTCGTAAAGAATGAGAATAGGTGTGACGTGATATTGGTCCTGCGGGAGTAATACCTGCTAATCTTTACAGCTAAGTACCATCCACGTATCCAGAACCAGGTGTTCAACCTAACTCATAATGTGAGGTATTAAATCCCGACATATTATTAGAACGTATGATTTGAATATTCTGGAATACTCTATTTAAAATAATTAATATCTTAGTTAGTATTCCATATCGACTGTGGAAAAGAAAAAGGACGTATCTCACACATAACAAATTTAACAGGAGACACAAAAAACGTTTTTTTATGATTTTGGGTTAAAGGCAAATTATGAAATATACACAACCTTGAAGTGCACGGTGAATAATTAACTGGTTGTTTATTGACTTAGGCTAATATTAATTTAATATTTTTTTCAAGAAAAACCTTTTTTTCAGCCTTTTCTCCTGGTTGCAACTTTTACAGGCGCTTCTTTTTCAAACTTAAAGGGTAAATTTAGAAACTAATTCGGCATTTCCAGCTTACGTCTTTTTAATAGAAATCGCATCAAGTTACGCATTTCAAGTCGAAAAAAAACTGTTTTGGAAAAACTGTGTTTTACGTCCTTTTTCCATTTCACAGTCGATATATATAGTCATATAGCTTACATAAAATGGATATAAGTTTAGGATAAATGAATTATTAAAAAGATGTATTTAAACAACAGACTATTCGAAAATTTCAAACGCACATATTCCACATAATATGTATTGCTGTAAAACAAATTCATAGCATCGGATGTTCAAGGAAAATTGCTTTTAGATAAGTGGGCGCGGAGAATTTATCGCAAGAATACATTATACAATACACTTTAATGGGGATTAGAGCATCCAATCCGGGATCCGGTAAAACGACATTCGGAGATAATTTGTGTAAAAAGTATACCAAATCAAGAATTTCAAATTCCTCGGCGAGCTAATCCCAATCCCGGGATAGAAAAAAGGCTCCGGGATTGGATACCCTAATGGGGATGCCACTGGGGAGAGCTTCAACGGTTTTTAACAATATTGTTTCGGATGTCGACATATTCCACATTAACGTGGGTGAGTTCCAACGAATGCCATTTTTTATTTACTAAAGTAGTCTGTCGGAGCTTACACAATTGACTTCCTTGCCATTTTTTTTTCTACTGCTTTTAATATTAAATTGGATTGTGTTATTTTTTTCTTCTTTGTAAAAGTCTTAAATTTATAATTTGTCAATCTAATGCAATGATAAATGAATAAATAAATACCAGAAACAATTCATTTTAAACCAAAAAGTCACGCAGAGAATTTATAGAGAGGTTCACTTTATTCAAAATAATGAAATGAAAATTTGAAGCACTTTCATTAAAATAAGTAACGATATAAATCTAAGAATTTTGATTATTTAACTGTATTCGCTTCCTATTTGGAGCATATGGCTTCCACGCGGCTCCATGATTCCCTGTCTCTCACCAGTTGCTTTTTTCCTCTGATGACATGCCAACGTCCCTTAGTTCCGCTGAGTATATCCTATGAATAGTACCCGACAGTCGTCCAGGATACCAAAGTCCCACCGTTCTGAAGAAGAGGTAAGTAGGATTGAAGCTCTCCGGAGGCATCTACAGTGACCAAGAAAGTTCCAACGTCTCCCATGACCACAAACTTAATAGGGTGCTGTTTCGTACTTTTCCTAATTTCAGATTTTCTCATGAAATCAAACCACCTCACCCCCAATAGCCAACGCAAGCATATATTCTCAAAGCTTTGTATACGTATGTTATGTGCTTATAGGGTAATCCGCTACTGATTATATTTATTATAAAGAACCCCCCTGAGGTCTAATGAATTTTTTAACGTTTGAGGTTATTATCGACCGTTACTCATGATGAGCGTAACCAATACTGATCTTTAAAAAAATTGTGGAAATAGTACAAAAACCAACAACAAAAAAATTCGTTGAAGGTTCAAGTTTGCATATTAACAACTTATTACGTATCTCCGTGTTTTTTTTGGTATGGACAAATGGTTACTTAATTAATTTATTGTTTTCAATGTAAAATATTCGTGATTTCTAAATTAGATAGAATCGTAAATATTTTATTAACATCGTTTATTTGTATGTGAGATCATTACAGTAAAACCCCATTTTTAAATGCCCACAATACCCATTGTTCCGCTATTTGCGTACAATTTTACACTCCCGTTTCATTAAAATAAATTTAGAACCCGTATTACTTTTAACAACTATGTTAAACGCAGTGGCGGATCCAGAAATTGCTCGAGGAGGGGGCCATTCAATTTGAAAATAAACATAATACATAAATTATACATTAAAAATAAATGATTTTTAAATAATATGTCCATATCAAAATAGTTAATTCATAATTAAGTATGTATTCTATAAAACAAAGTAAACTAAACAATTAAAGAGCCCATTTCACAATAAAGTTTTTATAAACTAGAAAAATGGAAAAAAAATCTACTCAGGGGGGGCATGGCCCCCATGGACTCCCCCTTGGATTCGCCAATGGTTAAACGTCCACTCTGTAAGGGATTTTACAAACACTCGTATTATTATTATTAAAGTTTCTTTGGTCAATTTTGCCAAGACATACATCTCTGCTCTTCTGATTATGGATCTTCAATATTTCTAGTAAAAAAAAACGGATATTATCTAAATATATAAATTAAAATACTTCCATCTTCAAACAAACATTAAAAACAGTTTTGCTATCATAACATAACTAGCATAAACAAAAACAGATATTATGTTGTTTGTAAGAGTAGCTTTATTCTTAATGGCTTAAAATGTAAATGATATTAAATTAAGTTTTTATTTTCAAAATTATAGTATTTGATCAAGCACACTTAAAAAATAATAATAAAGTATACCCGAGTCTAGCAACACTTCGCTATTTATTGTCTATGAACAAACCTGTCAAACGAAAAAATGTTCGTCTCTCAGGTTATGAATTTCTGAAATTAATAAAAACGTAAAAATGGCAGTCTCATTTTGTGGTAAACGCTTATTACTGAAGAGAAATAGCTTTCCTTTAACCAGAAGACATTATGGATATATCGTCCTGTAAGTACTTAATTCATTTCAAACAAAAATCAACATTGGCGAACTCGTGAATCGCTTCATATAATCGTCTTAGCCGGTCACAACGGCAGAAAATGTAGCTTACATAAATTATTCAATAAGTTTGTGAGAAATTGATAAATCTGGACTACTTTCTTACATTTCTTTCCGTATATTTATAAGCATAAAAGTAATCTTTTTAATTACTAAATATACCATTTCGCATAGGATGGTTCAATTGGAGTAAGCTGCGGTCCCTAACCAAAATTCAGAATCCATTAATATGTAATGATTAGATACTAGAAACTTACGTAAACGTCAGACGGTTGAGAATAGGGTAAATTTTGTCATACTTCATCACACGGACTATTGCTCTAAAATATTTCGTATTTCGCATAATTTATCAGTGTTCTTCGTAATAATGTGTGGTTTAAACGCGATTGCCTAGCTCTCAAATAATAATTTTGGTAAATTTGTCATACTACATCGTACGGACTATTGCGGCGAAAAACTTCACAAACTGAGCTAAAAACCACTCCACGATTTAAAATTATTATCTGAGATCATGGGAATCGCGTTAAAACCACACATTATTAAGAAGAACACTGATAAATTATGCGAAATACGAAATACGAAATGTTTTAGAGCATTTCCATCAGCATTCGTAACGTTTACGAAGCTGAAGGAAATGCTCTACAATATTCGTATTCGCATAAATTATCAGTGTTCTCGAATAATGTGATTTAACGCAATTATCAGTCTTCAAAATAATGGTAAATCGGCGTGTTTCAACATACTTGCGCAATAGTCCATGTGTAAGTAAAGGATCATTTAAAAGTAGGCGGTGTACAGTGAGAATATGTCATATTTGGATAATTTATTTGTCATTGTTCTTCTTATTAATGTGTGGTTTTAACGCGATTCCATGAGGCCTCAGAAAATAATTTTAAATCGTGGAGTGGTTTTTAGCTCAGTTTGTGAAGTTTTTCGCCGCAATAGTCCGTACGATGTAGTATGACAAATTTACCATAATTTTAAATTGTGGAGTGGTTTTTAGCTTAGTTTGTGAAGTTTTTCGCCGTAATAGTCCGTGTGATGAAGTATGACAAATTTACCGAGAATAGTTTCTGGATTGATTTGACGTACTAAATAGAGTGAAATTATACCACTGATACTTATAATATTATAACGAAATAGAAGATAGCAGGCTAAAAAAAATTTCAAATTTATATGTTCCAACGAAAGTGTATTTTATGTGAAACTATGCTTACACTTGTGTAAATCTATTTTCACTAATTCAGGCAGTGAATATGTATCATATAGTGGATTTACAATACAACTGCTCAGTTTTAGTAAAACTAAACTTGACAAGTACATGTACACAAAACCCAACAGTAGAAGAAAGTATACTAGTTTATGAGTAAGAAGCCTATGCCTGAACACGGTAATTGAATATTTCATCTTATTACATTATTTCGTTGGTTATTGCGCAACTTCTGTCAAATTAAGTTTCATTGACAGTTTAATATAATACAGACAATATAATTTCACTAGTTGCTGTCAGTGAATATATATATTTTCAACAGTAAATATGGTCAATTTGTCATATAATATACCGCGATTATTTCGGCAATAGTCATGTCAACTAAAAACAGGGCCATGATTCGAAATGTTTTATTGCGGACTTAATCATCGCAATAAATCGCACACTATTATGAATGTCACTAATAAATTATGTGAAATACGAAAAATATTTTAGTATGAAAACATTGCTATTGTATATGAAATGTTCCGAGCTTCATTCTTTTATCCATATCTACCGAACAGTTCATTGCCAGGTGTATTGAAGATTAGCGGAAGAATATTATTTTTTTCGTTATATAATTTATACAGAGAAAGAAAAAAATGACATACCATATAAAATCCCATGGTAAAAATATTTCAGATAATGTGCTCAAATATGCATTACTTATTCGATATTTTTAAAAAATATTATCTGAACCGGTTTCGCAGCGAAATTACACAATTGGTGGGATAACAAAGTTATCAAATTCAATTTTAAGCCTAAAAAGCAAGGCTGTGGATTCGCGGTATTTTGGTCGCAGTCGGAGTCATGAAAAATGAGCAGCTCGAATTTTTTTTGAAAAATATGTTTAATAATATGTATTCAAACAAAATAGTCCAAAGTGTTGACATTGCATGCTTGGCTGACTAAAGATGATCTAATGGAACACATATATATATAAGTTAAAATAAAATTATTAAAAACTTCCTCGGAGTCGGAGTTGTTAATTATTTTAAAGCTGAAGTCATCTTTTTTTACGCGACTCCACAGCCCTGCTAAAAAGTTTATAAGAAATCCTAAAAAGAATAAAAAAATAGTCGAAAGGGTGTTATTTCTTTACATGAATTTGAATTTTACTTACATGGTGATGCGCCCATTTCACAAAAAAATAATAATGATGAAAAAAATGATGTTAGAGTATTAATAAAAATTTTAATATATTCTCATAGCTTAAGTGAAAAATTATATCTGCCTTTATCCGTTCCAGTGTTCCTGAAATAGGAGATGATTTGCCGGATAAGAACCCGCTTCTCGGAGCCGATGAACTACCAGTATTCAACAACCAAACCATTGAAACGTGTGTTGGTGCAATAACTAATCAAACAATACAATATGAAGCCACGGTGAAAAACCTCGAAGAAACAATTGATAAATCACAAAATGTCATTTCTGATTTATTTACCCCGCTCGAACACTTGGATTCATCCCTTGAATTGACATGGGGAGTAGCAAAAACCCTTTACCTAGGAAACAACTCGTTGATGCCCACAAAATCGTATATGAGCATTCATGAGCGAGCTCACAGGGCCAGAACCAGCAAATACAGAAGTATTCCAATCTATCAAGCGGTTGTAAAAGCAAAACTCGATGAAAAATCTCTGACAGAAGAAGAATCTAGATTGCTCTCGAAATATTCTTTAGAAAGTCATCTCAACGGACTCAACGTGACAGATGAACATAAAAAAACACGACTATCCGGGATTTTACAAGAATTACAAACAGAACGTAAAGTGTTCCGAGAGAAAAATGAATTATCAATCAAACAATTTAGTCATGTCATCCAAGACCCTAATTTAGTTCGCGATTTCCCTGATCCGTTATTAAAAGCCATGTCGTCTGATCCCAACGAACCCACTAAAGGTCCGTGGAAAGTCACCTTGCAGTCTCCGCTGTATGAATCGTTCATGGAGCACTGTCCGGATAAAGTGTTAAGATGGAACGCTTGGCAGGCAAACATACGGCGCTCTTCCGGCTACGGAGAAAAATCTCTCCAGACCAGCATTAATTTAGAAAATATCAGAGGGCTGCGACAACAGCAAGCGAAAATTTTGGGATATGAAACCTTCGCCCACATGAGTATGGAAACGAAAATGGCCGGTTCCGTTGACAATGTTAAAAATATGATCACAAATTTAGTTCAAAGAGCTAGACCGATACAAGATGTTGAATTAGAACAGTTGGGAAATTTCGCCCGTGATAGAGGTTTCTCCGGTAATATCGAACAAGCCGATCTCGCTTATTGGAAAAGAAAGCAAATGAAATCGTTGTATGATTTTGACGAAGAAAAAATACGAGACTATTTCCCTCTACCGGTCGTTCTCGAAGGTCTTTTCGATTTGTGTTGTAAGCTTTTCGACATTAAAATAGTCGAGAGACCCAAGGCTAGCACTTGGCACGAAGATGTAAAGTTTTATGATATCTTTGACTCCGACAGCCGTTCTCCTATCGCCGGATTCTATTTCGATCCATACGCTAGAGAGAATGAAAAAATACAACTGCAGGATGATCGTGGATGGATGGTAGCGATCCGAAACCGCAGTACGATCGCAGAAACTCAACCCCTGGCAGCTCTCATATTCAATTTCCAAGTCCCTATTTACGGTAAACCCTCACTGCTAACTTTCAACGATGTTCAAATCTTGTTCCATAAATTTGGACACTCTCTGAGACATCTGTTGACGGAAGCCAACTATTCAGATGTGGCAGGATTATCAAATATCGAATGGGACTCTGCTGAAGTGTGCGGCCATGTCATGACACACTGGCTTTACGAGTCTTCTACTCTGAAATCTATCAGCAAACATTACGCCACCCAAGAGATTCTCTCTGACAATGTCATTAAAAATATGCAATGCGTCAGGCAACATATGTCTGCGACCAGCCTGTGCAATGAATTATATCTTTCTTCGTTAGATATTCAACTTTATACAACAAAAACCTTTTGGAGAGATATAATCAAAGAACTCTGGCCCCAATATCACAGTCTTCCGTTTGATAAATACGATTCGCTGCCGTGTTACTTCACGAAAATTGTCTCGGGCGACTGGGCCGCGGCTTACTATTCGGACGTCTGGTCGAGAATTATCGCCGCCGATGTTTTCAGCGCTTTCTACGAAGCCAGACACGAAGAGAAAGACATTTTAGATATCGGACAGCGGTACCGTGACACATTTTTAGCATCCGGCGGTAGCTGTCATCCTAGCGAAACATTCAGAAGGTTTAGAGGTAGAGACCCGTCGCACAAAGCGCTTCTCTACACATTAGGTTTGAAAAAATCTACAAATACTGAAACACCTGCTGAAAACCAGTAAACTTTTCACGCAGAAGCCAACAATTATAATGGCTATCGATTTTAGCCATCATCATTCTCAGTATTCTTTGCAACTGGTATCATTTTCCCCAACGCATTTTTATTGATAATTTGTGGTACCAGCTTGTTACCAATTTTATTTTGTCAATTACCGCTCCCTACTTGAAGTATATAGTCACCATATGTTGCTTCCACGATTCTCTGTCCCTAGCCACTCTCAAGTTATCCCAGCTCCGTTGAATACATTCTATTGATGTTCATCAGCGGCGCTCCAGGAAGAAGAGACAAGAAATATTCAGGTTTCCCTGTGGCATTCCGCAACGCATGTCCGAGTCGGTTCCACTATTACTTTTTTATTGTTGATGTATTAAAGAACTGTTTAGTCTGCTCTCTTACCTCTGAGTTCCTGAAAAAGCCAAGTCATTGGACCCTGAGTACTCACCCCACGCATCTGTTACCAAAGCACATTATATGGTTACCCTGTGTTATTGTAGGGTGTTATCAATATCAAATGTTATCACACACAGTTTTATCTGTCGCTTGAAGGCTGGCCAAAATAACAGATTACTTTTAAATGTTTTCTACTGCATACGGTTATCCTTGTTTGTCATTTTACTGTTTAAAAATGTTCACTAGACTTAACAAATAGTATGTAGATTAATTATCTTGTAAATAAATGTTTTATTGAAATAAAGTTATGGAAAATTTCTTATTGTGTACTTTGAATCTAACCAAAGCGCTACTACAGATAAATTAACCGCTTGACCTTATTTGCATTTGTACATTTACCGTTAAACACCCAGCAGTCCATAAAGATTTCTGTCGTTCACTGCCCAGTATGGCAAGTTTCGTGACAGGATTATATTGATTTACAATAACAGCATACAAAATATGGATATTAGATTAAATAACTAATGACTTCAATTGAGATATAGTTATTTTAGTGACTGACAAATTTCCAAATTAATTTTGCGAAAACAACTTGGGCAGTGAACTACTTCTAAACCCCAAAGCGTGCTGGCTGATAAAGGTTAATTACTTAACCTGACTGTTAAAGAACAATTAAACACTTCAAAGTTTATGGAATCTTGTCGAACGGGTGTCATATTAATTCTTGGAGATGTTTGACGTCTTTCCAATTGGTCGTGCTGTCTTTGACACTGAAATCTGTTCTGTACGTCATGCGCTCTAGTAGGATCTTCATATTGAATCGTAATATTTGTCCCTTCCCTTGTGAGAGCTAAATTTTTACGAACCTTTCCAAATTTATCAATCTGTTTAATTGATTGGGAATTATGATCTTTTGGATGATCGATAATTTCCTTTTTACTGATTGAATTCGATGATGTTGTAGGAGAAGAGCGATTATATTCGACATGACTGTTTATTTTGTTAAGACTCCTTTTCAAAGTAATCTTACTACACTCACTTATGCATTTTGTCTTGCAGTCTTTAATCATTGCGGTTGATTTGATTTGTTCCAAACGGTTTTTGAAGATATTTGATGATTCAATAATTACTTCACTAGTTTCTACTACGCCAACTTTGATAATGTCTTGCTCCCAAGACTCGAGTGTCCTTGTAACTATCTCATCATCTTCCGAAGACACCTTACACCGGGTGTAATTATCGCTGATTGAATTTTCACTTCTGGTTTGTGTGTCGTGTATCGTAAGCTGAGAAATAATACTCTCGCGAGACAGGTTATCATTTGAATGTTGTTGAATGATCTGAAAATTGTTAAGTTTGCTAATATCGTTATCTTCATTGACCTGAATACACGGTGGATTTTGTGTTTTTTTATGATGAATACTGTTTAAATTAGTCAACCACAACAAAATTATTGTCTTGATATGGCATTCACTGCCAGTTTTGCTTTACACGGACTTAATAAAATATTATACAGAATTCCATATTAAAATATGCATCTTTCAAAGCAATTATCAGAATAAGAATTTACAAGCGATTATTTCAAAATCAAACTG
The DNA here is from genome assembly GCA_031772345.1 of Himalopsyche anomala. Classification (NCBI taxonomy): domain Eukaryota; kingdom Metazoa; phylum Arthropoda; class Insecta; order Trichoptera; family Rhyacophilidae; genus Himalopsyche; species Himalopsyche anomala. The sequence continues at coordinate 2,283,561 of CM062831.1, read as the reverse complement.
TTATATATGATATTACAAGCATTGCACTTACAATATATCGTCGGTATACTGGCCGAAGGCGATATGTCATAACACCTTGTTTTGAGATAATACTTATTGTTCCAACCACTTGAAATTCGATAATGATGCGTTAATTTATCTATAGTTTTTTTGCCAAAAATAACTTTGAATGGAATTGACTTGATATATATTATGTTCAAATTATGTAAACACACAGAATATGGCTGAACTTTTTTTTTGCAGAATGTACACCATGTTAAAATCTATCTATCTGGATTCATAACTCAAATCAGTCGACTGTTGTATACCAACGATATCATACTTCATATTAAAAATAGCTGATTGTAATTACAGACAATACTTACGGGAAACATATTTTGAATTGAATGATCTTCTATAATAACATGCGATGAAAGTGTTTGATTTAGATACATCATTTGAAAATTACTTGTTCTATAATCTTCTGATTGAGTAGTTTTTCTAATACTGCTTTCGATATCGTTGACTGTTGACTTTCCGCTATCAAACAACAGTAATTTTATGAATAGTTTTACAAAAGGTATTTGTTTAAAACAGTGGGGTAGCGAGAAATATTGAGCCCCCATGAAAACGTCACTCAAGACCCCCTCATGTCAATTTATTAAATTGAGTATGTAGAAATTCAGGCTCCCCATTTTGCTAGTTCCTCTGCTATGAGGTATGCATAGGGCCTCAAAAAATTATAACAACATTTACAGTCAAAAATCATGCGGTAAGTATTACGAAAAAATGATATTATTTATAATTTTATGGTGTGTACAATTTTGAAGATTCAAATTTCACTTATCACCTTCTGTACCCAAATTATTTTTTAATACAAACATTTGACTGTTAATCATAATACTTTTAAATAAGGTGAAAAAATATCAAAGTATTTTAGTTCTACAAATTTTCTTCTATATATGATTGATAGCTATGCCTTCATCAGAACTATAGTTCTACATATTTAAAAAAATATTTCTAGAACAAAAATACTTCATTTTTTACCTTATTACAATGGAGTTCTACCAAGTAAATTTTAATTCAACCAATTACTTTTTAAAACTCAAATCGGTCAATTCATCATTCTCACAGTTAGGACTTCCATGGTTCCATAAATTAGTTTTCATATTGCGTTGACTATTCTCTTGTTTCATATTATGTAACTGTTTTTGAATCTTACAGAACATATCTGAAATTATAAACAAGATTGATTAGATAAACATAAATAAGATTAAATCAAAAATTTCGATATTGTTGAATCCGTAACGTAGAAGGTTAGGGCAGAACTGGTGGTTAGCTAATCGCTTTTTAGAGAAGTTTAGACATCTATGCCTTCAAATACAAATCCATAAATCAATATATTTAAGTATCCATCTTGTGATTCAAACCTGTCATCTCCACAATCGAAGCCAATAAAGCTGTCATTCAACTATTAGCAATTCTTAAAGATATGCTACAGGACAGCAGAGATATACAAAATTAAATTTCATCAGGGCTGTGGAGTCGTGAAGAAAAAAAACGTAGCTTTAAACCCGACCAACGTCCAATCATAGTTTAGCAATTTAATTACACAATTTTTTTTAGAAGGATTCGATTTTTTTCGAGCACGCAGTTAAAGCAGTCCAACTCTCCGATTGAAAGATCTATATTGCTTACTGAATTATAATAAAATCACGATAAATATAACATACAGGTCATAATCTGATTCTCTTTGACAAGTGAAAACCTTTCGGCTTTTATATCTTCCAGCTCTCGCTTGGTGGTGTCCAGCTCCATGTGATTCACAAACAACTTTTCTTGCAGCTGCTCATACATTCGAACAACTTCATTCAACTGCTGCTTGATTTCAGCTTTGAGATTTTCATGCATATTTATGATATCATCATTAGTCAAATAGTGCTCTGCAATACTTGCATCAATTGCCTAAGGAAGAACATGAGAAAAAGTTTATTAAAAGATTTTTTCTTTATTGCAAGTTGATTCAACTTTTGAATGTTAACTAAAATTAAGCCTTCTGTCAAACTAAATATCTATTAATTAAATGTTTGTTAATTTAGTCTAGGGAAGGTTATGTTGGCGTATCAAATAATCAATCACCAATAACAAATTGAATGGCGCAACTGACAGGACAATTGAAATTCTCCACACAACAAAGAAGAGAACACTTACATCAAAGTTTTCACTTACGTTATTTTGGGATCTCATGACATTGCGTAGATTATTTTTTTCATGAGAAGCTTCTGTCTGTGTTACTAAACACTCTGATTTGCAAATTTTTGAATTCGTTTGATCATTTACCATATTGACATCTTCTTCAACTGAATGAACATTCACCTGAATGCCTATTTCTTGTGTTTCTATTTCACTGAATATTTTGGATTGCCTGTGAACATTTCAACATTAAATGAGTAGGTATTTTTCCTTTCTCTACTTTCACTGGCGGGGCAAATTTAATACTAGGATATGCTCTGACAAAATCTTTTTATCCCTTTACAATATGTGTATAAACTTTCACTATTTGAATGATTCATGGTAATAACTAGACATTTTGAAACAATGCTTAGTACATATCATTAGGAATGGTCATGATAAAGAAAGAAAAGCACCATCTGTGAATATGAAAAACCCTACTCAAGTTAACATATGTATTTGTCTCAGAACAAAGTTGTTATCTGTTTGAGATTCAAGCAACATTTTCTTTTAACTATATCCATTCTCAATGTAGACCCTTCACGGAGCTTACCTCAATAGAAACTTTTTCTGCAAGAACTGCTTGTTACATAGTCGCTAAACCTCCCTTTTCCATAAAAGCTATAGATGAACAAATAGGGTTAAGGCAGGACTAATGGTTAGCTTATCACTCCCGCTTTTCTCCATTTTAGGATCGGACGGGTGGGTATTGACCGGAAATCCATAAATCGATTGAAAAATTCGAACTCTTGAACACCGTACCCGAAACGAAGGATGTTTACCATTCAACTAAGTCCCACTATAATAAATATACATAGCTATTGGTGAAATACTTCCCCTTTGATGAAAAATAAAATATTGTGTGATTGAAAAACCTAGTGTGACTGAAAGAACAGCAGCTTTCATCCTGCAATTCATATATTTGATTTGAAGAGGTCCCTTCATTAGTTTGGTTAGAATTTTGAGCTCCATAATTATGTTCGTAACATATAATTTCAAGCTAAAAGCAAATAAAAATCTTCTTTATTAATAACTTCATAAATAAAATATTGAATAAGAGATGAAACTGTGTTAACCGTTTCTCTTCTTGTTAATTTTATAAATGAATCATCACTGATTGAAATGTCGGTATAATATTCCTCTTTTTTTTCATTATGTGTTACGACGCTTTGAGTGCCTGAAATGATTTCATAGAAATAATTTTAAGTGAATAAGGTTTAGTTTTGCCGGTAAACGGGGATGTTCATTAATTATATTAACAATTTTTAACCCCATCTCCCTGTCGATAACTGTCAAACATTCGATAACCCCTTTAATAAAAAATTCAAACTAAATTAAAGTATCTTTATAAAACACTTCCATATCATGCATTTCGACTATTTTGATGAGCCGTTCATAATATATTTGAATATTGAAAACAAAAGGTGTTTTGAGTTATATTGACTGCTGAATTGAGACAATAATAGTTTGCTTGGTCATAAAAATGGAGTCTAAATAGTCTGTGTTCGAAATGCACAGCACCAACCAATTAATGTTAGGGGGGTCTTTCATCATATAACATAATATACCCATGACTTACTTAAATAGTCTTCTGTACATTCATCTGAGAGACTGGCTATAAAAAATGAAGAGAAACAACTTTTGATTGTACTGTGCCTTAAAGATAAGAATGTATCGTTGTCACTCTCCGGATTACTGTAATTTTGATCAACGTTTTCTTTCTGAAAATTTCATATATTATTTCCTGTTACAATTTGAGTTATGAAAATGACAAATAGAAACATTTCATTCAACCAAAGACAGTAAAGCACCGGGTGGAGACGGTATACATTCGGAATTTCTGAAATGTGGTCTCAACGCCGTCCTACATCCTCTCTATCACCTGATGGCCAGGGTGTGGGACGGTGAGCGTTGTCCTAGGGACTGGGTGGATGGTGAGGTGTTGGCACTCCACAAAAAAGGTGATCCCCTCAGCTGTAACAATTATCGAGGCATAACTCTTCTCAGTATACCTGGGAAGGTAATGGCTCACATTTTATTGGCGAGAATAAGAGGTCCTATTATGAAAACACTAAGGAAAAATCAAGCGGACTTCCTCCCTGGAAGGTCGTGTGCGGACCAAATACACAATCTTCGATGTCTCCTCCAGCAGAGCAATGAATTTAACAGTGCTCTTGCTTGTTGTTTCGTCGACTATGAGAAGGCATTTGATAGTCCGCACAGACCCTCTTTGTGGAGGATACTAGACGCCTACGGGATCCCGCCAAAGATTGTGGCCATTATCAAATCCCTACATGAGAATAGTGCATGTTGTGTGAGAATCGGTGACTCAAATACCGAATGGTTCGGGGTCACAACCGGAGTGAGACAGGGGTGCGTTCTTGCACCGTTCCTATTTATCATTATTTTTGATTTCATACTTCGCAGGTCAATTCCGCCTGATCGAGGTATAGCTGTTGGTCCCGGTCTGAAGCTGTGTGACCTTGAATATGCCGATGATGCTGTCATATTCGATAAATCAATAAAGGGCATCCAGGAGACAATTGATGGGTTAGGAACTAACTCAGGTCGCATTGGTCTGAAAATTAACACTAGTAAGACCAATGTGATGTGTAACCAAACCTGTCATGACTCTGATAGGACCCTTACTAGCGCGGGACAGATCATCGAGAGGGTTGACAGCTTCAGATACCTCGGCGTACTTATCCCCGAAGACGGTAGTACAAAAAAGGAGCTCGCCATTCGTTTAGGAATGGCTGGAGCAACATTCAACTCAATGCGAACTGTCTGGGACACACAGCTGTACTCGATTAAAACCAAATGCCACTTATTCAACGCTTGCATTCTGCCGGTACTGCTTTACGGTTGCGAATCATGGCACCTGACGAAGACTCAGAAAAACCGTATACTGAGCTTCGAGAACAGATGCTTGCGTCGGATAATGGGGGTTAGGTGGTTTGATTTTGTGAGGAATTCAGAGATAAGGGAGCGTACAAGACAGCGTCCTGTCACGTCAGTGGTTATGGAGAGACGTTGGAACTGGCTGGGTCACGTGCTGCGGATGCCTCCGGAAAGCCTCAATCCTGCCTGCCTTTTCTTTCGACCGGTGGGATTCCGGCGTCCCGGACGTCCGTCGGGTACTATCCATAGGATGTACTCGGCGGAACTGAGGGATGCTGGCATGTCATGGGAGGAAGCAAAGCAATTGGCAGGAGACAGGGAAACATGGAGGTGCCGCGTGGCGGCCATATGCTCCACATAGGGAGCGAACATGGCCAAAGAAGAGAAGAAGAAAGACAGTAAATAAGAGGTATAGCATTTTTATTTTTGTAATATTTTTTTATTTATGTTTTATTCAATTCAAAATTAGCTGTGTTATATTTCTTCAGAGTAAAAACTCTCTGCATAAAAATGTGGCTAATATTTTGTATGACGCGATATAATATTCTTTATCCATATAATTTTATGCTATACTGAATGATTTTTTTGAAATAAACACAGTGCACTGTATGCATAACTATAGCAATTGAATGAACACAGCAATTGAGTTAATTTAATTGTTAACACTGAATGAGCTAACCCACTTTCACTTATTTGTAAGTTTTCCCGTTTTTTTTAAATATAAAACATTAATCTAAAGGCATTTAACTTTTTTCTTAATCTTAGAAAAAATAGATACTAATGAATGATATATAAAATCTTAAAATAGGTCATGGAGTATAACTGGCAAAATACTGTAACTGCTTCGGGAAATGACTGTCACAGACATTATTATCACTGATTTCACTTACATAAAGATGGTCACTGCAGTGTCGTCATAAAATCAATCATGTTCAATGGTAATATTTCTTGTATTATTTGACACAGAACTTAACGTGATTAGTTAATTATGATATTCTATCAAGGTAAAACTGCCAAAGTTTATCCGCAAGAATCAGATATGTATTTCAGCATTATAAGCAGCGGTAGAACTGCTGCCAAAATAGCTATTTGATTCCTGTACGACAAAATACTTCTATTGAATTTATTGTAATGGAATTCTACCTATTAAACACAATTCATTTGTAAATTTTGATATTGATTGAAAAACTTAATTCTCGAATATTTGTATTGGCATTTTGTTGTTACCCATGCTTGGGTAACTTCTGAATCTGCTAATAAAATTGTAATAAAGAGTTTTTGATCACTAATTTATGAAATTGAAAATTCGTACCAAGCTTATTTCCTCCATTATTGAAGATTCATTTTCTTTATAATGAAGTTTTTCAATTATTTTGTCACACAAGCTGACATGGCCAAAATACTGAAAAGAATCATTTTTAATCACATCGAGTAGATAGTTGCTTTGTTCGTGCTCATCCAAAGACCAAGCTCGTAGGTCCATACAAGTTTCAAAAGATTTTATTCTTCCATTGTGAAATGAAGGGATACAAAAATATTTAGGATACTGGAAAATCCTCTTTTGAGATTGCAGCATGATGATTTATTATCGAAAGTCAACCAAAAGAACGTTTAATTTTGCAAAACATTATATATTACTTTTGACAGAAGAATTTTTCAAAATCAAACAAAAGAATACAAAAAAAACATAGATAATTTTAAGGATTTTTTGTCATTTTGAAATCATTGACAATATGTAGTTAGTTATAATTATATTTGTCAGTTAACAAAGTTATTGGCTTATTCTTTTATTATACAGATACAATAAACAAATTCTTTTTGAGATTGTAATTATAAATCAGTTTTTATGTTGATCAGGTTAAGCCAAAAGAGGATTTTAAGTTTATGAGGAAAGTATAACTGACCGTGTATCCAAAATATTTCACTACTTTAAAATTGGAAGCCATTTTCTTTGATATGTAATATTTTCGTTACTCTGAATCATCAGACTATCAAAAATATATTATTAATAAGTTTATTTTTCTATAATATATGAGTAGTGCTTAAGGAATCTTTAATTGTTTTATTGACTGCATTGTTGTACGTAATTTATCTGCTATTAATGTCTCTTAATAAGCTCCTGATATTCATTCAAAAGAGCTAAACTTAGCTGTGTTGGAAGAAAAAATTTAATAAGTTGATTAGATTCTCAGTACCTATCCTAGGAAAATATAAATTTGATAGGTAAATATGTCCTTTAACTTAATTTGCCTACAGAATTTTAAAAAAAACCTATAACTTTTTATTGTTTTCAGGCTTACACTTATAATGAGATATTTTACAATCCTGATGAATTATTTCATTAAATATTTCACAACATTCAAAATAATACTTAATTTTGAGAGTCCTGATAGTGAAATGATACATAATTCTGCTAACCCCATCTTATAACAAATACATAATAATAGTTTAGTTGTCAACAATTGAAATTTATGTGGAATCTTATATTGCCACATTTTTAAATGAATAATCAATTAATCAGAATCAGGATTTTGCTCCCACGCTCTCTCCATAACGTACAAATCTTCTTTTAACTTTTTATTATTTGGCTGCAGCTTAATGGCAGCCTTCATTTCACCGATAGCTTTGCCGAGCATTCCAATTCTCGTGAGAGCCGCAGCCCTTCGAGTTATACATTTTACTCGACTATCCAGATTAGCTTCGCACTCTGGTTTTAAGAGTTCCAGCGCTGTAGAGCAATCTTCCACCTAAAAAATATTGGAAGCAATCATGATTAAAACCCACAATATATTATCACTTGAAGTCTGCTGTAATAAAGAGTGAATATTCTACCATAAATTATCATCATCTATATTTACTGTACAGTTTTCGATAATATTGTATTGTTATATTTTTCTTATAATATATTTTGCTATAATGCAATATAATTCTTTGTTTATTAAAAGTAATATGATTTTATTAGTGAATCTTTTAAGCAATACTTACGCATTTATTAAAATTTCCCAAGGCAAATTGAGCTGCTGCCCGATTTGAAAACAAGCTTGGTAATGTATTTGATAGTTTAACACCATGAGAATAGGCACTGATTGCGCCAAGATAGTTTCCGATCCGGAAGAAATCATCGCCTTTATCTTTACACCACTGAGGATCTTGTTCTTCAGGTCGTAAATCTTCTGATACAAAGCCTAGAATTTTAAATATTTAATCAATATACTTAAATATAAATAACAGTCTATAACTGAAAACTATTGAACGTAATACAAAACGTAAGCAAGCTGGTTTAACAATTAGGCTTAAACGCTGTAAGTCTTGGTTACTTATTTATTTTCTTTTATATGTTGTGGGTGTTTCAGGATAGCCAGGAGTTTAGTGGTCTCTTCATCAACCTAAACAGACTCAATGATGTGATGAACAGTGATGTTCACTGTTTTAATGTATTCAGTGAAAGCATAAACCCTGAAGAGAGACAGGAAATCATCAAGACATTGTGAAGTGACGGTATACTCTGTAAATAGAGTGGGTGTATAAATAGAAAAAGTTTACTAGATATTTACCGAAGTAAAATTTTATTCCGTTCACTTATATAGGTATTTTATTACTGTAGAAAGACAAGGTCATAAAAATAAAACATGTTATTTTAGTACTTATTTCCCAATTTTACATAATGATCAGTCGAAAATGCATGAAATCATCATCACGCAGTAGGTATAAAAAAATATGAATAAGTACAAAAACATTTAGAATGACTACAGATGCAGTAATTGAAATATTCATAAATAAAATCCAATATTCTCACCAGATGCTCTTCTAGCTTCATTAACTTTTTTCAACCAAATTTCTTCATCTTTGGCAGATGATTCTCTACTAGGTGTAGGAAATATTCTTTCTGTGAATGTAAGATTCAAAACTCCCGATTTTCTGAGAGGTGGTACAACACGTTTTTCAATATCTGATGTAACTTTTTGATAAAACTGAGACTTTTTCATCACCTGTTTTTCAACTGTAGTAATTTTTATTTTGCTATTTGGTACCATTCTTTCAATTATGTTTTTTTTTGGTTTGTCCGGCTTTTCTAGTTCATTATCAGATATTTCTGTTATTTGCACTGAACTTTCAAGTTTGTTATTATTACAAATAAATTTATTTTCATCATTTGATTCAGATTTGATGGATTTTCTTTGCTTCCATTCTTCGAAATCGTTCATAGCTTTTTTTCTTTCAGAATCACGAAGACCATCAATTTTTTCTCTACGTTTTGTATCAAACTCGATGGCTTGGCTTATAGAAAATTTATTTAAATCATCTCTGCGTTGAATTTTTTCATCTAATTGTTTTCTTGTTTTGAGCTGAGTTTCTTCAATAAACTTTTCTTTCATTTTAATTTTGTCTTCTTTGCTAATGTCAGCCTCAAGATTACTCCAGTCCTGATTTTCAACTTTCACTAAATCAATCAATGCTTCTTCATCAGTAAAATGGCAAGCTCCTTCTGAATCTTTTATAGAATACCTTAGAAAAACTTCAAACAAAAATGGCGGATAATGCAACTTAATAAAATTATCTGTCAAAAACAGATCTACTTTACTATTGTGCACTCCATTCAAAGGTACACGAATTGAAATTATCTCAGCAGATTGTTTCCAGATATAATTCTTTACTAATATAGGCATATTGAAAAACTGTATAATGTTTTCTGTAGGTTACTATATTTATTAAATGTTAATTTAAATTTCATTGCCAATGTAATAGAATTACATAGTAAAATCGTTTAACAAATCAAACAGTTTTTATTATTTATTCGTTTCCTAGGTAATCAAAATTAGCGCTTTGTTGTTGACCAAAGACAATGAACTCTTTTATAATAGGAAAAATATAATAACAGCATTTAAAATCAAATACATGGTGATAAGGGACAAATGATGTTTTTTGTAAAACGTTTTATACGAAAAAAAATGATATTGACAATCTACATGAGAGAATAAAATATTTCCACTTACTACGTTACTATGAATACACTTCATAGACAATATAGTTATAGTTATTATGATGGCTGGCAATTATCTTGAACGTCACTCTTATCATAGATAATAGAGGTTAGAACTTTAATCCTATTTATCGCCGCGTGTTTTGTTTAATATTGATCTTGCTTCAAAGACCTCCTGTTACTTAACGTATTTAACCTAACTAAAGACAAAGCTTAATCATGTATTTACGTTTTTATATAAATGAAAAAGGCGAGAGGGTGTACACTTTGCAGGTTTATTATTCTTTAATTTGATAAACATATTTACCGAATATAATTCCTTATTTTCTATAAAGTCGTATTGCATTGTTGACACAAAATAAAATACTGTATTTTTTAAAACAAATATGTTGTATTAAATTCTTTATATCGATTTTTCAAGATCAAGCCATATATGCCGCTCTCCTGAAGCACATTTTACGAGTTTCCTTTTCTCAAAATTGTATCTTAATATATAAATATGCATATACTTAACCTTACTAACATTACATGTATTTTGTTTTCAGCGCACTGATCCCTCCAACAATCCTACTCTATCAGCACATCCAGGTATGTTCTACACTATTTTGATTTACCTACGACTTAAGTCAAACGTTTCCCAGTTACTGAATCAACTATGACACTCATTTTTTCTTCATCGGCAGACCTCTTACTAGTCGAAATAGCCCCTGAGGGTTCTTATAGACCACTTTAGTAATCTTTTATCGAAATCCATCAACTTTTAAGTCCTTAATCTGAAATAAATTGATTTTGAATCATGCCGTTGTTTTTAGCTTAAGATTTTTTTTTGCGGAGAAATAACGTAGTATGTTGTAAAGCATATTTACTATCTCGATTACCATACTAAATAACCCTCCGAGACATTATCTTTTATAGCCAGACAGTAAGCTCACTCATGCAACTTTATAATCTTAAAATTAATGATTAATTTTTCTTCCAGCACGATTCTCGCCTCAAGATGCTTATTCGAGACAGCGGATCACTATCAAGAAGAGATTTGGCTTACTAATAACCCAGACACCGGAACCTATTTGTTAATTTTAGTATACATACTTACTATAAGTTTATTTTTTGTCTACGCATTTAATTTTATACAATAAATTACACTTAAATCACCATGTGTCTTTTACTATTGTACTATCCAAATATTCTCTGTTACGTAAACATGTAATTTCTAAAATATTGATCACACTAAATTGTGGTAGTTTTGAATAAAAACATTTTTCTAATAAGGATGGTAAAAAGATGACCAGTTTGAACATCTTAGATATACAAAAAAAACCTTCTCTTCAGTTCGCTTTTCTTTCGACGGAACAGAAATAAGAGTTAGAACAATTGGTTGCATTTGAAGGGTGTAACCCAAAGAAAATTATCATATAGTCTGTAAATTCTCAGCATTAGATATAAATCACAATATACATTTTCCAATGTTTTTTCAAAGCATGTCTGGAAATGATCTACTCTTAGCCCTAGAGCACTATTGATATTTCAAATCTGCTTATAAACAACACCAAAGAGCAAACTTTTAAGGACTGATTACATTCATATAGAAGAGGCTATTTAGGATAGAATGCTTTTATTTTTATTGAGCTGAGCGTAGGAACTATAAAATAGCTATGACACTATTTTTCTACAGAGAATATGTACTGATCTATATTTTTTTACCAAATTATAGCACAAAGAATCCAATCATTTTCCAATTTTCATCTTGCTTTGGCTACGGATTATATATTGATATAAAATTTTAAGATAACTAACACGGTACGTTCAACCAAATATATTAAAATATGTGATAGGGATAGTGTAGCAGTCTACAGCGACACCTATAATTGAAACAAATTATTAAGCGCCTTATTTACACACATTCGTGTAATTGATAGAAACTAGTCTAATAGGATTTTCAAAACATACTAGTTGAGTTAAGCTCTCATTATTATATCCAAATTTTTCTAATAAATGACAAGGGAGTCAGTGGTGTGCTTAAGCAATGATCACCTATTTTTTTTTAATAAAAAATCACATTTCAACCAAAACACTATTTAAGTTTGAAAATTGTATTTATGATTAACAACATCAAATACGTTTTAAAAACAACTTATTTTTTTTAACAGTTCTCCATTTGACAGTTACTATTCTAACATTTAATTAGCTATGAATGTTCAATAAAAATGAAAATTTAATATAAATATCAATGTATGTATAAGATTTTGTTAACATTTGGTAAAGTGTGATTTGGTTGAGATAAAAAATGATTGCTACATTACTATTATAATCCGTGGTGTAGTGCAGTGCTTCCCAATCCTTTTCATGTACCCCTAAATCAGAAAAAAATAATCTGCGGACCCCTGATTTTTTTTTCATACTTCATCACAAAGAATGAAAATTTCCGCGAAAAACCTGCGGACCCCAGGTTGGGAAGAAATGGTGTAGTGGAGGCCTGCCACTTTGTTTGTTATAATTCATAAATAAATATTTTAAAAAAAACATGAAAATTTGCGATTCCATGCACTGATGTGCATTTTCATCGCAAACATAAGTTGTTTTTTTACGAAATGAAATAAATAGCACATAAAATAACATTAAAAGGCGAGTCCGATATTAAAACCCAAAAAATCGTTTTCAATTTTCATTGCTTTGGTAAAAAATTAAGGCGACGATATATAGTGTGGGGAAGGTCAAATTCAATCCAAATAAGCAGTGCTCTCGTTTTTGAATTTAGCACTAAACCCAGTATACATAACAACGCTCCCTCTAAGCTGCTCTAAGTGGCCACGCAATACAACAAATAATATTTTTTTAAGTTTGAATAACCACAATTCACCGAAATTACATTTATATAATTCAACTGCAATTAAACTCCAATCTAATATAAGGATTAGTTGTTAGGAATGACGTAAAAAGCTAGAATGTTTGTTAATAAATCTATTAGCGACTGATTATTTGTTTCATTCTGCTTATTTTTTTAATTTGTGCTTAATTTTATTTTATGTAAAAAAAATAGAACAAGTTCTGATATTTCTTATTATTTGTTTTATACACTTATAAGCAGGGGTGGGCTGGAGAGGGCTCGAGCGAGCCCCTTGTTGAATTTTAATTAGGCCAGCGAGCCCCTTGTTAACTTAAGAGAAAACAATATTCTCAGATCACATTAGTATGTGAATGGAAATTCTGATTTTTATATTATCTACGACAGCTTCGGTATACACAAAAGTATATTTTTAGCTATTTACATTGATAAGTTTACGGTACGTTGCATATTGTTACATATTATTAGTGTATTAAGTAACAATCGATTGCTTATTTAAGTATTGCATATAATTGCATAGGAACAATCAGAAAATTCACCCTTTCCTCAGAACACTGAGAATTGCTTCAAGATTAAGCGAGCCCCTTGTTAACGTACTGGCAGCCCACCGCTAATTATAAGTAAAACAATATTTATAAATAATCAAATGAAAATATTATTTTTTATAAAAATCAAAACACAAGAGAAAAACACTATTTTTTAAAAAAATATGACAAATTATGCCGCGCATCTGTTGGATTGGCCCGCGCAGCTTTTCAATTTTCCGCGCAGCTAACCTCTTGTCTTAGATGGAGCATTTTACATAACCATTGTATATAGATTGGATTTCCTAATTACAATATACATATATCCAAGCTACGTTGTTTTTGTTTTGATTTCATCTTCACTAAATAAAATTTTAACAACTTCGCCGCACCATAAACTAAAAATTCCAGCTTTTAAAAATAAACGTTATTTGAAATAACGACTTCCAGCGTCTGGAGAAAGATTTAGGTCACTGAATAACGACATCTTTAAATAGATCGTGATAGCTGGAAAACTGGCTCGCATTGGGAAAACGTCACAACAACTGAGTAACAGATATTGTCTCTGGTTACATAGGCGAATAATACGTAATTAATTTATGTATTATGTCGAATAGGTCTGACTGATAACGTTAAGTTACTTGTTCATATGAAGAAAATTTTATAAAAGAAACTTAAAACTGTTCTGAAAAAACTGAGAAACTTGAGGTGCAGCTCTTATGTAAATGACATGGTGCATTCATAGTTTATTAAAAAAACATATCTCTTTTGTAGGTATTCTCTTTACAAATTTTATTATGGATTGGCATTCAATCCCGCACCCGTTTTTTGATTCCGGGATTTCAGGATACACATTTTTTTACTGGATCACTGGATTGATATCACTTACCGTTGTTTCCGAAAATTCTGCCGAAAAAAGAGACGAATGAGTCCTTCTTTTTTAGCTGAATCATTTAAAAAAAAAATACACCTGGCATAGAATTCCAGTCTTTTTGATAATTTTAAAACTCTGTTTAAGTATACATAGTATGCCAGTGAATAAATATTCCAGCCCTGATGTGCGCTGAAAACGATTCTCAATGTGAATAATATGGCCTTCTAATAGAAGTATCTCAAAAGAAGTTTTTTTACGAGAACTGTTTGTTAGTCAGTCGCTCAAGCTACCTTTTTCGAAGTTTATACAATACGATACATAATTATAACGAACAGATACAAGTATAAACTATTATTTGTTATTAGAATACAAAAATAATCTGATTACTCAATTTATGCGTCCCTTAATGATTTGCGCCCTAGGCGATTGCCTATTTCGCCTGTATGGTAGCGCCGGCCCTGCCTGGATATACTTAAATGTAAGCTGCTCCTCTGTGCGTGTCTCTTCAGATAATAATGTCTATCGTACGCTGAAAAGATGTGATGTAGCAATAGAATCATTGATTTTTCTGTTGGGAATTTTCCAGGGATGAATATAATAAAAAAAAACCGCAGATGACGCACGCGTTGTTTACACCGAGTTTGCCCACGCAGCAATGTATATCAGCAACTTCAAATTGACTCACCCCCATTTACATACGTAGCCAACAACACAAGGGCGTACAGGATAAATCGTCTGTTTAATATAAGAATGACGGGGAAAAAGATAATAATTGGTAACTCAAGATAAAGAAACACGCTTTTATTCAAAATTAAGAATGTTTTTTGATGAAATCGATTGTAACAAACGAATACATTTTCTTTTCGATTGAGATATGAAGACTTTTGCATCGTTTTATTTTTATATTATTTGTTTATTTGTTAAAAAAATAAAATTACAGTACATGACATAACAGCTGACGCCAAATCGCCATGCACTTGAAAAATATAATAAGACAATATATAAAATAAAAATACACAGTATGTACATAACAAATCAAGAAATATAATAGAAAAATTTGTCAAACAGTTCACAAATACCATCACTAAAAATGTCCACTTCTCTAGGCAATGCGTTGATTAATCGAACGGTCTTTGGAACTGGTGACTCATACTTCCTAAGCGAGGTATAAGTTTTTAGAAATAAAAGTTTTTGCTGATAGTTTCGCCCACGTAAGAATAAATTGGGAGCATGTTGTCTATTGCAAATAAATAAATGCTGCTGAATCTACCTTTTTCAACCTATATCTAGCATTTTGGTTCATCAAAATCACTCATTCTTCAGAACACCGATACTGCTTTGATATTAAACGAGATTTTTGTTAACGTATTGGCAGCCCACCGCTGCATAAAAGCGTTGCAAAATTCTACGTAAAATAAGAGGAAATATTGGAAAAAGAATTGAAAATAGATGGTCTTTGTAAAATATAAGTTTTTTTAAAAGCCATAAAGATTCGGAGTAGGGCATCCAATACCGAACCCTTTTTGTGATCTCATGATTGTCAATTTTTTAAAATCCGTGGAAACACTCAACATAAAATCGTAATAAAAAATAAGCAAGTGTGGGATTTTTTAGCCCTCTCACAACTTTCTCAATCCCGGGATTAGTATTATCACAATTCCGATTTCAAAATCACAAAATTGAACGGAATCCCGGGATTTGGATGCCTTCATTCGGAGGCCCCAAGCGCGCGCCTCCTGCGCTCATCAGATAATCCGCCACTGGATGCAAGAAGTCATTTGAATGTGTTTCGTAAGAATAACATTTTTTGAGCTTGTTAATATGTAGTTTCTTTTATTCCAGTATGTGCTTTCAATATAATATAAAATAATAATGTTACTGCTATGTCATTGGACAATGTTGGTTGATATTAGACACTAGACGACTTTGAGTTTATATAAAATTAGAAAAA
The DNA here is from genome assembly GCA_031772345.1 of Himalopsyche anomala. Lineage (NCBI taxonomy): Eukaryota > Metazoa > Arthropoda > Insecta > Trichoptera > Rhyacophilidae > Himalopsyche > Himalopsyche anomala. The sequence goes on along the minus strand of CM062831.1, from coordinate 2,267,274 downwards.
AATGACATTGTTTAATTTAACTGTTTTGACTAAATTGTCAATTAATGTCTTCCTATAGCAAACCGTCGATATTTACATTTTTTCGTTTCAGTGTTGCCACAATACATACATCAATAAGATTTCGCATTTCAAATGCTTAACACCTATAACATACAATTATAGGTGTTCAGCATTTTAATTTTGTGTAATTATAATGTAATTTGTAAATCCTTTTAATTGTTAGTAATTGCTTACACCTTTTTATTTCAATTTAACTTGTATAAATAGCACTGTTTAATTTATTTTCCTTATAGTTGATAATGCTCGTGAGGAGCGAAACCGGTCCTGATCAAATAAATTTTAAGTGGAAAAAGTACTAAAAATCTTTTATTATTTTTATTATAATGCCATTCCACCAAGTATTGACAGTGAACACCTTAAAAGTGACTAAGGAGTTCTATTTGAGATGTTACGTTGACTTTTAAATACTGATATTAGATTCGTATTTCACGTAAATCATCGATTTACCTGATTTATAAGTATAATGATTTAACATTTTCTTATTTGTAATCAAATTTTCCACAGAGCCGCATTCTTATTAACGGCAATTAGTTCATTTTCAGGAAGGAAAAGAGTAGCACGCTGTAAAGCAGGCATACCCAAACCTTAGCCAGCGGGCCACACGTGGCCTTATTGAAGGTTTCGTGTGACCCTTTCGATATTTTCAAATTTCTATACATTTTGCATTTTTTTATTGGTAAAACACAGAATAAATACAAAATAATGTATAGCTAAATGTAATGCCAATTTTTAAAGACAACAAAAAAAGGTTAAACCATATTTTTTTTGACCCAAACATTTTGTTGATTACTCAGTATGTATTCGGGTTCGAGTCCCAGTACGAATAACATTTTTTCGATCGATTCCTGTTCGAAGGCATGGGTTTTTGTGATGTCCTAAAATTTCCTCCAACCCTTCCGACCCTTCAAAAACTGGCCGTAGCGAGAGCGATTAGTTAACCACTAGTTTTTTCTTAGACTTATCCTTCTATCTCTACTACTCATATGGAAAAGTTAAGTTGATCGACTGAGTAACAAACAGTTCTCGTAGAAAAAGTTAAAGTGCTTGTTAATTATTGATTTAAAAAATATTATATTATTATTGACGTTTAAAATATGTATGGCCCATCAGAGACATGCATTATTTTATACGGCCCACCAAGTGATTTCAGTTGGGCATCCCTGCTGTAAAGCATATTTACCGATCATTTGAACACCGCTTCCGAAGATAGCGATGTTGACTGCTTGATAAGATGTTAATTCTTTCGATGGATTCGGCGGTAACTTTGTAGAAGTTCATATTAATATAAAATAGCTAAGATTATTCCACGTATTGTGCTACAAACTTTGTCACATGTTTCGCCTCTTTCAGAGGCGTCCTTAGACAAACTTACTTTCACAAATACTTGCTTAAGTATTTTTTTTACCATGTCCGCTCCCAATGTGGAGCATATGGACTCCTAATGGAGTTTATCTCAACAGAAGTGTTTCTACGAGAACTGCTTGTTAATCAGTTACTCAACCTCTCTTTTTTCAAAGAGAGTAGGAATAGAAGGGTAGAGCTAGGACAGAACTAGTGGTTAGCTAGTCGCTCTCCATACGCCTCGTTCATAGGATAGGATGGGAGGGGGAAATTCAAGACGTCACATACATTCATGCCTTCGAACAGAAATTCATAAATCGATTGAAATAATTTATAAAACTGTCCGTACTGGGATTCGAACCCGCGACCTCCGTAACCGAAGCCAACGACGTTGACCAATCGACCACACAGGCGGCTTAACCCTTAGATGAGTATTGACGTACATGTACGTCAACGCCATTTTTCTGTAAATGAGTATTAAAGTACTTTAAACTCAACACAGGAGCGTCTGTCTGTAAGCATATATATGCTCTAATTATGAATTATATAATCCATTGGAAAAAAGTCACAAAATTGTCGTGTTAAAAAATGGCAGTAAATTAATGTAAGGTTTGTATAAATCTATTCACTCCTCTAAAGGTTAAGTATTAATTTTTATTTCGATTTTAATTTTACTATTCTGATATAAAAATAAAAATCACATAAAAATGGGAGGCAAGGAGGGGATGACAGAAAAACAAGCAATAATTTTAGTCTTATCATCCGCATCGTTTTTTTTTTTTTGAATTTTCATTTTCGACCATATTTTTTATTTACATAAAACTTTTTCTATACACAAAAGCGCATGCGCTGTTACCATAACAACCGTTCAAAATGCACCAATAATTATTCGAACGCACATGGTGCGGTTGTGTGTGAATCACAACACAATCTCACGATAGGCGCTTTGGATTTTGTTGATTGTATTCATTCAAGTAAACGCAGTCGAAAGAGCACGACCTCCGCCCGCCGAGCAACGAGTCAATACACGAATCGACGCGAAACATTTCATGAGTCTAAAAATAAAAATAACCTGTTTGCGGAGCGGCGTCATTTTCCTAAAAGCTCGCAGCGTCGCGGTAAACTTTTCGCAGTCTATCTATTTCAGTCAAACAAACACTTTGCGAAGAGCGAGCATTCTTGCGAGGTGTACAAACACAAGAATTTAAATGTTATAATACATTCAAGTATATAAAATGAACATTAAAATCATGGAATTACCAACGTGCATTGTAGTGAACATTCAACATCCTATAAACAATTTCCTCTCACCTATACGTTACTGTGATTCTAAGAAGCAGTGATTTGAAAATTGGCGCCGAATTAATTCCATCTGTACAGTGGACAGGGGATTATTTTCCGGAGATATTTTCCCACAGCTGGAAAGGGAAGGTTTTGTGCGCAGAATCACAAGGCGCGCCCGCTCGTTCTATCGACATAAATTGGTAAGTCAAAATATTAAAGAATATTTCAAAACAATCACATTTAAATGTAGAATTTTCTTTTTTAAATAATATAAAACGGTTCGTTTTAAACGCTTCGCTAAAATCCGTGTAAATCATCCCGAATTCTGGAATAATTCTGATCATATGCTGCGTATTGTGAAGGCCATTTTCGATTTCACAACTACGTAAATATTTACTTAAAAATTTCCTTTGATTCACCATCTATAAACAATAATATTGTAATGGATGACATTATCAATTTGTCACGAGAGCGTTATAATTCACCTTTATTATAAATACACCGCTTACAATATCCAAGAGAGCTTTTCGTTCAAGCGTTTTTGAAAAGCAGCTGTCACCATAATATTATTATTTTCTTTGTCAGCTGATATATATTTATTAATTACTTATTAATATTCACCACATATTAATACATGTAGTTTCTTATCAATGCACCAATAGTAAGTACACTGCAAAACAATATTAATAAACTAATAATTTTCAAATAACCAATGACAATTCAGTGTTGTTTCAGTGCATTCAGACATTGATTATTTGTTTGTGAAAAACGTATTATTCTTAAAAAGTTTTATCGATTTAACACGTTCTGTAATCAAAGTTATTTTCATAATAATAATGTAATAATTTCTGGAGTGAATTCAATCAGGGGTGGGCTGCAGGGGGCTAGCGTAAACCCCTTGTTAAATTTTACCAAGGCCGGCGGGCACCTTGTTAATTTATATGTATAGCGAAAGTTAATCATAACCCATCGATCTAAAAATCTTGTTTTCCTTAATTTAACAAGGGGCTCGTGAGAGCCCCCACGAACCCTCTCCAGCCAACCTCTGATCTGTACGGCAACGGGATATTATTAATACCTTTTTAGATTAAACCCGAAGTAGATTAAACTCCACCGGCCTATTCTCGATTAACGGAAACATAAGATACTTAATTAATATTGTGAGGGAGGTAATTTTTATTCTCCATTTTTCTTTTTTTTAAAGCACAATAGTGTATGGATAAAAGATCGGTCCTATGCAAGTACGCATTGCACTAAGAGCTTGCGCAGTTAATTCATTTTACTTACCGTTAGCTATTGCGGTAATTGAGGGCTGTGGCAGGACAACTTAATTAACTTCCATTCACATAATTTTCAGATAATATTTATCTTTCGAATAAATATTGATTTCATTCTTGATACAATATAGATTTAATTATTGTGCAATACATGTAAAACTCATTATGATACATTAATTGATAACATTGTAGATTGATCAAAACATCGATATATTTTTTTATGACACAATATAATATATTATCGAATTTTTCGTGTTAAAATGTTAATCAATTGCGATAAAAAAAGATATTCTGTTTTTTTATATAATTTTTATAGTCATCTTTGTGGATATTGTAAGCCTACAGTTATCTCTGTTTTGCTATTATTATAAATATGACACAGATAGAGTATATATTTAGTAAAACCGCTAAATAACGAGCATTAATAAGAGCGATGGGGTTTCCGTCAGGGTTTCTCTTCCGGAACCCGGAAACCCGTTTTTCGGGAGATGTTATTGTAATTTGTAATATACATACATATTTACAGTAAAGGTTGATAAATTTCATTTTTTTTTTTTTTTACCATGTTCGCTTTCAATATGGAGCATATGGACTCCTAATAGAGTTTATCTCAACAAAAAATGTTTCTACGAGAACTGCTTGTTACTCAGTTGCTCAACCTCTCTTTTTCCAAAGAGAGTAGGAATAGAAGGAAAAGGCTAGGACAGGACTAGTGGTTAGCTAATCGCTCTCGATACGCCCCGTTCATAGGATAGGATGGGTGGGAAGGGGGAATTCAAGACATCACATACATCCATGCCTTCGAACAGAAATTCATAAATCGATTGAAAGATCAATTTATAAAACTGCCCGTATTGGGATTCGAACCCGTGCCCTCCGTAGCGGTAGCCAACGATGTTGACCACTCGACCACACAATCGATTTATGAATTTCTGTTCAAATGCATGGATGTACTGTTATATTGTCTAAATATAATAAATGAAAAGTTATATATATATATATAAAAGCTGAAATTAATTCACTCTTTATTTATTTCTTATCCGTTCCAACATGTCTAAGTTTCCCGGGAAAATCTCGGTATTGGTGTGTTTATTTTCCGTTAAGCCGGGATCTAAAAAATACCGGGAATTGACAAAACCTAGATGCGTTAGCCAGTAAAGTCAGTAATAAAAAGAAGTTTTTTTTATAAATAGGTACGATTTTTGATTGGGTGAGTCTTTCATACAATATACTACGAACCTCTCGTACGCGAATTCTCTGCACAAGAAAACTCCTTGCACCGATTATACGTGTTCATTTCAAATTAATACGATGTCTTTATTTATTTTAGTAACATTTTAAAAATATGTTTATATGTATTATATATAGTATATTATATTAAGAAGAATACAATATTCTTTTGTACTTATTTCCTCTTTTATTTATCAAGATAAGGACCGGTTTCGCTCATGGCGAGTATTGCATCAATCTTTAACTCTTTAACTCTTTGGGACAATCAATGAATCAACCTATTAACCGAATGAATAATATTTCTAATCGATTTTTGCTCTCCATAGAATTTTATAGCCTACTAACAGGTATTAATAATGTTAATAAATTTAAATTAAATTTGTATTACCTGCCAAACTGCCATATTAAATAATCTTATGTTTTAAGACATCGTCATTATTAACAAGACATGTTAAAAATCATACTACATTTTTACAGGTAAGAAAAAGTCGAAAATAGTTTATTTATTCTATTACTCTTTTAATATAGAAAACTTTCGAACCTTATATAACATAATCTTTGCCATTATTGCATCGAATAGTTATGTATAATAGCTCAAAAAATTACTATAATTATTATTGAAAAGTTTGGAAAAAAATCAATCTCACTTAAACATGTCAATGGATGGGCTTAGTATAAATTAATCAAAAATGTAAATTGAATTACCTATATGAGTTTCAATTCATATTGTTTACTAAGTAAGGTTATTGAAATACAATACATACCTCAACTTATATATCACAGAAAAAACATGTTTTGTAAATAAGCACGACTTCAAAATAACACGGTAAAATTGAATAGAACCTATCTGTGATTTATCTGTTTTAATTTTTACACGGCTGTTTTATGTGGAACGTGTCTCCCGTGTAAAAAGAGGATTAACCATATTTTAACGTTAATTTTTCTTCGCGACGCGCTAGAGGAAAATGGTTGTTATATATGCCTGTTTTACATCATAAAAACAAACTTCTTATTGTATTAAAATAGCAGAAAAAAAAACACAAATCTTTTAATGTGCCTTCAAAACCTCGTGAAACAATAAATTGTTGCAATGCTCTAAAAGCTTACATTTTGCATGTATTGTTGATTTTGTATAGATCGACGAAGGAAGTTTTAGGCTCAATAAAATATCGACAATAGTTTGAAGCATACGGTCGCTGCAGTTAGGCATTGCAATACCGGAAAAACAAACCAATACCGGTATTTCGGATAATTTGATATTGAAATTTCATCAAGCACATTCTGTCGAAATCCTAAATTATTCATTCTTAACAAAGTTCATTATAACAAGAAGACGTGACACAAACGTAATATTTTTCTCGCTATCAGTTTGAATTTATCCATTTACTCTAGCGGCACTCAAACTTTCTTCCGTCTGGGCCGCATGCTGGTTTTTGTTATGTTACGTGGGCCGCAGTATATAAAAAGTAACACTAAATATACCACATACTGACTTGTTGTTGGCTTCCGTGCCGGATTTTACGAGTTCGAGTCCTAGTATGAACAGCATTTTTTTTGATCGATTTATCGATTTCTGTTCGTAGATATTTTGTGATGTCTAAAAGAAATCCTCCCACCCGTCCAATCCTTCAATTACTGGGTGTAGTGAGAGCGATTAGTTTACCTCTGATACACTGTCCTACCTTTATCATTTTATCCTTACTACTCTCTTTGAAAAATGAGAGGTTGAGCGACTGAGTAACAAACAGATTTCGTAGAAAATCTTTATTAAGATAACTCCATTCGGAGGCAGTATGCTCCACATTGGGAGCGACACGGATTAAAAAAATAAAACATAAAGTAATTACAACAAAATACAAATGTATCCAAAATATTCATTATTTTACGTAAAGTTTTGCAATCAATACCAGATGTTTGAAAAGGCATTTGGTGACTATGATTGTTTTGGACGGCAAGTTAAATCTGAATGGGCCGTATATCGTTGATTCACCGAAGATACTGAAAAGCAAAACCAGTTTCATCGGCTACATTTAATTCAATCGATCATGCACAATCTGGTATTAATAATCGATGTATATAGTTTTGTAGATAAATGTTTTTTTTTGCGTCAAAGTTGAATTGGAGTCGACAGATTTTTAAGAAACTCCACGGCCATTATGTTTTTACTAAAAATTGCTACCGTCATCACTATTTTTGGGAACAAACTGAATTTTAACTCGAGCTATGAGAATATAAATATTCTGATTTCTGTTCAATAGAAATTTGTTGAGAGCTGGCAAAATTTTATGATTTTATTCATGATATCACTCTGTTATTTTTGGAGTATTACTCTTTCTTTGTACCGGCACGCTTTTGCTGCTATTCCAAGAAACGATTTTCTCTCTGAAAAACATTCCGAAGGTTATCAAATTTGTACCCACTTTCCATCTGCCAAAAAGCTTTAAGTTTAATTCACTATTACACAGAAGTTTAGTTCATAAATATTATTTGGAAATGTAGACACCGATTGCCATTTTTTAATCATCTTATTTAAAGTAAATTTTGAAATCACCTCCAGCAAAACTTCTAAATGTAGCTTTTTATCCAATTCTGTATTTTTTCTTTATTATATAAAAACAAATAATAAAAAAATACGGTAAAAAATTAAATGGATAAGTTTAAATCATTTTTTGGTCAGAATTCAAATAAACTTTCGGTCAGAATAAAAATATTGTACGGTCAGATTTTTATAACCATTTTGGTTAGGTTAGGTTAGGTTTTTTTCAACTTCATTTAAATTATGACAATTTTATATAAATTATGACTATTTATTATTTATTCTGCCCTCTGTATACTGACCGATATATTATGACCATTTAATATAAATTCTGACGAATGTAATACAAATTATGATCGAAACTGTATTAAAATTCAGACCGGAAAAATACGAACCAAAAAATACCAATAGCTACTATGCAATTTTCCTTTCGAATTTTAAATTATTTAAAATTCCGACAGAAGGTGCTTGGTGGAATTTCAATATTAAATTTGAATCGTTCAAATTATTTACATTCACACAAGTTTTGCTAATAAAGACCCGGGTTTCGCCTTTCGGCATCTTCAGGCGTTCAACAACAAGTACGTTCAAGTGCCTCAGTTCAAGTTCATCCGTGCACTTGAACGCCTGAAGATGCCGAAAGGCGAAACCCGGGTCTTTATTGGCAAAACTTGAGTGAATGTACACAATTCGAACGATTCAAATTTAAATATTTTTTTTAGAATTTGATTCAATATTTTAAGTATTGAGCTCAAAGCTTGTTCACATTTTTTAAATTAAATGATTTACTGAAAAAAAAAATGTACTTTATTTTATTTTAAAATGAATCCTTCAAGGGCAATAAAGAAATTGGACAGCATGCAGTTCTTGTATCCTTGCATTTGATGACTAATGATTCCGTAACAAAATGATTTATACAACATGTAAAATAAAATGAAAAAATTAAAGTGCTTGAGAAATATACTTACTTGCTGCTCTACAAATGACAAACGTAGATAAGTAGTATGCAAGTCTAGTAGCACTTATATATATCGACTGTGGAAAGGAAAAAGGACGTAACCCACACATATCAAACATAGGCTCAAAAAACGTATTTTGATGATTTTGGGCCATATGCAAATTATGAATTATACACAACCTTGAAGTGCACGGAGACTTCTAAAGTGGTGTTTAATTGACATAATCTAATATTTATTAAAGAAATTGTCTAGGAAAAACCTTTATTTCAGTCTTTTTTCTTGGTTTAAATTTTTTACAAGGTCATCTTTTTCAAACTTAAAAGCTTAATTTAGATACTAATTCGGCATTTGCAGCTTGCATCCTTTTGATATCACGTGTATCAAATTTGATACATTGTGATTATCGAAAAAAACCTGTTTTGAAAAAACTGTAGGTTACGTCCTTTTTCCTTTCCACAGTCGATATGTAGCTCTGAAAATATTCGACATTTCGTATTTTGTAAATATTTGACCAAGTGGCAGAAACATGATAAAGAAGCTATAGCTCACACCTCTCACTGGCAGATGTTGCGTCGAATTAGATAGTATTTAAAATTATTATTGAATTCCTTTCGATAATTCAGTAACGTACATATTTTTTTTACTATTCAGCTATCAGTAAAAATAAAGCATTATTTATTAGCATTGTCAGAGTTCCAGTGGTGGATTAAGCACATGGGAGCAATGCTCCCTCTAAGACAAGAGGTTAGGCTGCGCGGACTGACCAAATATTGATTGAATAACTTATTATAGTGCCCGCCAACCCGAATGAGTGCGCGGGGGCTTCTCAACTGCTGCGCGGCCGCGCCCGCGCGCAGCTTAGAAGTGAACGTTGCATGGAAGGCTCTAGGCGCAATACAATTTTGAGATCCTTTTTTTCTGATAACATAAAAACTTAAATAAATGGTAAAAATCTGAACAAAAATTATATACATAGGTTATTGATTGAATTAGTATTTACTTGGTAGAACTCCATTTTAAAAAGGTAAAAAATATCAGCGTATTTTGTTCTACATTTTTTTTACGAAATGAGTTTATAGCTATCATCGTCAGAACTATATATGAAATATACAAAACCCTGAAGTGCACGAAGACTGATAAACTGGTTTTATATTGATTTTATCTAATTTTAATTTAATTATTTTTTAAACTTAAAAGCTAAACTAAGATACTTATTTGGCATTTTCACCTTAAATCCTTTTGATAGAACGTGTATCAAGCTGTATACATTGTGATTATCGAATAAAATCTGTTTTGAAAAAAGTTTGAGTTACGTCCTTTTTCCTTTCCACAGTCGATATGATAATGCATTTATCTCATTTTCCCCTAAAACTTCACTTGGCTTACTTCACCTCTCAGCGGTTCAATAACCGGTACGTCTTTATAATCAATACATAACATATAACGATAAATAATAATTAAACAAAAACAAATTTAATATCAAGTATGCTGCATTCGTATAAAACATCGCCAAGTCTAATTACTAAGTCTCTAATTTAAAACGCAAAAGTAGTATTCTGGACCACCCAGAAATGCAAATTGTATAAATAAAATTATCTATTACTTCCAAATATTATTTAAAGAATATACAAAAAACATTTATTCAACTGACAACACTCGAATTAATCATACGTAAGATAAATAAATCGATATCTATAGTCGACATCATGTAAACATAATTATACTGCTCTCTCAGTTCGGAATGAGTCATACAAAGTAATAAAATATCTATTACTCAAGACGGTATCGATTTAAATTTGGCAAAATTCCATATTACTCTATAAGGAAATTGTTGACGCGTTCCAAATTCAAAATGCGCAATCTTGTACAATATAAGTAATACTTAAACTTAGCATCGCAAATCAATACAGGGTTTCACAACATTTTTTGGATTAACACAGTGAGTCGGTGATATAATTTAGATATTTTTTATTTCATTATTAGAATTATTTCATTATTTGTGTATTTTAATGTGGCACAAAATAGAAACTTATTATACGAGGACTTTGTTGATTGAATTGGCATTTACTTGGTAGAACTCCATATTTATAAGGTGAATAAATAACGCATTATTTTAATAATACAAATATTATTTCATATTGCTCAACTATATGTATAATAATATTTGTAGAACTAAAATACTTGGTTATTTTATTTTAATCACGTAACTATGTCGCCTGCTGTGGCTCAGTTGCTTAGAGCTTGCTTTACCGATCACGCAGGTCTGGGTTCGATTCCTGGTAAGATCACAGTGAATTTGAGAATTATTCAATTCAAAGTTGTGATCGAAGAGTGGGTGTTTGTGATGTCAATTCACATCATTTCCTCTCCTCCCATCCCTCTGATCTTTTAATAACTGGGTGTATCAATAGCGATTAGTCAACCACTAGTCCTGTTCTAGCCTTATCCTTCGTTCCCAACTACTTACTTTTTAAAAAAAGTAAGGTTGAGCGACTGAGTAACAAACAGTTCTCGTAGAAAAATATATATTTTGAGATACTTGCATTAGGAAGCCATATGCTCCACATTGAGAGCGGACATGGATTAAAAAAACTATGAATAATATCGCTTTTTCTTAATTAAAATAGATGTTAGAATACTATTATATTTTTTGTAATTTACTTAGGGGGTCTCCATTATTACCTTTTTACTCGATTTCTTGTACCAAAATGTTTCTATTTTTCAAATAACAAGGTTTATTAAATACAGGGAACCAATTCTTTAATTTTTTTATGAATTATATCACTTTTTTACATGGTTTTTTTTTGTGAAAAACTTACCGTGTAAAAAAAGAGTAGTGATTTTGCAAATATTTTTCTCAACTCACAGGTATTTACTAAAAACATATCCAAAGCTGGCTCTAGATATAAAGATCTGGTAGTGAGTTATCTCTGATTTTTCCAAAAATAGAAAATGATTCAAGGACGGGTTAAAAAAAAAGAGTTGAATAGTTAACCAGTGTTTAGTAGAATAAGAAATGAATTCACACTATCTGGAAGTCAGTTATTTGAAAAATTCGAGGGATGTGTGTATTGTGAAGTCATCTTTCCCTTCTAATAATAAATACATCGGTAAATGTGGTGGACAGTGAAATAACAAGATTATACTGGCGCGGAGTGAATTATAAAACACTATGTAATCCCATTAGCAAATGCAAAGTAGCCGAGTTATGTATTTAAGAATACAGCCGTACTTATTCATTGGTCTGTCAGGACTTAAATTATATTGTCTATGGAAAATATTATGCTTCATTATTTAGACGTAGGAAGACTGTTCGAATTTCAAAAATCTGCGCTGTCAAACATTATAGGTTGTTAGTTGGTTTAAAATATTGAAAATAACAGAGCAATCTGGAAGTATAATTATTACTTACATGTTGTCCATACAAAAAGAATCACAGAAAAAAATAATTACCTATATTAATTTATTAGATGCATTCGTTTAACTTTATTGACAAATTATTACTTGGCAGACTATTACAAATATAAATAATTGACATATGAACTGATGACATGTATAGTATTATACAGAATACAATTGCGATGTGTTCAATATTATTACAGCAAGCTAGATTTTTTAAATTAGGTACACAAACATTCGTATAAAAAAACTGATTCAAATATGTCGCTGAATCTGAAGCTCCCTTACAAACCCTTTAATGAATATAATATTGTTGTGATTGGTCTTAAAGCAATGACTAACGATGTTGATGTGTATAAGAAATATAAATTCTTCTCGTCAGTTGACCACAATATTTTATCTATGATTTGTTGTTCAATAATCAGAAAAAAATCCAGTTAAATGAAAATATTTTAAATGTAAAAATGTGATCATAGCTTAATAAAAAGGTTAAAACTGTCCGGCCTGGTCTGACGAGCCTTTTTTTGTACGATCCTGAAAAATGTTTACTGGTCACTGCCCTACATCACTGATGAGAAACAATATCAATACATTTAACTCTTTTCTAGACTATTTTTACACGACTTTGAAATAACACGGTACTACGATTCCCAAAAATAAAAGCGGATAGCGGATTTCCTAATAACAAAAAAATCAACAACGCAAGACAGTAGATAACAAAAAAAAAGACTTCATTGTATCCTAACACATAATACATGTCAGAATTTTATAGCGATGGAACCGATTATTGTCCAGTCCCTCATAAAAGTCTCCGAGTATAATCAAGTAATGATGAATAGAATCATTTTTTCTTTATTAAAATATATACATATTGATAATGTTTTGTGTAATTTACTTATTACATTATTTAAGATTTCGACTGTAGGTGCTTGGTGAAATTTCAATATTAAATTTGAATCGTTCAAATTATGTACATTCACACAGATTTTTAAAATTCAAAGTTATTACATTATATTATTCCAAAATTTAATTAGACTTTTTTTTAATACCTACGAGAAACTAGTCATCAATTTTCACGACATATCAAACGTGGAAAAAAAGAGTTGAGTGCATATTATATATTATCTTGAGTATTATTTATTAAAAAAAAAACAACTTATTTCTCAAGAGATCACATAAGTGTATACTAGAATATTTATCTTAATTCTTATACAGGTGAAGTTTATTATCAACAAATCAGTTTTCAAAAAAAGCACGCCTTTGTACGGTAAAAGATTTCGTATAGATAATTATGCATTTGCTGTGTATGTTTCCTCTTCTATTGAAGATTCTTAAACATAAAAATAATATTGTTTTTCATTTAACTTTGCCTTGAATTGGAAAAGTCTCTCCCGATCGTGTTGCATTCATTACTGGTTAAATGACAAATTATTATACCGTTGTATTCCTGCAGTTTCTATTGATCTGTCCACCACTGCTTCTTTTTAGTTTTGAGCCTAGGCCAGTGATGCACAAGCCCCCAAAATTATATTTATTGCGACCGAGAAATTAAATATTAAGTCTTAAAGGTTTATTTTTAAATATCGACCAACGAAAATTTTATAATTATCAATATCGATTTCTAGACTTGAGAGGGTATATCATAATACGAAACTTTGTAAATTTCAACGGCCCATCAAAAATTAAAAATATATTAATTAATTTACTAATAAAAAAGACTCCCTAGGATTGGAATAGACCAGGGGTGGGGAATCTTTTCATTTCTAAAGGCCTTATTCATTTATCTGATTCAACATAAGGCCGCAGTAAAGAAAACGTTGACACCCCCCCCCCCCTTAAAAACTAAATATGTTTAATTCACAATGTAAACTAGTCAAAACATGACATTTAAATAGGTTTCGAAAATATTTCTTTTTCCAGCGATTTTGCATTACCATACAAAATTTTCTCGGTTTTTTTGTCAACTTCTATTAAACTAAATATTACCATGTACAATTGTACTTTTTATCAAATAATAAATTCGATATCGTTAAGAAAACCCGATACTGTTCATACTACAAAATTGTGAAAAAAGTACTAGAGTGTTATGCTGATATTTTTTTGGCCACTCGTTGTTGCTTTCAACATTGTTAAACATTAGTAAACTTTGTAGTTCGATGATTCATAATATATACGTAAGATTATTCGATGTATGTCAAAATCAGTGCACTTTATTAAATTATGTATCAAGTCGGAATATTCATAAACTGTTATTATTTTTTACGGCCGAGTGTTGCCCTCACCTTGAAACAATTTCCTCTTCCTTCGCGCAACAAAGACCTCCGGCGAACGACTGATAGGTAGGTAACTAGTTTCATATGTTTAGCACCTCACCGTGTACACTGAGCCATCCATAACCACCAATAATAATGATTTCCTTTCGCGTGTCAATACTACCTGCTATTCTCGCTCAGGATATATGTATATTAATAACTGAAAAATAGGCAGTTATGCGCAACATTAGTTTCTTTCGGTGAAATGGTATGGTATGAACAAACAAGTACAAGTAATTTCGTCTTCTTCTAGCAAAAATTAACAAGTAACAATACTGACAAAAATTTGTTATATATCGACTGTGGAAAGGAAAAAGGACGTAACCCACAGTTTTTTCAAAACAGTTTTTTTTTCGATGATCACAATGTGTGAATCTTGATACACGTTCTATCAAACGGATATAAACTGCAAATACCGAATTAGTATATAAATTTAGCTTTTAAGTTTGAAAAAAGATGAGCTTGTGAAAAATGAAATCAAGAAAAAATACCGAAAAAAAGGTTTTTCATAGACAAATTCTTTATTTAATATTAGATTATGTAAATTTAACACCAGCTTAGAAGTTTCCATTCACTTCAAGGTTGTGTATATTTCATAATTTGCATATGGCCCAAAATCATTAAAACACGATTTTGTGCCTCCTGTAAAATTTTCTATGTTTGGGTTACGTCCTTTTTCCTTTCCACAGCCAATACACAAATAAATTCTTTTTTATAATTTCTTTTTCTGGAATAACTCAATCGGTGCACACTTATATGCCAAAAAAAAGCATTTATTTTTATAGGCAATTATTCGCCTTTCAACATCTTCAGATATTCAAGTGCACGGAAAAACATTAACTGAAATTGTAGAAATGTACACAATTTAAGCAATTCGAATTAAACATTTAAATTTTATCAAGCCCCTTCAGTCAAAATCGTAAATTATTTCAACATTCATTGTTTTACGACTGACGACATACTTGACGTTTTCTGGCGAATGAACTGGAAAACCGATGTGCTAGTTAAAGGTGTTTTATGTCAATTCAAAAATTAAAACATAGCTCATTGTTATATGAGGAGCAAACATTCAAAAAGAGCTTGGGAAATGATGATTTAAGTGTTGGAGAAATCACGGTTTGCTTGAATATTGTGTCAACTTTATGATTTAATTTTTATAGGAAAAAGCCCTTTTTGAACACTAATTGTGATTTCCATTCATAGATTTTATTATCGACTATCAAAACTGATATTAAACGGCATTTTTCAAAATTTGTAACAAATCTTATGTTTGAATGTTTGCTCCTCGTATATAAAATTAAATATCACAGGTAAAATGTGTTGCACCACTGACATCACTCATGCATTGATTCTAATCGGGCATTTTACAAGAACGCGTAAATTTTAATTGGCAGGTAGTGAGAGCATGAAATAAACTGATATCAATTTTATGTATTTAAGATGCAAGCAATTATTTCTTGGCCATATTTTCGATGAATTTGGGGGTTCAATCATATTATTAATTCTTTGTCGATATGTAAAATAAAAATGTATGACTATTTATGTTACACGTCTGCGGCGTCTTTGAGAATCATTTTCAAACTATGCGTTGAATTATTAATGTTTGTAGTGAGACCTTTTGCTTGCCACACCATGTAATCGGTAAAATATACCACACCTCATTTATTTCTAGAAAATCTAATAATTGTTTATTTTGTGAGTATCTTGGCTGACAAAAACATATTTTCGCAAAGAGTGTACTCATTATTCGCTGAATTGAAAATGGAATTTTTGATGAGAAGCCTACTCCATTTATTTCGATTGTGGGCTTTTGAAAATGCGAAAATTGCTGCACTATAATACCGAATGATATGCGTGCGCTGTGAATGCCTCCAGAGATCGTCTAGAGCAGGGTTCTAAACTATGTTCCGTGGAGCCAGAGTAGGTGTTCCGAAAAAAATTGGAACACAGTTTTAAAAAGATTTTAAAAATTCAGCTAAGTGTTCTGTTATATTTTCCGGATTTGCGAAGTGTTAAATTCTAGAAAATGTTTGGGAACCCTGGTCTTACGACCGTAGGGTTGGGATTCCGACGTTCTGGCTTCATGTCGGTACTATCCATAGGAAGAAAGCGACACAGTTGGCGGATGACAAGAAAGTGGAGTGTATTACATCTTAAAAGTGCCCCCCCCCCCCGTGTTGGTCGTATACTTCACATTGTAAGAGAAAATTATCAAAGAAGAAGTACTCTTAATTCGGCGACTACTTTTTAAAAGCTCATTTTTAATATAAAATCAAAATTGACGTCAATTATTCCACAGGTTGTGTAACACATTGTGACACGTGTTTCGCCTCTTTCCTCCAAGGACGAGCGTCACCATATGGTTACAGTAAACACCGTTGTCTTTTGATCCCACTATTCATACCTTTTCTACCTGAATATCGTTGCTTTCACTTATATTTGGTTAAGAAGGGTACAGATTTCAGTTAGTCATCAGTCGCGGGGACAGAAATGGCCACCAAAAGCACATGCTATTTTTTGAATTTCCGTTTTTTTTAATGGACTTTTTGAAACCGTTAGTTATTTTTTTTATCAATTAATTAATTATTTACAGTTCTTTTGCAAATATATTTGTATTGAAATTATGTTGATCTAAAGAGGCCAAATTGTAAATATTTTTTAAATTTTCACGTTTAACTATGTTTCAACCCCAAATTTTTGCGTGCCCATACGGTCACTTTTGTCCTTACTACTGTCCGTACACAATATTACACGGTAATAAAAGGATGAGCGTGACCATATAGTCATGCGGGGTTTCTATACAACGACTTTTTTTTTTTTAATTTTTTGTTAGGAATAAAAGTTATCCGTGAAAGCTCTCGTCTCTGGAGGGTTAAGAAGCATATTCAGACAAACTATTGTAAGGATCATGTACGTATTATACGGTTAGCTAAAATTGTGCCTGTGCCTTCCCCGTCCTTCCTCGTAACTCCTAACTTCCATTTTGTAATTAATAATTTAGGAATTAGAATTTCAATTTAGCTTAGTCATAAATGACCCTTAAGAAAGTCTGTCTGAAGATGTTTCCTAAAGTGGCAAAACATAATATGTCACAATATCTTACGCGACCTTTGGAACAAGTATGTTATCAATTTTAATTTTATATGACGACATACTCATTCAGGCAAAGCACTATTTATTGATAATCTTATAATAATTATCTCTTAAGTATTACATTATAAACCTTTCTACAACAGACACTTCGCCATTTACACAAATGATGACTAATATAATCATTATATCGAATATCAAAATTCGTTTTTTTTTTAAATTATTTTACGATGATTTAATATGGATATTATAAATTCTTTAAATCAAAACATTGATATGGCCTTGTGAACGGTTAATTGCATAAATTTGCTTATTTTTTTTTGTTCTTCAGTCTAAATCTCTGATTTATGAGTATTTAATGAGGAAAATACTTTTCAACTACCTGGCGTTTTATTTTATTGTGTATAATTAATTTACTGTGTACATACATACTTCACGTAAACCTATAAACTAAAAACGAATTCGCGTGGACAGTGTCGTACAGAAATTCTATTAATTAATTATATTATGTATTCGATTGACTAGGCGGTTACTTTGTGGAAGTTATTTTCGATCAACATATGAATTGATAAAATTATTATCGATTGCTAGTCCTGTGACCTTACACTCTCAATATTTCGTCGTCGTAGATAAGAAGATAAAGAGTTCAAATCCTCGAATGAACATCTTTTTCAAACCACTCCATCTGACTGTGAAAACATAGTTTAGAGAAAGCGATTAATTAGTAAACAACGATCGAACCGTTTCCTGACCACATTCTCTCTAAAGTTTCGTAAAACTTCTATGAATCAGTCTGACAGGTGTTCTGTTAATTTGGATAAAATCACAAGAATAAATGCACCGTTCAAATTAAGATATCCAATCCCGGAGCCATTTTGTGATCCCGGGATTTCGGGATTGACTATTTCTCAATCCCGGTATTAAACACTCAACATGAAATCCTGCATAAATTTGGAATTGACAAAACTTTTGGTCTGCGACTTTTCAAACAATTTCATTTTCAATTTCAAAAACTCAGTAATTTACCGATTTGCCCAAAATACCAGCGTGACTCGTTTTTTATTAACACTTCCAAGAATTTCTGAATCCAAGATCCTGAGAATTTACCGAGTTGCTAAAAATTTCTCAATCCCGAAATCCCGGGATTGGTGCGGTCGCGATCCCGGAATTTCAGGATCACAAAATTGGAAACCCTTGTTCAAATATATCAAGTAGATTTTATATATTTTATTAGCCATAAAAATATGACTGTTGGGTGTATATCGTATAAAAGTAGTAAAAATAATACCATAGATATACTTAATCCGCCTAAAAGAATTATGAGTATAATTCTAACTAATATTGATGATATTCTAGCTATTATTAAATATTATCTGTCAACAAATATCTGTACATTGATTTAATGAATTTAATGGTTAAAATGTTACTTTCGTGGAGATAATAATTGTGTACTTTTGAGCATTGAACTAATTTAAATACCGAAGTTCCTCAATTTAGAATATATTTTTTTTTCTCCTGTTTTACTTTTTTTAATATAAAAAAGATCGTATCTTACATTTATAATACTAAAATGATGAAGGTTGAGAAATAAGTAAAATACATTGCACAATATTTCCAAAATCGTTTCTAAAATTCTTAATATACTTTACAGCCATTTTAGCGGGTGTCAGTTTGAACAGCCACGAAGTAAAGGAATAATCGTAATTAAACATTGTTTGTTTTAATTCCCACGTATATAAATCATTGAAATAGTTAACAGGAGAAATAAGACTGACTCATAAATGTGTAAAGAGAAAAAATTACAGCGTAAGCAATTATTGTCAACAATTACCTAACTACTCGATATAATCAAAAGTGTTTTCAATTATTTCTTTGCAATTTTAATAATAAAGAAGACCCCTATGTCTGGGCTTTCGAAATTAACTACAATATATACGTCCGACCCCTTTTAATACACCGCACTGGAAAAATGTACTCAACGCGTCTCTTATGATTGTAAGTTATTTGGTTGTAATTTTTTAATGTAATATAAAGAGGAAGTGTTTAACTAGGTTGGTTGTCGAATGAATTTATTTTTAATATGTATAAATATTATATATTATCGATTTTATTTAAATAATAGATTTATAATAAAGCACTCAACTCCGTGGCAATAAGTGCTTGGTGTAGGAAGTAAAGCTATTTATAGTAGACTAAGATAAGACACTTACTTAAAACTATTTATTTTGATAAATCAGCATACATTTATATCACATACTCTATTTAAGAAAATTTATCAAGTAAAAGATAAAATGTACTTATAATATATGCTGGGTTTATAGCTGAAGGGCCAATGCTGTGCTATTCGATTCCGGTATCCAGGGGTTAATATCCCACTACGGAAACCCATACATCTATTCGTAAAAAGATTTATGGGTTTGTGTCCGAAGGAGTGAATGTCTGTAATGTCTGAAACTCCCTTCCTCTCATTCAGACCCACCCTGCGGCGATTATCTAACAACTATTCGTGACATTGCGCCATTCTTTTATTAACACTCACTCTAAAAATTAGAGGTTAATCGGCTGATTAGCAAGCAGTTCTTGTAGAACAACTTATGTTGAGATGACTTCTTAGGACACCCTTATGCTCCATATTGGGAACGGACTTGATTGCAATAGTGCATATCTGCTCCCAACATTGAGAATTTTGAATCCTACTGATTTACAAAATGGTTTTAAGTCATATAAAATTATAACAATAAATTACGCTATACATACAATAAAAACAAACGTGAACATCAAAAGTACAATTTATAAAATCACTGAATCAGCGGTGGGCTGCCAATACGTTAACAAGGGGCTCGCTTAATCTCAAAGCAATTTTCGGTGTTCTGGGGTAGGAGTGAATTTGTTAATCACTCATATCCAATTACATGCGGTATTTAAAAAAGCCATCGATTCTTACTTAATACACTTTCAATATATAACAATATGTAATTTATCGTAAACTTATCAATGTAAATGGCTTAAAGTGTACTACTGTGTATAATGTAGCTATCGTAGATAATATATAAGTCAGAAATTGCAGTTATATACTAATTGGATCTGGGCAGCGGTGGGCTGCCAATATCTTAACAAGGGGCTCGGTAAATCTCATCCATAATGCTTTCAAGTCATGTAACATAGATGATGCATAAACCGTGGTCCGCGAGCCACATGCGGTCAGCTAGGGTCTCTTTTATTATGCAGCAGAAGTCAGTGTATTTTTTTAATAAAGGGTAACCAAGTCATGGTTTATAATAAACTTTCATCATCTACAGAAATTGCAGTTAGGCGTTGATTTTATCTGAGACGAATGACTTTCTTATCTTAACAAGGGGCTCGACGGCCGAGCCAAAATTTAACAAGGGGCTCGCGCGAGCCCCCTCGAGCCCCCTCCAGCCCAACTCTGGATCTGGGAATATTGTTTTCTCTTAAATTAAGATAAACAACTAATCTTTCGAAAAGATAGTATGAATGATTGAAATTCTATATAAAACAAAAATATATTATAGATAAACATATCATGTCTAAATCAATAATCCCTCTGAAAAAAATAAATAATCTAAATGAAATTAGTCTTCATTTAATTGGGGAATATGAACTAAATATTTACATAAAGCTATGTTATATCTAAAATAAACTGCGTGAGGTGTTTTTATTTCTGTCAAATTTAAAAATAGAACGTAAGAGTAAGAATGTTACCCTGCATAAAAAAATATATTGACGTGACGTTGTACTCTCGGAAAATAATTGATTTTATAAAACTGGGTCGTCTCTTACCATAATTATTTTTATGACGTGCATAAAACATAGACGTCAGACAAAACGTACGTCGAAGCTTTCTGATAAATCTATTTTTAGCTGCTCATTACATTATTATTTATTACGATACATTATGACTTAATAGAACATTGAATGATATTTTTGCGAATAAAATTCAAATATAGAAATCATTTAATATTGATCGATATTGGGCAAACTTGAAAAAAGATGAACGGTAAGTTTATCGGTATGATAAAGTTTTTAACTAGAACAAAATTAAGCTTAATCTTTACGACTATTATATTTAGAAAATTTTGATGATCTTTTTCTAATATCTTTATATAAATGATAGCTCAATGACCTTCGATGTGTCGAGTCATCAAATGACAGCTTAACATACCATTTTTAGCCCTATATGCATATGCATATATATATATATATATGCATGCAGTGTCAATAATATGGACTCTTGTGGTTTGAATATATTATATATCATTAAATATTTTTGGAAAAATGGGTCGGAGTCATAAAAATTATTCGACTTTGGAAAAAAGCACCTGACTCCTACTCCACAGCGCTATAATATACAACATTTAATGATGGAAGACAAACAACTAATGAATACAATTAATCCTCAAAACGTAAAATAAATTTACCATATACATAGGTAGCTATAATAATAAACTAATAACATTTTAAATTGCTTAATCATTTTGCATCAAATTAAATACCATCACCGTACTGCCAGAAGTTAGTAAGTAACGTAATAAAAGAAATTAAAATTTAATTTAATTAGAAAATCAAGAAAATATCACACTGAGATATCAATTCGTTTTCCGGAAAAACGCAGAATGCTTATTTATTGCACAGCAATTTATTTTATCGATTATTATTACTAAAGCATATTTAACCGTTTGAATACCGCGCAAATAAATCATTCATATGTCCCAGAGATACTGCGTGTTTTTGAGAAAAATAATTTTCCCTAATATACCCTCGAATTCGATATTTTAAAAACCTACATTGACTCAGTATAGATGGAACTACACATATTCATCAAAATATTGCTTATATTCTATTAGAATACCAAGTATTTGATTTTGTTAATGCCTTGGACATCCGTGTCCGCTTGGTATTCAACTGGTTAAAGACAGGCAATTTTACTTGCATATTAAGTAATTTAATTTGAAACCATCTACATATATTTTGATATCATTATTATATATGTAAGATAAAATATCTAGACTAGATGAATCATTCTCAAAGCTCAATTTTTCATCAGCTGTTTACTCAGAATAGTCCGAACTATCAATTTGCTACTCACCAACTCTTTGAAAAGGTTCTAACTGACATTTTGGTCGGAAAATGTTGTATTTGCCACAATCTAACATATATATTAATTTCAGAGTCATACATTCTTAAATAAAGTTAGCAGGATTCAAGAGTTCTATCTACACACTTTCATTCATACTGTAATTTTACAAGCTTTTAAGAAACAATAGGACTTTTTACAATTGATTTATAAACAACATTTGTATGATCAGTCAAATATTCAAACGATCGTATCTCAAAACATGGTTAAGTGCAAATAGAACCTTTTCAAAGTAAGGTAACGAACTTCTACCAGCATAGTAACGATACTGCGTTTTTTGGCTAAAAAGATAATGTGAAAAATCAGCCGGCATTCAAATTGTTGAAAAAACTGAAAGTACAGTAGAACCTCTCATAACGAGTTAAATTCGTTCCAGAATCTTACTCGTTATGTGAAACACTCGTTATGCCCATATAAAACACAATACACAAAAACAAAATACAAATTTTCCCATATAAAACAATGTAAAATACAATAATGCGTTCCATGCCGGAAAAAAACATTTTTAAATTACACACTTATAAATTGTTAAGGAGCGTAACCACCTGTAATGCGATTTCGATTTGCGAAAACGATAAAAAATCGACTAGTTGATGCTTCTTAATGTACGATACAACAGTTTCACATGCTTTCAGCTTTTCTCTTATTGCGCCAGAAGATTGTTTCTTTGCTATTTCCTCCTCCCCCACTAATAAACTCTCATCCATAACTTCTTGCTGTTAAAAACAGTGCAACTCCATAAGCTTTTCGGTGGTCAGCTCTTGACTTTACTCTTTCACAAGCTCGTCAATATCGTTGTTATCCACCTCCAGTCCCATGGAATTGGCCAAAGATGCAATCTCGCTGACTGTAGACTCTACAGGTACTGTTTCAAACCCCTCAAAATCACATTCGACAACGCTCCTTGGCAAAGCTTCTTCCAAGCTGAAGTGAGGGTTCACTTGGTAACCCCTTCCCACGCCTTGTCAATCATTTTGAGGCAAGCAACGATGTGAAAGCTATCTTTCCAAAACTCTGCGTCACTCGTTATGCGAAATATCGCTCGTTAAGGGAGCATTTTTTTCACAATCCGTTTTGCTCGTTATGCGAATTACTCGTTATGAGAGGTTCCACTGTGGTTCAATGTTCAAAATATGAGCTTTCTCGTGGATAAACTTGTATCATTAAAACATTGTTATCGATATGAATAACGATGTGAAAATGCTCTTTCCAAAACTCTGCGTCACTCGTTATGCGAAATGTCGCTCGTTAAGAGAGCATTTTTTTCACAATCTGTTTTGATCGTTATGTTAAGTACTCGTTATAAGAGGTTCCACTGTATAATATAATCTTAACTACGCCATTAAAAACATATGTGAAGGTTCCAAAAATATACTCAAACCAGAATATCTATATTTGAAGTTAATATTTATAATAAGCTCATCATTGTAAACACAGAGCACAAGAAAGAAATATTTGATAAGGAGCGTCATCGTGGCGATAAGCATACAATGGATCAATATAAATAAAGGCGCTGTTCGCAAATTTTTGCCATTTTTTAGTATGGCAACTATCTTATCAAAATGAAATGTTGTGTTTTAATCTAACCATAGATAAACCTTGGCAGCAGGGACTGGTCGCTTGTTCCGTTATATGTTAATTAATTAAGCAACCCTTTATTTGTCAGATGAAAGACACATGATACTCAATCCACTTGCGGGTCCAGAAAATATGCCAGGGGATAGGGATTTAATTTGAAAATTTAGATCAATAGTTTATCATGTGTTGATAATAATTAAGCATTTACGCGCATAGTTTTTGTTACTACAATAAAGCACTCGTGGAAATTTTAGAAATCAAAAATATTTCAGTCGTCTCTCTATGTTGCCTCTCAATTCTTTTCAAGGGGTTTCCATGACCGTCTTGGTCGTCTCCCTGGATCCACCAATGACTCTATAATAAGTTTTTCAACACAATCAAATTGCAAAGAAAACTTGATTTGAGTAACTATTTAACTTAATACTACAAATCAATACAAAGTTTTTGTAATTGCAAGTAGTCACAAGATTCAATTACCAATAAAAGGTTATTTTGGAAAGTTATTATTTACGTGAAATAAGATATTTATCAATATGCTTTGGAAATTAATAATACATACAGTTTTCAAGTATAAATAAGAGTATTTCCTATTTAAAAAAAATATATATTGATGTATAAACGATACGCACTTTTTACTTACTGTGAGTATAAGTTCATTCGTGCATTTGAATGCGGAATGACGATACCTGGTGACATAAAACACGATCAACTTTTCATGACAAATGCCGTCGAAAAAGAAAAATATGTTATTGTTGTAGGATAATAATGATCAAGTTTATATATTGTCTTAAAAATAATTCAATGATCATATCTAACGACATCACACAGTTTCGATGCAAATATTTAAAAATTCATTGCATTTCTTTTTTTGACATGTTTTTCAGACACAAGATGTTCGCTGTGGTAATTGGGTCGAAGATAGTTTATGATTGTAATAATATTTTAGTCTTGACAGCTAATTCAAAATGGCCGAAGTAATGGCGGTTTATCGACGACTGGCGTAAAAAATACAATAATTATTATAGTACCTAAGATTTCCTTCACCCAGTGCATAAGTTGTTACTCACATAAAATCTTACAAAAACATTGTGCCGTATAAAACATGATTCGCAATGAATTAAATTGTTTATATTGCAATTAAAATTGACCGGAAATAGCCTGATAGCGGATTTACAGTGTGGTTTTGACAACTTTGATAACGCTCAAATAAAAATTACATGAGAAATTTTTATTAAGTGATTATTTGAAAAAATATTCAACTTTCAATCACTGAAATGTCAAAGTTTATTTAATTTTCAATAACAGGAAAATATTTGCTCACATGATAAATCATAATTTTTACAATTGTCATTAATTTATTAGTCAGGGGAAATTAGGAGCACTTTATCCCTTTTCTCTATTTTGAGCTGTAACTTCAAAATTTCATAGAAATTTACATTGTTTATGTACGAAATGACACAATTATATTGGCATCATTTGAACAATAGCGATTTTCATATATATATATATATATATATATAAATGAATGTTTGTTTGTTTGTCCCGTATGCGTTTTTATACCGTTCATCCGATTGCGATAAAGGTTTGGTGAGTCGTTGTGCGAACGCCCGCGAAGGTTTCAGAATTAGTAGAACCAGCGGTGGGCTGCCAATACGTTAAAAATGGGCCTCGTTTTATATCAAAGCAATTCTCAGTGTTGTGGGGAAGCAGTGAGTTTTTTTATCACTCCTATACAATTATATGCAATACTATATTGTGTATCCCAAAGCTCTCTTTTATAAACACAATTAAAACAAGAACACTTTCTTTCTTTGAGTGGCATTGCAACGCATACTGGGTACTCACTAGTTATTCATAAATTATTTTATCAAAGCCTTTGAAGTAGAAATATAATATACCTACCAAAAGTTGCCAATACATTTTGGGAGGCTTAATCCAGCCCGTTGTATGACTTGGTCCAAAGGGAGCACGTATTATATGATGAAGAAGACTAACTTGATTGTTATGCATAAATTATTTATAAATAAAATGTATTTTAACATGGATAACATTTTTTTTACTTTAACAAAATAATGATAGTGTTATAATTTAAGATTTCGACTGAAGGTGCTTGGTGGAATTTCAATATTAAATTTGAATCATTCAAATTATGTACACTCCCACAGATTTTGTCACTAACGACCCGGGTTTCGCCTTTCGGCATCTTCAGGCGTTCAAGCGCACGGATGAACTTGAACTGACGCTTCAGTTCAGCGTCAGTTCAAGTTCAGTCAAGCGTCAGTTCAAGTTCATCCGTGCGCTTGAACGCCTGAAGATGCCGAAAGGCGAAACCCGGGTCGTTAGTGACAAAATCTGTGGGAGTGTACATAATTTGAATGATTCAAATTTAATGATAGTGTTGTTCGTATTGCAAGATATCTGTTTCTGAGATTATTAAATTCTTCTTCTGGCCCCTGTCTTCGTAAATATCTTTGTATTTCATCAATGGCTAGCTAATTCGTTTGAAGTTCCTCGCAATTGTTACCTTATAAAAATTTGACTAATACAACTACAATGCATCATGTCTCCTCCCGTCATTCTCAAACTAGAATTTATTGCCTAATTATAATATATTAATATAAAACCTTTATCTAATTACTTTTATCGAAATATGGAGTCTAAAATACTTCAGATTGGATTCTACCCTTTCTTTACTACCTTCTTATAAAATAATACAAAATGATACAAATCTCACTGTAAAAATGTTGATTCAGAAACAGAAAATCGGTGACCAATTCAATGAATGCGTCACTCGTTTCACAGACATAATTATGACAGAAAGCCTGAACCTAAGCTTACATTATTAACTAACTTTGATAGAAAAAGTCTAAAATATGTACAATCATTTATACACCACGTCCCCCAATCCCCCCTTCTTTCCACGCAAAAAATGATCAACTTTGTTGTTGTTAAGTGTAGATTATGGTCAAAAATTCGAATCCCAGAATGATAGCGTTCAAACATTAATCTGAAAATGAAAAGTAAACAAAGGTTGAATCACTAAGTTACTTAAAGTCCTTTTTAAACAACTTATACAGAAAAATGCTCTATTGACAGTTAATGTAAAGTATAAAAAAATATATAAATCTTTTAGATAAACATACTTACGAATTTTTTGCATTTCCAATAACAGTATAAACATACTCGACATTACCTCAACACTCACGCACAGCCACACACACTCTCTCTCTCGTTGCTTGTGCTTCGTGCGCAAACGCAATGGTGTGCTTTATGCTGCAGACAGATAAAGAAACAATACCAATATTGTAGTATAATATAATGAAATATTACATTAAAATCTTACAGAATAATTTACGTATTACTTTACGTAAAAAAATTCTAGCACACCTTGTCTGAGTTTTCTTGGCGATGCTATTATACTCTTTTTAACTTTTTTTAAACACTGCTTAGTGCATAAAATCTTAGTGCTATTTTGAATTACGACATACTATACTTAACTGCAGTTAACATAGTGTAAAATGCCCTTCAACAACAAGCACTCCATAAAAATATAATTCGAATTGAATATATCATATTATTTTAGTAAGCTGTCAAAATATTAGAAACAAATAAACATCAAGTTCGAAAGTTGAATTTAAAAATATGTTCTTTTCGATCGATAACAGGACAGCGTATAATATGTCATTATTTATCAGTGAGTACGAATAATATTATTATGATTGTACTTAAATACAAATAAATAGCGGGGAAAGAGAAATTAACGCATGAGGTGCCCCAGACAAAGAAGAGTTTTGAGGGGAGTGCCTTTGGTTAAACGCGAAAGTAAGGAGTGCCTGTGACAAAAATACTTTTATTGCATTTATTACTGACTATACTATTTATGAGCTATTAACTTGGCGAAGGTTTCTTGATAAAATATTTAAAAAAAACACCGACTGCAGGAAAAACTTTAAAAAATGTTGAACAAACGCCCTGCTAAACACCCAAGTGACATATTATCTTCTCTAATATAATACAAGAAATTTAAGTTAGTTCTATGATAAATCTGTACGTCAGTGCTTTTTTTAAAAAACAAAAGGTGCCGGAACTCAATTCTTGTCAAGCTTTTTTTTTCTAATTAATGTCCGTTCTCAATGTAGTGGATATGGCTTCCTAATAGAAGTATCTCAACAGAGTCTTTTACGAGAACTGCATGTTAGTCAATTGCTGAAACCAGTGGCGGATTATCCTGTAAGCGCATGAGGCGCTCGCTTGGGGCCTCTGAATCTTAGGGGCCTCAAAAATAGTTTATATTATATTACCCATATATATATTTTGTTCAGATTTTTATATCGTTTACATGAATTTTTTGACGTCCTTGTGTTATCCAAAAACAGGCACTCCAAAACTTATTGCGCCTAGGGCCTCTCTTGTGCTTAATCCGCCACTGGCTGAAACTCCCTTTTTTAAATAATAAGGATAGAAAGATAAGGCTGGTACAGGAATAGTGTTTAACTAATCGCTCTCGCTTTGCTGTGCTAATTTTACGATTGGAAAAGTAGAAGGGATATATTTCACAAATACCAACGCCTTCGAATAGAAGTCGATCTTGTAGATCTAATATTAGTTGTGATAATTTTTTTACTGTTATTACTTTTTCAAAGGGAAAAAAATGCGAATATTGATTTGAGACATTAAAAATGTTGAGAAAAAAACGCACTGGAACGCCGTTCCACCGCGTTATATGGAAAAAGAGCACTGCTGTACGTTATGTATGTATATATGACGCATTATTAAGAAACTAATCTTTAAAATTGTCACACCTTTTTAACCTTTGACGATAATAATTATGCTAATTTCTGCGACCTTACTTTAATCATATTCTAACATAAAAAAATGTTATCAATGTATATTAATGGCCGCTTGAGTAATCGAATGAGACCGTATCTATCGTAAAAATAACAATCAACGTTTCAATGTTGGTTCATGAATCAGAAATTTAAAAGCGCGCATGAAAGATTTAAAATTCTTTAATTAATTCACAATAGTCCTGGATAAATATTTTTGTCCTCGTTGCACGGGATAAATTTTCCTCGGAACAAATTGACCGTCTGTGTGATGAATTGTTCACGCGATAAATTTTCCATGCTAATTTCCAATCGTCAATATTCATACAATTTGATTTGATAACTTCGTTACTAATTTTGGCACATTTTTCGCCTCTATAAGAAACACCATCAGACAGTACAGAAAATTGATTACAAAATAAATTAAAATAAATTACAAAATAAAAGTTGGAGTTTTTCCATTTCTACTGGACGCAGGG
The DNA here is from genome assembly GCA_031772345.1 of Himalopsyche anomala. Lineage (NCBI taxonomy): Eukaryota > Metazoa > Arthropoda > Insecta > Trichoptera > Rhyacophilidae > Himalopsyche > Himalopsyche anomala. The sequence goes on along the minus strand of CM062831.1, from coordinate 2,237,748 downwards.
GGGTAAGATACAAACAATAGTAGTAATATATTTTTATTTTTTTACCATGTCCATTCCCAATGTGTAGCATATGGACTTCTTATCTTTCTCTTCGAGAAATACTTGTTACTCAGTTGCTCAACCTCTCTTTTCCAAAGAGAGTGGGAATATAAGGATAGGGCTAGGACAGGACTAGTGGTTAGCTAATCGCTCTCGATACGCCTCGTTCATTGGTTAGGATGGGAGGGGAGGGGGGAATTCAAGACATCACATACATCCATGCCTTCGAACATAAATTCATAAATCGATTGAAAAATCAATTTATAAAACTGTCCGTACTGGGATTCCAACCCGTGACCTCCGCAATCGAAGCCAACGACGTCGACCACTCGGCCACACAGGCGGCAGTAATAATTACAAATTAATTTCTTATATTAGGTACTCACAATGGAAACAAATTCAACAATGATGATGCATCTTATTTGAAACGTTATTTACTAATTTTTAATTTATATTAATGATTTTATTAAGTTCGAAAAACTTCCAAGCTATCCTTACTTAACTCTTTATAATTTACTAGATAGTGTATTTAAACATTTTAAATTATATTAATATTGTGATAATATTCTATCAAATGATTCGCAAACGGACCATTTTATTAATTGATTTGTATTCAATGGCACGGATGTCTGTGATAGTAGCATTATCTCCACTCTTTAGCTTCATCAGTCTTTCATCATCCACTTCTTAAAAGATTGTCTAAGAAACTAATCAACAATCAGTTATTCTAATGTGATTTTCCAGTAGAAGTAAGTCTTTATGGTCCAAGTTTGTTAACTTATTATATGGCTGAATAAAAATACTTTAATTTTCCTAATGTATACAATATGTGTCATTATTAAAAAAATGACTTTTGAAATGAGTAACATTACTAAACATATTCTCTGATATACATGGTAAATAAATACTTATCATAAGCACTGAAATAATAACTATTATGTCGTAAACTATTGAACAAACATCGTGTTTTCTTTTACTTCTAACCTAATCTTATAATTGATAACTTCAAAGCATAAAAGATTGTACGTTGATTTATAATACTAAATGGTCCATAGCATAAACATATATTAAGTAGGTAAAGTGATTGTGATTTACTGTTATAATATGAGTATTTATATCGATAACAATGTTTTAATGATAAATTAATGAGAAAGCTCATATTTTGAACATTGAACTATTTGGATTTTTGTATACTAAATTTTAAGCATTGATTTTTCCTTATCACGTACAAAACTTAGCATGTGACTTGACAGTGATTTTATTTAACATGACCACAGTCATCCTCATAGTTATGATATCACGACTGGGGGAGCGGGAGGGGTGAAAAATCGTGACTAAGGGTGTGAGGGAGATTTAAAATGACATCATTAAATCAACGATATAAAAACTGATAATAAATTTTCATGAGAGCACAATATTAACATTGTTAAGGAGAGTGATTGAAGCGTAATACAAGATTCGCCCACAGTGGTCTAGTTGGTTAGAGCTTGCTCTACCGATCACACAGGTCTAGGTTCGATTCCCGGTAAGATCACAGTGAATTTGAGAATTATTCAATTCAAAGTTGTGATCGAAGACTGGGTGTTTGTGATGTCAATTCACAAACACCCAGATTTCCTCTCCTCCCATCCTCTTGATCCTTTAATAACTGGATGAAGCTATAGTGAGTAGTCAACTACTAGTCCTGTTCTATCCTTATCCTTCTTTTCCTACAAAAGGAAACTCTTCACTTTGAAAAATGTGAGGTTGAGTGACTGAGTAACTAACAGTTCTCGTAGAAAAAAACTTCTGTTAAGATTCCTCCATTAGGAGGCCATATGGCTCCACATAGGGAGCGGACATGGATAAAAAACAAAAAAAAAATAACTATGTACTATCTACTTACTATAGAGCCATCACTTTTTCTGACAATAGATAAGCTATTCACAGATGGCAATGATAATCATAATTATTAATACACTTTGACACATTTATCCCGGATGAAAATAATTAACCCCCGACCTCTTCAACTCGAAAAGTTAAAAGTCAAGTGACAAACGCCAAAATAATTAATTACTGTACGAGTGTAACAAAAACTGTATGGCTGCATCCATTTCAATTTATATTCTTTGCATAATAGCACAGTTTACGTAGAAAACAATAAAACAAATTTACGCTAAAATGGCGTAATCATATTTTATATAAACAGTGAATGTGCCGTGTCACAAAAAGTATAAACTAATGGCTTACAAATTGTAATTGTGGAGTTATAATGCAAAACGTACTATTTCCAAAATGAGAGATATTGAGTTAGGTATGCAGATAGGGTAATTTAAGCCTAAGGAATCGACTGGCCCTATTAGTTTTAATATAAAATGTCTAAAACACCGTCGTTTTCAAATTGGAAATAATATTTTTATGCAAATGTTACTTTGTTTGTGTTATTCGTTATAGTATTTGACTCTACTGAAAAGTTTTATTTTTGAAAATATGTAGTACGTTTTGCATTACAGCCCCACAATTAACATGAGAGACTCAAAGAGCAAACGGTCAGAGTTTTGAGTAAAAATTCAATTATATATAAGCAGTGCTTTTAGTTTTTTTTAAAGTACTGGAATCCAATTATTGTCATGCATTTTATTTCAGTTTTTTTGTAGTCCATGTCCGTCAGTGGTGGATCCAGAAACTATCCCAGGAGAGGGCCATTAAAAAATAAACACGATGCAAAAATAATACATTACAAAATAGATCATTTTAAAATAATATATCTATATAAAAATAATCAATACATAATAAAGTATGTATTCTATAAAACACAGTAAACTAAACAATGAAAGAGCCCATTTCACAGTAAAGTTTTAATAAATTAGAGACATGGAAAATAAATACTCCTTTGGAGGGGGGGTATGGCCCCCCATGCTCCCCACACATGGATACGCCAATGATGTCCGTTCCCAATTTGGAGCATATGGCTTCCTTATGGAGGTATCTCAACAGATGTTTTTTTATAATAATATTTTTTAGAATAATTTGATTATATTGTTTTATTTATTTTCATTGGTAATTATTTAAAACAAAACACATCAAAATAAACTAGCATATTATACATTACAGTCTGAAAGGTCATTTCGGGTCCTTGAATATCAAATTCTGATATCATGATAAATTGTGCACAGAGCAGCAGTATTCCGCTGAACATAGTTAAGGAAACAACATAATACCTTCGCAAAGTAAATTTAGTTCGTTCACATTTTAATTCAAATAAAATTACTTTAAGGGGGCATTACCAATTATTAACACGGGTTAAATTATTGAATTGATTGATTGATTATAATTTATTCCACTTTGCGCGTTAAACCAAGAAAATTCAACAGATTTATTGTATATTTAAATGTAAGGAAAGACTAACATGATACCTTGCCACTAGGGCGTCCAATCCAGGATCTTTTTTTTTTTAAACCATGTCCGCTCCCAATGTGGAGCATATAGACTCCTAATGGAGTTTATCTCAACAGAAGTGTTTCTACGAGAACTGCTAGTTACTCAGTTGCTCAACCTCTCTTTTTCCGAAGAGAGAAGAGATAGAAGGATAGAGCTAGGACAGGACTAGTGGTAAGCTAATCGCTCTCGATACGCCCCGTTCATAAGATAGGATGGGTGGAAGAGGGGAATTCAAGACATCACATACATCCATGCCTTCGAACAGAAATTCATAAATCGATTGAAAAATCAATTTATAAAACTGTCCGTACTGGGATTTGAACCCGTGCCCTCCGTAACCGAAGCCAACAACGCTGACCACTCGGCCACACAGGCGGCATTTTTATTCGGGGTTCACAATTATTTCGGGATCTAGGCTTTCGTGGTACCGTGATTGATCACGGGCGAAAAAGTGATGAATTGAGAGATCCCATCATAATTCCCATCTCGAATACCTTTTTTTTTAGCTCGATGACTTAAAAAAGTTACAAATTGACAGATTATACAATTATTCAGAATTGTGAGATTAATTTGAAAAAGTTCAGAATACACATTTTCTATAGTTGTTCCAAATTTCAAGAAATTTGCCTTGCAAAAATAATAGATATAGGATCTTTTTTATTCTGCACGTTTACTTGTATTTTGACTTATTGTTAAATAGTAATAATTGGTAGAATGATGCGACACCAAGGAACTTAAAAATAATGGGAAGTGAAATCCATAGCAGTCTTAAGTTCCAAGCAGTGCTGTAGAAAATCAGAAAATTATGAGCGCGCCGTTGAATCCCTGCCTTTACTAACAAATTGTATGGCGGTTATACGTAGATCAACTCTAAATTCAAATTTACGAGCTTATTTTTCGTTAAATATAACATGTATGTTTGAAAGATTTCTCGTATGGATATTCTGTGATTCTTTGGTGTTATTAATTTACGATACATCGGAAGGGCCATATATGCAAATTAAGTAATGATTGTAAGAAATATAGCGACTGGCAAGAAATGCGATGTGTGGTAAAAACCAATAAAATTTAACTTCCCACTATTAAGTATCACAGTTATATAGAATATAAATTATAAATTACATAAACGACGGTAACAAGCGGAATTCATATAATATTATATAAGATTTTGACGCCTATTGTGATATTATGAAATACATGCTGCGTCTTTTATCATATAATAATGGAAATATACCAATTAAATGATGATTTAATCAATAACAATATAAAAAATATATTGAAGTGAATTGTGCTACCCTAGTTTGACTTACTGATTTTTGATTACTGATATGACTTGAGAAATCGTATGGAAATATTGAGTGACGAACCAGTGTGCACAAATAAATTTCGAGATTAATATTAATTGATTAAAATCCCAATAATGACGTTGGTTTTTTTTAATGAACTATCCAACCTCATATTCTGTATTGAAATATTGAAAAAAAAATAATTTAAATAAAATGATTTGGCATTTTTGTTTGCTTTTGTTATCAGATATTTTTATTAAAAAACCTTAGAAAATGTGATTTTTTCTTGTTTAAAAAAAGATTTAATTGAAAAGATATATAATTACAATATATATATGTATTTGCTTCAAAATAACAGTTATAAATGGTTTCATAATGATGTGATATTACTTTGAAAATTACTGACGCCGACCCGCTCATCTGAAAAAAGTACCTGTTTTCAACTCTATAGCATGGCTTTCACGATAGGGGGCTTTGGAAATACCCAACAAATGTGGTGAAGCTGGCAACCAATCTCGATTGCGGTTTAATATGGTATGAATTTAAACACGTGTCAAGAAAACGTCATTTCAAATTATATCATTTATCCAATATCTATAAATTATATACCCACCAATTGTAGGTAAAAGTGTAAATTTAATACCCATGCTAATTTTAAAAACGCACTAAAACTTATATTAGTAATAATTATGATTCGTATGAAATCTTTCTAAAAGTGAAAAGTAGACGTCAATAATGCGGCTCTACATTAGTGGTCCGCGATTTTTTTCCCTTTTTTTACCGGTCCGTAGGTGTAAAAAGGTTGGGGAACGCTGTTATAGAATATCCCGAATTCCTGGGATTATAAAATTGGTTGGGATCCCGAGATTGAATGCCTTCCTTGCCACCTAATTTGTTTCGTTAATATTTCACTTTAAATAAAATTATTTTTCGAGTTCATTACCAATAATTAACAAGGGTTAAATGATTTAATTAATTAACTAGTTAAAATTTATTCTACATTGCGCGTTTGTTCAAAAAGATACAATAGCTTTATTAATATATTTGTATGTAAGTCAGTGGGTAAAAAAAACATTATCGTACTACTGTATCAGTCATGGTCGAGGAACTTCATACTTCCTCTATCGCTGTTGCGTGATCTAAGATAGCACATATTTACTCATATTAAATGTATAATATCGGAAACAACTATTATAAAATTTAATCTTGAAGTTGATTGAATCAGGTCACATGAATACCCAAAAGGCGTTTATTTGTATTCGTTGTTTTGATTTCAACAATATTTAAGGTCATTATTATGGTTAAAAATATAAACATATTTAAATATTCCACAGGAATAATAATTATATAGTTTTTAATATTTTTAATCGAAATATGAATTTGTGCTCTAAGGCAGGGTTTCTCAACGGTGGGCCATGTGGCCCCCCAGGGAGCCACAGCATGTTCTAAGGGGGCCACAGAGATTTATTTTTGTTTTGGGGAGCCACATCACAGCTTAGGGGGGCCACGGGCATTTACAAAACGATACAGGGAAGAGCATAATGGCGGACATCGCGCAGCTATTTTTTGTAAATCCGTAAATAAAATAAATTACTGGCATTCTAAATTCGAAAATCTTGGAAGAGCTATATACAACACAGGTGGGTTTTTGAAATTATAATTTTCATGGGAAGACAAAACAATGGTATGGGGGCCACAGAAAAATAAAGACACTCAAAGGGGGCCACGCTCCCAAAAAGGTTGAGAAACACTGCTCTAAGGCAGTGCTCCGCAACCGCTGTGCCGCGACACACTAGTGTGCCGTGGGGCGATGCTAAGTGTGCCGCAGCGCATTACTTCATTGAAGAAACGATCAAATAATTTGTTCAAACAATGATTAATTCAGAGTTGCATACTTTAGTACTGAGGTACCAATATATATTATACAATTGAGAACGATGTCAAAAAGATATTTTTGCATATACCCTTATGCAGGGCTTTTTTTTACCCTGTAACGCGGTGGAACGGCGTTCCGGCACCTTTTTTTCTCGAAATTTTAATAAATGTTTCATTTTATTTTTTCTATTTTAAAATATGTATATTTTGTTTTATTTTCTATGCATTATATGAAAAGCCGTCATTAATTCTATCAAAATGATATTCGAATATATGATAAATAATATACCTTCTTAGAAAACGCTCGAAAAAAGTGCGTTCCGGCACCTTTTTTTTAAAATATTGCACTGCCCTTATGTATATATACATATATGCATATTTGAAGTGGGCTGCGGAAATCTGGAGAAAATTTGGTGTGCCGTGGGAGAGAAAAGGTTGCGGAGCACTGATCTATACCTAAGTTAAAGCACGTTTAAAGATAGTTTTGATAAGGTCGTAATCTAGTAAACAGCTGTCAACCGAATATGAAATAATATTTGTACACCTTAAATACTATGATATTTTTTTTCAATTTATTGAAGTATTTATATACATTGTAATAATATTTTAACGAACAAACGGCTGCCTAGAATACAAAATTTAGCACATTACCAACTATCATTGCAAAAAAAACCTATTATATTATAATACGATAAATTTAAATTATCAATTGAGTTGTGGAGTTAATATTACAATAATAAAACGCTAAAAGCCTCAATCAAAATAAATCAATTTTAAATATCTCGGTTAAAAAAATGGTTTGGCGAATTTTAACAAAACGTATTTATCCTTGCCCTTAATCAAAAATAAATGTGTTTTTAGGTTTTATCGAAAGAGATTGCTGCATCGAAAAGTCAACGTCTCCTTGATAGCCACCTTTCAAAGCGAAAAAAAACATTCAACATGGTTCAGATCTTGTTTATAATATGAAAAAAATATCAATAATTGAAAAGTAGTCGTGCCTGCTATTCACAATATATTTATAAATTACTTTATTAACTTATTTTACAAGGTTTACTGACCAAGATTCAATTAGGTGAGCAGTAAGTGAACGAATGATATTATTTGACTAAATATGACCTATTTTAAAGTAGATTTGATTATCTTTTCTAGCGATCTAAAATGTCTATTGATATATTTTTTGCGATGGTTATTTTACTTCGACAGTTTAAAAAATCATGATACAGTCGCAGTGACGTTCCTAGGCTATGTCCCGCCCCTAGGCAGAGCTCTTAAATTGCGCCTATTTTTTTTTTATTTCCCATTATTCTAAGAACACATATAAATTCGAATCCTCTACTCACCTACGTACCCAAAGAAATGTTTTGTTACGTATTCTATTTTGCTTTCATGTGATTCATAATATTTGTGTACCTTATTGACAAAGACCTTCACGAATAAATATGATCCAAAAGCCCATATTATTGTTCAATAATTATAAAAAAATAACTATTACCTTCACTACACATCATAAAAAATAATTTAAATTTAAAATCCACTTACATTATATAAGTATCGATTCTTGATTTGGTATTTTGTTTATTAAAGACATTGAGGCATCATATTTATTCTAAACCAAATTCGTGTCAAAAATATTTAGTTATTTTAAAAAAAATCTGTTATCATTTGCCGCTCCCTAGGATTTGCCGCCCCATGGCAACTGCCTACTCGCCTATGCCCTCGGGACGTCTCTGTAACAGTCGAACTTGGTTATTATGAGGAAGATGGGACCGACGGAATTTGCTCGTTTAACCATTACTCGTTATATCAGAGAATAGGTGTTTTTAAATTATTACAAACATACCCATCACATTAAAACATGAAGTCTCTGGAGCGGTCACATAACACAAAAATAGATTTTTTTTGCATATAATTTCAACCATATGCGTGGATACTTTTTCAGTGTTGTCGGCGAAAACACCAATCAGGTACATAGACACTTAACTAGTGTCATAAATTTTGACGATATTTTTGATTGGTAGGCCCGAGAAGTAGCTCTTTATAACAGTGAATAAATTTATGGAAAAAAAACCATAAACTAAAATTTCAACGAATGTTTCCTCATTACATCCAAGATCTCGTTATTTTCGAAATCGTAATAACCAAATTCGACTGTATTTTAAATAAAACTTTTCCAAATTCAAATAAAAATTGATCTCACCTATGTTTTGTTAGATAGTTACGTTGAATAAATCGTCATCTTTCTGGCTGAAGTTAGTAACTAACGAAACCGACAACAGTGAATTATGTATACAAAGACATTCTTTGATATCAATTCTTCGTCTGGAATAACTCAACTATCGTATTTACTATACCAGTTTGCCAAAAGATCATTTATTTGTTTGTGTTGGCATATATTATTGTCGATGATTAAAGGTCATATTATTTTTAACTCTCATTTCTGTCAGATCACCATTAACCTTCCAGAGCTTTTTTCGATAAAAAAACATTTTTAAGCCATATTGAAGTCACGGATACACTTTTATTCCTAACAATTTTTTTTTTTAAAAAGCGCGAAGTCGTTGTATAGAAACCCCGCATGACTATATGGTCATGCTCATCCTTTTATGAGCGTGTAATATTGTGTACGGACAGAAGTAAGGACGAGCTTGACCGTATGGGCACACAAACATTCGGGGTTGAAATATAGCTAAACGTGAATTTTTTTTAAAATATTTATAATTTCACCTCTTTAGATCAACATAATTTCAATACAAATATATAAGCAAAATAACTGTAAATAATTTGATGTTTTGATAATAAAATAACTAACGGAAATTCATAAAATCGCATGTGCTTTTGGTGGCCGTTTCTGTCCCCGCGGCTGATGACTAACTGAAGTCTGTACCCTTCTACCAAATATGAGTGAAACCAACGATATTCAGGTAGAAAAAGGATGAATAATGGGATCAATAGACAACGGTGTTTACTGTGACCATATGGTCACGCTCGTCGTTGGAGGGTTAATGCATCTTTGTTATGTTATATTATTTATGTAACATGAAGTATCGATGCTAGAGGCTTCGTCCTAAAAGATTAAAGTTTTAATTTAGTATTTACTCAGTACTACCAACCTGTTACTTTATATTAGTATAAACACAATATTCCTTTGTACTTCATTCCACTTTATTAATTAGGTCACGACCGGTTTCGCTCATTGTGAGCAGACCAGGGGTGGGCTGGAGAGGGCTCGGAGGGGCTCGCGCGAGCCCCTTATTAAATTTGACTAAGGCCGGCGAGCCCCTTGTTAATTTTAGAGAAAACAATATTCTCAGATCAAACTAGTACATAACTGAAAATTTTTGACGTATATATTATTTACGACAGCTTCAGTAGACATTTTTAGGCATTTACATTAATTAGTTTACGGTAAATTGCATATTGTTACGTATTATAAGTGTATTAAGTAATAATCGATTGCTTATTTAAATATTGAAAATAATTGCAGTGTGGAGTGTTTACAAATTCACTCCTTCCCCGGAACACCTAGAATTGCTTGGAGATTAAGCGAGCCCCTTGTTAATGTATTGGCAGCCCACCGCTGGAGCAGACTCAACTTTATGTTTGCTTACGATATATATGTTTGTAATTAACAATTCAAATCACATCAAATACCGTGTATTTTTACATTTTTTTAATTCATTTTAAAGATTGTAAGAGATCAATGAGTATAAGATGACTTGTAGTTAGCTAAAAGTCTTGTTTGCACTATTTTTAAGAGAGTTAGTGGATACAGTTGAAGAAGTCATATACATTCATACCACTATATATGTAATTTGTGATTAGTTCTATTCGAAGATTAGAATTCTTAGCTTCGTCCTCAAGAAGGATGACGACAGACAAAGATCGACCACTCGGCTACTAGAAAGGCCAAAAAACATTATTAAGTCGTATTGAACTATACTTATCGCCATTTCACATTAAAATAATGTTATAATTAAATGTCATATAAAATCTATAGCTTATTTAAATATCCAATAAATGTCTTCATTTTTTAATTGCTTTGTTTATTTAATATTGTTTTGAGATCAAAATGTCTATGCAGCGGATGTGATTTTAATATTGAAAAAACAACATCTGAAAACTGAATAAGTATTTTTATAAAAGTTCACTATATGTACATTATAACAGGGGTAGGCAAACATTATTTTTAAAGGGCGAAACAGTAATTTTAATAGACAATGTGGGGCACTACACAAACTCGATAATAGTTATATTGTGAGTGAATCACAAGAGTAAAATACGAGTTTTTCCCATTATTTTTTTTAATATATAAATTATTCAAAATAAGGCAGTAGTTATATAAAATACAGCTCCACGCGTGAGAATAATCGAACTGCTTTATTTAAGCTTTTTGTAAATTTAAAACAAAAATCAAGTTATTGAATTATTGATGTATAATGTTTCCTTTTAATTAAATTTTATTAATTTTCAAAAAACTATAAGCTATTTATTATTAACCCTTTATTATTTACTAGTTGGAGTATTTAAAAAAAAAGATTTTCATTAAAATTGTGATCATTAAGAATAAGAGTAAATTGTTAGTTAAGCCGTAATCCGAAATTCTGTCTGTTGATGCTTCCCAAAGAGGTGAAACACGTGTAACGTTAAGTTGAATAACAAAGCTATACAATTTATTTTTATCTAATATATAAAAATGAATGTTTGTTTGTTCGTATATTTGCGTTGCCACACCGCTCGTCCGATTGCAATAAAACTTTGACAAAAAAAATTCTTGCACTTCCGGGAAGGTTATAGGCATAGTAAAATTAACTTACAGTGAGTCTTCTATGTAAAAATCAATGTTTGCATATCTGTCTGCCATACAGTTAATTTTGACAACGTATACTTGCACTTGCGCGAAAGTTATAGTACAATTCAGTTACAGTAAGTGGCGCGTGTGTCGTACCACGTAGACAATCGGAAGCAAACGTCAAACGTAAAACAGATAGAAAAAGAAAACATGCACTTCGATAAACACGTTCTTTCTTTGAGTGGCATTGCAACGCTTGCCGGGAACAGTGCCGGCGCGAGGTTCTTTAGCGCCCTAGGTAACGGTTATTGGCGCGCCCCCTTTTTAACAAAACATCCCATTATTTTTTTCAAAATAATGAAAAAAAACAATTCAGAATCATTAGAAATATATTTTTTTAAATATATCCATGACCGCTCCCAATGTGAAACATTTGGTCACCTAACGGAAGTTTTTTTACGTGAACTGTTTTTTACTCAGTCACTCAACCTCTCTTTTTCGAATCATATAGAAAAAGATACACAATTACAACGAATAAATACAAACATTAAAATAAAATAAAATGTACTACTATATATTATTATTATTATTAGAGATATAAAAATAATTTAAAAATTCCATTTATGCGCCCCCAATGGTTTGCGCTCTAGGCGGTTGCTTATTTCGCCTGTATGGTGTTGCCGGCCCTGGCCGGGAACCAGCTAGTATTTATACTTTCGATGGATTCGGTTGTAACTTTGTGGAAGTTCATTTTAATATAAAATATAAAATAACTTCACGTATTGTGCTACAAGCTGTGACACGTGTTTCGCCGCTTTCAGAGGCATCTTCAGGCGATCTTACTTTCACAAATGCTTGTTTAAGTACAAATAATTTTAATTTTACTATTCTGATAAATTATAAAAATTAAAATTAAATAAAATAGAAGACAGGGAGCGGATGATACGATACGATGAACGGATAGTATTTATTAAAAAATAATTTACACAAAGTTACCGTCAATCCATCGAAAATAAATTCATTTTCACTTACTAGTATGCAGTACATATTTGTATTCTTAATTTGAATTAAACAATCTTTATTTGTTACAGTTTTTCTTAAATCTCGGCTTATGTCAGTTATGCATGGTTCACCGCCTCTCAATTATTTTAAGCTATAAAGCCACAAAAAAAAAACACACTTGCATGGAGAGTAAACGAGAGAGAAAATCTTAATAAAAACGTGTGAGAATGTCTCCACGACCACTAGGCCGAGCTTAAACCAAGAGTTAAATATAACTTTTCACATTCCAAGCTATACCACTGAGTAATTTGTTTAGATGTGAGTGATAGGAGTTTGTCAGCAGTTTAACGATTTATCACAACATTGTTAGTCATACAATGTGATATTCTTGTTTGACCCATACATACAAAAAAAATATATAATATAACACAAGGCTACTGTACTTTTTTTTTACGTATCTTCGCTGAAGTTTCTCAAGCTGTGGTAAGTAAATTGCGTTAAAATTTAACAACGGAATTACATGTATTGTAAATTTTGCCGCAATTAAATGACTGAATTGATATCGAATTTTATAATAATTATTTATGTGTACATTTTTCAAAGTAATTCTTCTAACTCAGATCTCAATGTTTTTTTTTTAAATCCATGTCCGCTCGCAATGTGGAGCATATGAAATGTCTCAACAGAAAATTTTCTTCTACGAATATTTATAAATCACAAATATCCATTGAAAAATGCTGTTCGTATTGGGATTCGAACCGGCATGGTAACTAATGACGTTGACCACTATGCCTACCTACTGATACACAGCTTAATAATCGATGTTAGATATCTCTGTAACTTGACTTCTTTCTATTACCACTGACGTAAAAAAACAATGCCTGGTACGTTTACTAACCTCTAAGTTCCTCACAAAATCAAACCACGTGACCCCCTTTATTCAATTATTATTATAACATATTATCGTCAATTACAATATACCATTTTGCGAATTTCTTCACGTGCCATGATTCGTTTCCGTAAAATATCATTGTCAGAATGCAAGCTTTAAGAAAATAGTATATTGTTTCAGCAATGTGCAGAGGCGTCTAGGCAACGGTGGGCTGCCAATATCTTAACAAGGGGCTCGGTAAATCTTATTCATTTTTTTTGTTCTTCCATGTCCGCTCCCAATGTCGCGCTTATGAGCTCCTAATGAAGGTATCTCAATAAAAGTTTTTTTTCTACAAGAATTGTCTGTTACTTAATGGTAAGGCTAAGACAGGACTAGTGATTAACTAATCGCTCACGTAACGCCCAGTTGTATTAAAGGATCGGAAGAGTGGAGAGGAATTTTTAGACATCACAGAAACCCATGCCTTCGAACAGAAAATAAATCTATCGAAACGATGCTGTTTCGTACTGGGACTCGAACCCGTGAGGTCCGGCACGGAAACCCACAGCGCTGAATGAAAAAACGAAGGGGGAACTAAGTCTTGTTTCATAATAAAATTTAACCGTCGACAGAAATTGCAGCTATGTGCTGATTTGATCTAAGACGAATGATTTTCTTATATTAACAAAGGGCTCGCCGGCCATGCTGAAATTTAACAAGGGGCTCGCGCGAGCTCCCCCCGAGCCCCCTCCAGCCCACCTCTGCGTCTAGGACTGTGGAGTTGTCAAAAAACCACGATCCCAACTTCGACTCTAATTTGAACGAATATATAATTTTCTTCATAAAAAAAAAAACTACTGAAGTATTTTACTTTGTAAAATGGAGAGCCGTTTTTTTACGACTATAGCTCCACCAAAAACACCACATCTCTACTACTGCTCGTTTCTTATTCTACGCATATTACTGAATAACGTTGCCAGTGATTTATTCCCATTTTATTTGTGATTTTGAACTTGTTAAAGATTCCACCAATGTGTGCTTCATATGATCACTGCCAACGCGAGCAATCTGAACATGAACTTCAAATTTAAAAGTCGTTCTATAATTATGCCATGAAGTATTCATATTTAACTTTTCACTTAATTGATTGCCAAGAACAGTTTGAAAATCGCTGTATTTATTTGGAGTGCATTTTAAATTATAACATCGTTCATTCTGTGATGACTCATTGTAATGGAAATAAAATTATTTACGTGACAATATCTGATTGATGTTTATTTTAAATTAATCTAATAATTTTAACACAATTTAAAGTTTTTACGTGCGGCATTCGCAATCATGATCGTAAATCTAAATATGTCACACTAAGACATCGATTCGCAGAATTTTATTTTGAAAATAGAACAAAAAACAAATAACCTAAGTTATAATCAGGGCTTCGAACCGGAACGGAACCGAAAACCGTTATTTTTGCCGGAACAAAAACCGGAACCGAACCGATATATTTTTTTTTACTTGAACCGGAACGAAAAAAATAACATTTCGAAGCCCTGGTTATAATGAGCCCATGAGAGGTGAAGTGACGCAAGTGATATTTTAGAAAAAAATTAATTCGATGCGTTATAATATTCTAAATGTATTAATGTATTGTAAAAATGAATAATGTGCTCAGTAAATACATTACTAGAACAGTGTTATATCATTAAAATAACAATATGCAATCCACCAAAGCACCAAATAAAGTCGTTAGAAAAAGTCCAATAGAAAAGTGTTACCATTTGACTACTTGGCTCACTTCGTCCCATCAGGGCTCATATCATATATTACCAACAGGTCACAATTAGGGTATCCAATCCCGGAACCTTTTTATGATCCCGAGATTTAGGGATTGACAATTATTCAATCCCGGGATTGAACACTCAATATAATATCGTGTATAAATTGGGATTCGGGATTGAGAAAATTTTTGGTCGGAGATTTTCAAATCATGAAACTTTTCTAACAATTTTATGTCGAAAATCCAGAAATTTGCGGATTTGCCCAAATTACCAGCGTGAGACATTTTTTTTAGCTCTTCCAAGAAAAAAACCAGTTTTGAGACAATCCGGGGAAAAAAGTATACCAAATTGAGGATTTCAAATTCCTCGGCGAGTTAATCCCAATCCCGGGATCCCGGGATTGAAAATTAATCAATCCCGAAATCCCGGGAATGGATACCCTACTTGCATGTGAGAAAAAAGGCGTTTTATCATAATTTTTATTCAGTCACAAAATCATACGTTTCTTACAAAATTAAACACCCTAAAAGTGGTAATATTTCCAATTGAGCTAAATATTTCCATACAAGATAATCTTAGTAATCAGGACAATGTTGATTATATACAGTATAATTGCAGGTATATAAAGAAAACTCTATAAACACTAATCGGTATTTAAAATTAGACAACGCGACGCCATGTGTACGTTTGACTAATAAAAAAATATCAGTGTTTACTCAATATAGAAAATAACTTTGCAGCATCATTATCTGAATATTATCAGAGGTGTAATAATGTAAATATTATATGTAATGTAGTGACAAGCAAATCCAAACTAGTCATTTTTTCAATTGCATTTCAAGATAATGTTAACGCAGTGAAGGTTTACCATTAAAAACTTACATTTTTCCTATTTATTTTACAACAAATATTCATTACGTAAAATATAGAACTTAATTGCTTAAATTTTATTGTGGTTTATCTCACGTAAAATATTACAAATTCGTCACTTTATCGTACCCTATTTTTAATTTAAATTCAACAATTTCTGTAATTACTTTGTTTTTACTTAGCAAAGCAGAATAGGTTTATACCAGGGCTGTGGAGTCGGAGTCGGAGTCGCGGAGTCGCAGTATTTTTACCGGAATTGGAGTCGTGAAAAATGAGCGGCTCCAATTTTTATTAAAAAATATTTTTAATGAAGTGTATTCAAACAAAATAGTACAAAGTGTTGACATTTCATGCTTGGCTGATTACAGATGGTCTGATGGTATACATATATAAGTTTAAATGAAAAATTTGAAAAATTTCCTCGGAGTCGGAGTCGTCTTTTTTTACACGACTCCACAGCCCTGGTTTAAACAAACAGAAAGTCTTGTTTAAAAAAAATTAGACGTTATTTTAAAAGTGATTCCACAGTTATTCCTTAGGACTGGTTGCGCTCAGTGAGTGAGCATATCGGCCCTTAATCGGCAATATAACTTAAGTGACACAATTCTGTAGATTTAGTTTTAAGCCAATAATTGTTGATATCGCCTAAGAAGTCAGTGATAAAAATTATAGAGTGTCATCTCATACGCCTGATCTTTTTTAGGGCCGGTGTATTTTAGTGTTTTGAGTTGTTATCGTTTGTTCAACGTGGACCCCGGTTGAGTTGAGATACACTGATCTAAAGAACTGAAAGTAGACATTTATCAGGATAGGCATTGACCATATTACTATTTACGAACCGCATTGAAAGAATTCCTTTTTCAAACTTAGTTTTAAAAAATCTTCACCTGAAAAAATTATAAATTGGGGGGTATTACTTGCAAACACGGTTTATTCCAAAATGGTTAAAAATTAAACATGAATTTCATTTTGACAAAACAATTTACACTTTAAAAGTATTTTTAGTCTTACATTACGTTGAAATGCTAATTTGGATGTTGTCAAACCATGTTTGAGACTGATTTTTATAAATACTTTCGAAATTTATTTTTATCTACTTAATTACATTCATGGTTCATGTTTTAACAATTTTTGAATGAGACGGGTTTGTAAGTAATACCCTCAATTGGCGGTTACGGTTTTCTGCATATATTTTCTGATTTTAAAAGATTATTATTATCCGACGCCGACAATGTCTAATTTTTAAAATGGTACGTATTTCAAACCGTTCAAAATAAGTGTGATGCATGCGAGAATAGCATAGCTGGTTGTGTTGCTAATTGTGACACGTGTTTCGCCTCATTGAAAATCATTTTCAGACGGACGGACGGACGGACGGAAAATGTTTTTAAAAACCATTTAAATGGTTTTTAAAAACATTTTAAAAACCATATAACATCACTCTTGCAGAACAAAATACTTAGCTATTTTAAGTTTTATTATTATGATCAGGTTTTGCTCAGACAGACAGCAATCATCCGTTAGAAGTGCGGACCTGTGTGTTATTGTTTTTACATTTATTGTTATGTGTTTTATAATAAAAAATAGCTCGAAGTGGGCGGGGAATCATAACGACGGCTCTGTAATGTAGTTCGCTTTTCTAACCGTCTTGTAAAGATTCAACAGAAGATTGTGTAAATTCGCAAACAGGAGTGAATTCACAACCAATTTACACATCTGATAAGACAACCAACTAGCTCAGTGTTTCCCAAACTCTTTTTCTCCCGACCCGGCTATTTTAATAATTCTTCTTCGTGCCCCACCAAATTTGTTATGGCCTATACTACCGGCCTATAGGTAAAATAAAACAGTATATTTATGTACATACAGTCTTTATATGTTATAATACAAAATAATTTACTTTGATAAACCTATACAAAAATCAAATGTACCAATAATTTATTAATGAGAGATGTGTGTTGTTAGCTAAAAGCTACAGGTTTGGAGAAAAGGATGATAGCATTATTTTTAGATCCGGTTCGACTTCCAATCGGTTTCTATATTTATTTTTTAAAAAAACCATGTTGAAATGTTGAAAAGCCTTCTTCACACGTATAGGTTGTGTCAAATGGCATTATTTTAGGAAATCGCGACCCATTATTGGGAAACGCTGAACTAGCTCATTCTTATAGTTCCAGATAATCAATGACAAATTTACATAGTTAGAAATAGATAGTTAACTGTAATAATAGTAATGATAAAAAAAGCGGCATCGTCTGAACGTTTCTTTGCTTATTTTTTGTATTTGTTTACATCTCTAGAAAACTAGAACACTGTTTATATATTTTTCTTATCAGTTGATAATGCTCACGATGAGCGAAACCGGTCCTGACCAAATAAATTATATGTGGAAAAAGTACTAAAAATGTTTTATTATTCTTATTAACTAGAACATTGTTATATGCTTTAATATAACAATGTTTTTTAAAATAAAGATTATTAATAAGACAACAAGTAGGTGAATATTTCAACAAAAAAAGGATGGCAACATGAGCCAGTTGTTCCTCTAAATATATAATAATATGGATTAATTTCCTGCTAAATTAAATAAAGAAATAATTTAGAACACCCGCTGAAGGTGTTTGATAAAACTTCAATATCAAATTTGAATTATTTTAATTCTGTACTCTTCCATACATTTTTTCTACCCGGGTTTCGTCTTTCGGTATCTCCAGGTTTTGTCAAGCGCACAAAACAAGTTATGAAAGAGTACAGAATCAAAATATTTCAAATAAAATAAAGAAAATTTTAAATTAGTTAAACATATTTAGAAAGAAAAGAAAATTTCTACACGACCTTTTACAAAGAAAATATATTTTATTTAAATAATTTTGCATTCATGTCAGTATATCTTTTTAAAATATTTTTTTGTGTATTAATAATCTTAAATACTATGTTTCTTAAAAGCTGTCCACCTAAATGACTTGGTTCGTCAATCACCAAGATGAAGATAAAACTGACTATTTCGCATCGTTTAAATGTTGTATTCTTCCACAAATTTTCCCACTTGCGACCTAGGCTTCGCCAAAGAAGATATTAAAGTTCCGCCGAACACACTTATTCGATAACATAAATAAAAAAAATGGTGCAACTATTACTAACAGGAAGATTATAAACAATATTTTGCCACGTAATAAGCTATCGCATCCGTCCGTAAATTTGTTAGGTTCTAAAAGCAAACCTATATTACTCATGGTTTTGATTCGTGAAAATGTTAATAAATATTCATTCAACATCTTCATCTAACGTTTAAAATAAATAACAGCAGCAATCTGTACAATTTCCGATTTTTCCCCGGTTACAATTTAACTACCGATGAGACATTTTTGTTTAATTTGTGTATGGATCAAATATAAAGAAGATCAAAAGTACAAATCAAATTTCGAACTGTTCTTAAAATGTCTAGTCTTCTACTCCAGATTTGTTAAAAATTAGGAATGTTAAATATTCGAACACACTTTTTTGCCTGCCGTTTGGTTCATATATGATTTTTTATTTTGTTTCAGCTGTCGACAAGATTAGGCACCGCGCCAAAACAACTTCTGGACTCTATCTGGAACCAAACAAAATTTCTTCTCTTCGACATCTCTTCGGGCTATATCTTAATAAATATGTTATGGTCAAAATCACCTTAAGCAATTTCAAAACGAAGTTTACGTGCATTAAAAAACAAAATATGGCACGACACTAAAATAAAACGTAAAATAGAACAATTATTTGTATATTCTTTCAAAACTTTTACTATAAAATGTGAATAACCAAATCTATTGCCATCATTGGCTCAAAATAAATCGATATTATGTTATAAATCAACTATAAAATAGTGAAATACTTACCGCCTTTTTATATTTTAATTAAGTACTAAAGTTAAAATTAATTATTATTTGTTTATATTTAAAAAAAAACACTAGCTTGCTGACTAGAGAACTTATAACTAATTTAAAATAATAAATTGTTGTAAACAGCATATTATTTAAATGCCTTTTAGAGGTAATTATATGATAATTTATCAAATAGAATTGTCAAAAAACCCTAGTGAAATATTAAAAATAATTTTATGAACGAATTCCGAGGGAGATACGTTTGTATCAATTAGTCTAAACCTGTGCTGCAAACATAATTTGCGGAGTTATAATTGTGATAAAAACTTGAAGACTGATCGATGTGCAAAGAACGAGGCATGGCTATCGTCAGCAAACCCTCGCCTGACGATGAGGAGGATCTGTACGAGAGTGAACAGGATAGTGATGTGATATTCGTCGCGGGCATACAACGTGATACGTGGCGGTTTCCGGGGCACAGGTCGGTGCTGGCCGCGGCCAACCAGGTCTTCGAGGCCATGCTTCTAGGACCCATGGCGCATACGGAGCCAGTCATATACATAAAGGATGTCGATAAACGAGCTTTCGAGCAGTTGTTGAGGTAAATATAATCCGTTCATATTTTTTAGGATGCGCCTAAAACAGTTTGCATCAAACACAAAAAAACAACATTTAAAAATGTGTTAAATAGTTATAGTATTCAGGGAACCGACCATTTTTGCATTAAAAATTGGTAAATTAGAACATTGCCGCCTGTGTGGTCGAGTGTTCAACGTCGTTGGCTTCGGTTGCGGAGGTCACGGGTTCGCATCCCAGTATGGACAGTTTTATAAATTTATTTTTCAATCGATTTAAAAAATTCTGTTCACAGGCATGGATGTATGTGATGTCTTGAATCAACCCCTCCCAACCATCCTATCCTATGAAGGGTGCGTATCGAGAGCGATAAGCTAACCACTAGTTCTGTCCTAGCCCTATCCTTTTATTTATATTCCCTTTGGAAAAAAAGAGGTTGAGCAACTGAGTAACAAGCAGGTCTCGCAGAAACACTTCTGTTGAAATAAACTCCATTAGGAGTCCATATGCTCCACATTGGGAGTGGGCATGGTAAAAAAAATAGAACAATTTAATGCTTCAATAATTATTGCATAAGAGTATGAAAAAAATCCACCCTCCCCAGAACACCGCTCACAACTATGAGATTAAGCAAGTTTTTATTAGGGCTTGTCGGTTTTCAAAAACCGATTTTAAAAGCCGGTTTTTTGACAAAATTTGTGACATTCGAAAACCGGTTTTTCAACTTTGTAACCGGTTGTGCCGAATTTTCCATAAACGAGTCTATAAACAAAAGGACAAAAAATTTGGACCTTTTATTTGATAGCATAAAGACCATATGACCCACATCATTACCCAGAGAAAGGGTATTTTCGATATCAGGAAATTTTGTTACAAAACGATCAGTGGACTCTTTGTGTTTTCTTAAATCATATTTTCTGAAGAGTAACACCAAATATTTTCTTGTTGTGTACTATTATATTATTTATATAAATAAACAACATTAAAAAATATTTTTTTCTGTCTATTTTAATTGAATTATCCATTTTTTGTAAAACTTCGAAAACCGGTTTTTGGACAATATTGACGTTCGAAAACAGATTTTTTCAAAAGTCGGTTTTTGTATAAGCCCTAGTTTTTATACATTGCGATTATCGGAAAAGCTATCTTGAAAATGTCTTACGTCCTTTTGCCTTTCTAATGTCATATATAAATTTGATTGTGCTTAATCAAGTGTCCATAGTTAACGAAATGGAATATAATGAACCAGATAAGGAAGAATTCGTGTTTATCGTCGATAAACTTGTCGATTTGGACCGCTTTTGTTTAAGAAGAATTTTAACTCTCGGTAAGAAAGATATAGACGTCCTAAAAATGGATATTTATCAAGTGAAATTGGCTCTTATCTTTAGAATGAAAGTTCTGGAAGATAGGATATAAACTCACTTATATTGTATTTGTATTATATTGTTTCACACAATTATTATAGATACATTTTAGATATTTCTGGGTCAAATTAGCAAATTCAAATTTTGGAGCGTTTCACAAAATAATTTTGTGTCTGTAATGTCTATTAAAATTGCTTGATATTTGTAATATTTTCAGAGCTTCTGTAACAGTGTATATAGTTAGCTACTGACTTACCACAAGACCTTTCATAACACTGTCCTTTTCACCTTACTCTCTTGAATGAGAACTAGTGAGTAGTGACTTACGCCCAGTTGTGATTGGGGATGCTATGTTAGTATTTCGTATAACATGTCAATTGCAAACGTACATACATGATCTATTAAAAAACTATATTTAGTTGTCTCCTTTGTTTTGTCTTCAACGATTCATATTTTAAATATTTAAATTTGTTTTTTTTTCAGGTACTTGTACGGGCATCCTGCATCATTACCATCCATGGCTACTGCCCGTGCGACCCTGGATGCGGCGCACAAGTACATATGTCTTGGTCTGGTCAAAGAGTGTGTGTCCTATTTGGACCTAAATCTCACCCCCTCCACTGTGCTGGAGGTCTTCCAGGACCTGCGCCTCTTCTGCTCTCACATACCACCCCCGGGAGCCGCGCCTTGCGCTCCAACCCTCACTTCCATCATAGCCAGTCCCATGACGATATTGTGCGACTCACTAATGCACAACTGTCTACTGTACATTGACGAACATGCAGACGAAGTTCTGCTCCAAGAGACTGTAGAAGAATTAGGATACGAAGATATCGCGATTATCGCACCCAGAGAAAGTCTTAAGGTTAAATGTGAAATGGAACTCTTTCGCGCTCTGAGCAAATGGAGTAATAGTGAATGCAAAAGGCGAAACATGGAACTGACATCTGCGAATCGGCGCCAAGTTTTGGGAGCGCTCAGTTACTCTGTCCGATATTTACTAATGACAGAAAAAGAATTCACCACTGGACCGCAGGCTAGCGAACTCTTAAAGCTGGACGAATGTGATTTAATAGTTGACCACATGAGAGGCAGCAAAAGTATCCAACTGTCGCACGAACAACGTGAAATGTTACAGAAGTTCGGAACTCTTCGGGTGGATAATTCTCACATCGAACCTGTGCATCTAAGTGACAGGTCATTTTTGAAAAAAATTGACGTTGTCGACGAAGGAGCACTTTCAGAAATAAAACAAAAGAAGAATAAGACAAAAAAGAAGAAAGAATCTAAAACAAAAGGAAAGAAAACAGAAAATGAAGCCGACGAAACAAATGAAGGATGCAGTTGCTCTTGCTTTGGACACGGCTTACTACGTGCATTAATCTGTATCTTTGATTAAATTCTTAACGGTTATTCTTGGGCTGAATAAATTAATCATAAAACTATTTTCCTTAATTTATAAAAAAATATATACATTCTTATTATTTTTATTGTAGAATGTTCAAAAATTCACAAACAAAACTTTTTTAATAGCATTTTTTTATGATGCCCAAAGATTACAATACCTACCTTTATGTAAATAGCCTTATCTCCAAATATTACCTATTTAAGAGATTATTAGAAATATACAGTATCATTTAAATGTCACTCTTTGGTCCTGTTCCAAATTATTGATTATTTCGCATAATTAACAAAAAGGTGTATCTTAACTTTCGCAGTTAAGAGATATCACAGTTATATTGAAATATACATTTTTTGGACAAGGATTGCTAAAAATAAAGTTTTTTTTATTATATTCAATAATATTATTTCCAAAAGATGCAATATCTCATGCGAAAACCTAGATACGCCCATATGTTACTATGCATACGAATTTCAAATTTTGAGGTCTGATTTTTACACAAATCTACATTGAAGCTAATGTGAAAAAACAAGTCAACTTATCAGTTATTTCAGCTTTTACAAGTGTATAATGTATGGATTTGACTTTCATCTATGGAAAAGGTTAAGTTAGGTTCTGTCCCATATATGAATATGAAAAACATCCATCGTAAGCTTGTACACGATGCTGAAAATTAGAAAGAAAATTTATTCTGTGAAACGGTGGATATTGGAAAGAAAAAAAATATCATGTTATAATTTAATGTCCAATTTCATTTTTTGGGTCCATAAAGAGCTTCAAGTTTTGCGCTTAACTTCAATAAAATTGGTACTGCTAAAACTAGCACATTTTAATTATATTCTCTCTGAGAGCAAATTTGTCGCTGAGACATTAAACATTTAATAATTATTGCACTTTGTTGAAGTTTATTGATAGATAATTATTTAATCAAATTCTAGACATTCAAAAATAACTGTGAATCCCATAGTAATAGTTGCCGTATAATACTTAACTAATTTTAAGCAAAACAAAATTAAAGTCGGTATCTTGTCAAATCATAATATCTTCCCCATTTGCCAAAAGTCTAGTTTTGAGTTAATTATATGAAAAGGCTGCTTTTTCACGCTCTATTATCTGACAAGACACATTCATTGTCATCCATTTTGAATAAACCAGAATCATATGATATATAATCTGTTCTGTTGTCATAAACTTTGCAGGGAGTATAAATATGTATGTTTACATCCATTATTATATACTGTATAACATTTTAACATTAACACAAGAAACCAAACTAAGCCGAAATTGAAATACAAAGGTTAAGATTATTTTATTAATAAGCTTTCGACAGCGTTCAAGATGCACTGAAATATTAACACATGAAAGTTAAAACAGGCATTAACAATTTGTCTTCAATAATCTTTACCGAAAAATCATTTAATTTTTTGTCTGATGGTAGAATGTTATGTTTTCATTTAATATAGTAATACATTTTGACAGAAATTAAAGATATTTGTGATTCAATTTTATTAAAAGAATCATTCTAAATTGTTACGTTCCAACCTGGGACAATTGACTACAAAACATCCAAGACCGATTTATTAACTAATGAGTGTAAGCACTTAAAAATAGATAATATAAGTAACATGCGTAACTGAGTTTGATATAAATGTTGATCAGTTTATATAATGGTATACAATATTATTTGACAAGAAGAATTTTGAATTTTCGCAATAAATAAAATGCCGAGTGGAACCGTAATTCATCGGTTCTTCAGAGCCTCTCAAAAGATGCAGGAAAGTCTCTAAACCAACAATAAATCTAGGAACGTTAAATCTAAGTTCCCCTGTAATAATACTTAATGTTTCATTTACCTATGTTCATTTTAATATCAATTTAGACAAATAGTTTAAAATCATTATTTATTTCAATAATGAACAGTAAGTACAATTTCATAACAATTTTGCTACACATAAAACAAAAATTGTAAACTAGATTTTTTTCAGTGATTGTATAGCTCAAGTTAAATCATGACTTTTTCTAAATGTCTTTTTTTGCCTTTCAAATGGTATTTTCCCACATGGGCTCCATATAAAGACTTTCTAGTGGAAATCTTTAAGCCGTAGTACAAATGATGTAGTCAATCAGTTTGCACTCTCCACTACTATTAATGAGTCTGTATATACGCTTCCGAAACCATCCTGATAATGGATTTGGTCTTTCACCCAAAAGTGACCATGAATTGCTTTGACATGGTGTTATTTTGACAGTAATGAATCCGAACTGTGTGCATCCTGTGGGAACCTTTTGACTGACCATTACATGGTGACATTAAGAATTGTGATTGTTACACTCACACTGATCAATTTGTTTTAATTAAAAAATTGTCAATACCGTTTCATAAAAAGAAAACAGCTTTTTTTATCTATGTTTTTATTTTATGTATGTTTCTTTACCTTTTGAAAATGAAGTATTATTTTAGTGGTCTGGGGATTAAAAATTATGAGCTTTGTGATCTACTAAGCCTAAAAAGTTATTAAATCAATATTTGTCTGATTGATATTGTTTTAATGAATGTAAATTAATGAAATTATTGAACCATCTCTCACTGACAGAATCAAAAAATTTAGACAACGCTTGCATCTTTGATTTCAATATAAATGTATACCAACATAATATTGTATTGCGTTCTAGTAAACTTTAGTCTTCATTATTTAATATCATAGTATTGTCAAATACCTGCTAGAAAATAATATTAATCAATAATGTCTAAATAAAGCTTTGTTTTCCTAGCACAATATTTATAATAGATATGTAGCCACTTAGATAAGAAAATATTTTTATAATGAAATGTATACTCTATTTAACTGTCTTAATCTGCTATTGAACAGCTGTTTTATATGACATAAAAATTGGTAATTGTAATTCAGTTTAAAAAATTATTTCCTAAATTAAGTACCAATCATATTATGACGTTCTTATAAAACAATAGTTGAACTAAAAATCAGATTTTCACACCAAAGCAAATATGTAAATACCAAGAAATTATTTTATTTGTGGTTTATATCATATTATTAACAATTACCCAAACGTCATCTTGCATTTAAACATCATTGTTATTGATTAAAAATATGGTTCAAGATGCATTATTATAAATATCTGTTGTTGTTTCATTGCACAATGCTTATATATTATCTACTTTACTAATTTTGTAGACATTTTTATTTGAAGCCTAAATTATATGGCTCAAAATATATAATTTTTAATAGTATCTATATCTTTTAGGCACTACTATGTTATAAAGAATATTGAATTATTATTCGTACTAGTCGTTCATGTTAATTTGGTCTAACCAAAATATCTCATAGAATAGAATTAACAATGTTATTATGTTACCTTTACATGCCTACCTATTATTACTATTACTTTTGAATAATTAGACTTTTTTAATTTTATTGTTTGTAAAATGTGATAAATTTATGTATTGCCATAAAAATGTGTTACCACATATATGATAAATATTGTAATACTGTAGGTCATCAATTCTAATATTCCACCTTGCTTTAAAATATACCATCAACAAGAAAATTAAAGCTTTCCAAATAAATTAAAAAATGTTTTTAGATAAATAGAATTCAATTTACGAATGAAGTTTTGCTGCAATACGGCTTTCCAGTGAAACCTTTTGATTACATTTAAACAAATATCAGAATACAAACTGAACAAAACAACCCAAAGATAACAATAAAACTGTAACGGAATTTATATGGAAACAATGTGGAATCTAGAATTGAATAAATACAGTTATACTTTTACTGGGGTTTAAATAGAAATATGAAATCAGAATAAACTTGAATTGATGTCTTAAATTATTTTCATTTTTTTTATAATGGAATTTAAATGGGAATATACCAGGAATCAGTAGTTTGTCAACCACCATAGTTGTTGTTAACCACATCAAGCAATCAAATTCTGATTGATCTTCTTATATTGCCATTTCTGCTCTCTATTCAGAGAATATAATCTCATTACTTTCTCCCAAGTCATCCTAGCACTCCAGCATACATTCTCTGGATGGCCATCTGCGGCTTTCCGGTGCAGTAGTTGTTTTTATTCTGCACTATATATACATTATCATTAGGTATCGATATGAGAATTTCAAGATAAACTTCTAGTTTGTTATCAATATCATTTATTTTCGAACCCTGGTGATTATTATTGTGAATTTATGTACCCTCAATGGTAAATATTAAGTGTGCTTCAAACGTTATTACGCCTATTTATTTTATGTGAAAATACTTGTTCTAAAGTAATAAAAAAAATTAAATTGAACATATTTGGTCGTTATTTCCTTTCTTGATGTTGCCCATCAAAAAAATTCTTATGTACAATGCACTTACACTTGCTTGATGCTGCAAAATTTGAAAAATAGACATCTTGAACTTAAAACTTTTGACATCTTATTAGATACTTTATATAAATGTTGTGAATGTGTTTGGTTAAGTTAAAATGTTATTCATCCTTACATTACTTGTTATTTAAGCATAACGGATACTTTGTACTTGGTTCCTTTTTTATAGCAAAAAATATGATTTTAGAGTTTTTACCCATTTAGCAAAAACGAAATAATTCAAATAAAACAGAAACCAAGCTGAATAACAGTTTGATCAAATTAATATTTAAAATACTTTGAACTAGTTCCCATCATAATTCAAAATACCTGAAAACGTCAATTGGTCCCTTTTTGTTTATTTATTTATTTGTTTATTTAATTAACATTACAAAAGGTTGACAAATTATAAATTTAAAACTTTTAAAATGGAGAAAAAAAATAGTACAATTTAATATTAAAATCAGTAGAAAAAAAAATGGCAAAGAAGTTGATATTTAGTAACAAAAAATACCACTCTTATGGACAGCCATCAGAAGAAACTTCAGGTTTATGACTTAACTTAAATTTTGTTTCAAAATTGCAACTAAGAAACTACATAATTTTTTTTTTTTTTTTATTCCATGTCCGCTCCCAATATGGAGCATATGGACTCCTAATGGAGTTTATCTCAACAGAATTTTTTCTACGAGAACTGCTTGTTACTCAGTTGCTCAACCTCTCTTTTTCCAAAGAGAGTAGGAATAGAAGGAAAGGGCAAGGACAGGACTAGTGGTTAGCTAATCGCTCTCTATACGCCCCGTTCATAGGATAGGATGGGTAGGAGGGGGGAATTCAAGACATCACATACATCCATGCCTTTAAACAGAAATTCATAAATCAATTGAAAAATCAATTTATAAAACTGCCCGTACCGGGATTCGAACCCGTGCCCTCCGTAGCGGTAGCCAACGATGTTGACCACTCGACCACACAGGCGGCCAACTACATAAATAATTGTTTTTTTTTATTCAGCCTGAAACATATTGCCTCCTTGGATTTATAGTATGGCCAAACTCAGTTTGAATTTTGTGACAGTATAATGGGAACTTACATTTCAGTCCATTTTGTATAATTTTCAATATTTTCACCCCACGCCATGAGTTTTCTCCTTCTAATAGATAATAAATTTCAAACATTTTGTGCCATTTCTGCTGCGTGTAGCATATGAACTACTAATATAGTTTATCTCAATAAAAGTTTAGATAGAAGTGGTTTAGTATTGATAGAAGGATGGAGCTACGACAGGTTTAGTGGTAAGTTAATTGCTCTTTCTACATCCTGTTTTTGGGATTATATAGTTGGCTAAGTATTTGAAACATTTCAAAGAAACAGACTCGTATCAATGGTAAAAATCACAATAGCTGTACTTGTAAAAGAGTTTAGGATGAGCAAAACTCATATAAAAATGGGGGATAAGAAAAAAAACACCTTTAATACTGTAAATATGGAACTTAAATACAATATTTCATAGGATACACCTTCTTTCATAAGTTTTAGTCAAATAATCTTTATAGTTCCATCAATAATCAAGTTTATTATGAACTTTATTTAATTAAGATACCCTTTTAGGGCATTTTGTTATTACCATTCCCTAACCTATGTAATCTGTTACGCCTAGTAAAAAAATATTATTTTTCAGAAATAATTACCTACCTACTTTTATCTTAGGTACGTAATAAGTATGCGTACATGCTTTTTCTGGAAAAGAGAACTTTAGAAACTTAACATAGGATGCGGATATAGCTTTAAAAAATATAGAACCATAAATTATGATAAAAATGGTCCGGTGGATGCTGAATCACAGGCTTAATTGCTGGAATGTGACTTGCATGAAATAGTGTTTAAATAGATTTTTTTTCAATTTAAAAAATGTCTACGATGTTGTTTTGCTTTAAATTGTCTTTTTATAGTGTCGTTTAAACGACACTATCGATTAAAAATATTATTTTGACCTTATATAAAAGATCGCCTAGAAAGGCTGAGCGCTGAATTTTATTGTTGTGAAAAATATGTATTGATTTGTTTTATTAGGAATCAATATTCTCCACCCTGGAGTTGATATGGAAAGAATATAATATAATATTTATGTTGGGCAAACAGTTTGACTCAAACTCCGAGCATTTTTTTTATATTTTACAAATAATTTAAATTGCCAATGGCAAATAAAGTGAGGCATTCTAAAAAGTCGTAAAAATATGTCTTCGTCAATTATCTATGAAAATAAATGTCAAATCTCTTATTACATTAGTCTATGATTAAATGTTGACGTCGATTAGGTACTTGTCTAATAAATAAAATACGATAATCGAGACATAATAGTAACGTTAGTGTAGCTATGGTGTAACCTTAGATACTCTTGCACCTTGTTTTATTCACGATTTCTTATAACAGTATATGTTAAATCACAATGACTACCTTCGAAGACAGACAGAAAGCACTTTTTAACAAATTGAACGCAGCCGAAAAAGAAGCCAATTTTGTTGGAAAAGTGAGCTTGGGTAGGAGCATAATAACTTACGACGATGGTCATGGTCCAACAATAAATAGGCAAGTTATACGGAGAACGAAATCAGAATTAAAGCAATTCAGAGGAAAAGAGAGTATTTTCAAACGCCCAGAAGCTCCTTTGTCAGACTGTTTGAGATCGAGAAAAATTCCTGGATATCAAAAGAATCCAAACAAATGGACTTGCTACAATCTGCAAAATGTTCCCGATGTGACGGATAGCAATAATGCCGAGGCGGCTGCTATCTTTCAAAAAGAAGCCACCCTGTCTTATGAAAAGTCGAGCAGCGACGATTGCAGCCGAATGATAATGGATACACCAAAAGTCACTTACAGAACACCCGTAAAAGACTGCAAAGGAAATATTGTTTCACTTGCAACTCAGCCAGAAACTAGTGACAGAAAGCAAATAACATACAAAGACTCCAAAATCATTTTACCACAGTATGTCGTAGGAAAATCAGATAAACCTAGATCTGTTAAGAAGCAAAAAACTACAAACGATGATACAAAAGGCACACAACTACGACTTCAACATTTGATCGATGAAGATGATGAAGAATTCGATTAATGTTTTATGTTATATTTGTCTAATCCCTACATTTAAAATATACTTACTTTGGTTTTTTTTTAGCATTTTCTAAGTTTTTGTTAAACCTGTTAAACTATATATTGTCACTGTACTGACAACCTGGTGGATAACAAAATTTTCTTGAATATCAATTGTTGGTCTGAAAGAACTCAGTTGGTGCATTTATTGCATCAGTTTGACAAAATCATAATGCAGAATAAAACTCAGGCAGTTATCTCTGCCCCCGCTTATTAATTAGTTATTTTATTTGTGTCAAATCGGCGATAAAATCTTTCTCTGTATTGATATTGTTATTGTCTATGTGACAACATATCGAGACTAGAAGAAGCAAACACAAATCCATAAATCGAAACCTGTGAACTTCGCAACTGAAACCAGCAATAGTTAACCGATTATGGGGAGAAAAACTTAATTTACAGACTCATTACCTTACTTAAAAAGTTATAAATATACAAAAATTCAGCCCACCAATATTGTTTTCTGAACAAAATTCCAAATGTGACTTCTATCGTTAATTTTTTAACGAAATTATTATTGAATTGCTTTTTTATGTATGGTCTAAGCTTGACTCAGCCTGACTGACGTCACATGCTGCCTGCAGGTTGTATACCGAGAAACATGCGTGTACGATTATATGACGTTTCCGTATGGCCAATGGGTATAAAGAACATAGTACGTCTTCTAATCGTACATGGTTGCGCCCCAGTGTAAAGAAAGCATTTGTCTAACTTCGGACTAACTTCAAAATAGTCCAAGCCTTTATTATTATTATTAGTACGTAGGTATGATATCACCAGACTGACGTCACGTTGCCTGTTCTGTATGAAGTATGTATAAGACTATTGTTTTTTTTATGTTGGCTCGGTTTAAAATTGTAATACAAAACACAATCGATAGTATTATTGTAGGTAGCCATATATATTTACAGAGAAAAATCAAAACAAAGATATTGTATAAATTTGCAAAAGGTTAGTTACGCTTAGAAATGTATTTATTTTGTTCGGTGGCCGAATTGCTGTTCATTTTTATTAAGCAATCTTAAGTTTTTTTTTTACATATTTTGAGTGGAAAATACAGGTCGGGCTAAGCCCGCCTAGCCCAGTACGTGTAGAACCGACAATGATATATGTATATATGCATATTTGAAGTGGGCTACGGAAATCTGAAGAAAATTTTGGTGTGCCGTGGGCGAGAAAAGGTCGCAGAGCACTGCTATGTAGGAAAGACATCGATCATAAAATTTTGAAAACTCTTGTAGGATTGTATCAATACTATTTTGCAGTGATCAAAAAAGAAGTATAAATTTGTAATTACGCCATTCGTCAAGATTTTTTTTTATTATACTACGTTCACTGATATTAGTTGTATTTCCATAATAGAGAAAAATGCTGAGTTTCCCTTCCAGAAACCACAAATGTATTTCACCACGATTTATATTTTTATTTTTTGAAGAAATGAAAAACTGGCTGAGACGAAAAGTCCATAACCTTCAAGGTGTGCCAGTTTTGGTCAAACTGAGACGCATTGTAAACCGCTTAATGATACTTAAAATTGTCTGCTGTCTGAATGAGGTATTAAAAAAATAAATATATAATATAAGAATAATACAGACCGATAGTCCCACTACCTTCCGTTATGTGTATCTGTGCAGCTGCTACACATGAAAATAATAAGAAAAAACAATCTAGTTCAAACGCATACCCTGGAGCAACAAGTAGCTCTATCTTTTTTAACATAATAGTAATTAATAATAATAGTTAATGGTTTTCAAGAACTCGTTTATGTTAGAATCCATAACAAGGTGGATATGAAATCGAAGTACATTATGTTTACTTAAAATGTTGAGCACAGAGAATCGCCAGAGTAATTAACGAGAAGTAGTTGTAAGTCAATCACTGAACCTTTTTATTCAAAGTAAGTACAAATAAAAGCATGAATAAGAAAACACAAATTGATCTTCTTTACATTCTGTTTTTTATGATCAGGTAAGTTGGGTGAAAAGTGATGGTATTTGGATTTTTTATTGTATACAACTAAAACGCAACCTTTTGTAGTCGCATTTGGTGGCCGTGTGTGCACTGGCTATTAGAGATTCGAACCTGTGATCCGCTATTAAGTAGACAAAGCTTGACTACAGAACCAGCAATTTAATTGACAAAAATTAAAAAGTGAATGTGAAGTTAAATTGATATAAATCACGATTAACTTTTATCAAGTACAAAAAATACATTGAGTTTATTTCTAAAGGATTATTGGTCAGTAGGATGAATAGTTCCCTTGATATTGGCAGTCAGCTTCTCACGACACTTCTCCAATGCCCTACTGTGCTCTTCGAGGCTTGAAGTCATTAAATCGAGTGTCCCAATGTTATTCCTGAAAAAATAATAATCAGAAAATATGCAGACAGTAGATTTCATTCCATTAAAATATAAATATGACAAATTCATGCATCTGCTTAAAAAAAAACTTTGGATACATCATATAAGTTAGTGAATATGGACAAAATATAACGTTTCATCAATTGAGGACGTCATAGAACAACACTGTACTGCACATTTTAGGCTATACATATTGAATTGAGTATGCAACAATGTTGTCAACAGTGCAGTCCCTGTGGTTAAAAAAAACTAAAAAAGTACTGCCCATTATATTAAGAATTACACATTAGGAGTCAGTAAAAAATGGGTACAGAATAAAAACAATTCTGACGAGTGTGAAGACACCACAAATTAAACATGTGTCTCACCAATTTTACACTCACACTTACATAAAATAACATGTATGTACTTAAATGTTATCACAAACCGCAGACAACGCATGAACATGGATATCTTTAAATTAGAGTCGTAACAAAACCAACTCACCGAACTTCCATGACAGATTGTATAACAACATCTTCATCGAGTGTTTCGAAACTTAAAGCCTGACGGTCTGAAATCCTTTGGTTGAGATGCTTCACCTTCGATTTATTTTTGGTAATCCCTTCAGTGATGGCGCCAACTTCTGTTGCCAATGTCTCCTCTCTCTAAAAAGAGCATTATATATTTTTTGATTTGAATCGTTCAAATTATGTACATTCTCACAGATTTTGTCATTAACGACCCGGGTTTCGCCTTTCGGCATCTTCAGGCGTTCAAGTTCATCCGTGCACTCAAGTTCAGCGTAACACCGAATGTAGTATTTTTTATGAAAACTGATTCACAGTACTGTTTTTTAAATATGAACTAGTTGAAAGAGGATCACTCTCATATTTCATTTTGGATTTGGTAATGTATGAAAGGATAAAAACATCACAGACATAATTTGAAAACTGTAAAAGATGTACACAAATGACCATTTAGGGACTTTTTTTACTGTATTTGATCGCCATGTGGAGCATACGACCGCCATGCGGCTCTTCCATGTTTTCCTGTCTCCCGCCAATTGCTTTGCTTCCTCGCATAAAATACCAGCATCGCTCAGTTACCCCGAGTACATCATAGAGTACCCGACGGTCGTCCAGGACGCCGGAATCACACCGATCGGAAGAAGAAGGCAGAATTAAGGCTCTCCGGTGGCATCGTGACCCAGCCAGTTCCAACCCTCAATCACACAATGTATTTGTACCCAAGTTATCATTCGGCAATAGTAATCGGTGATTAGAGGTTAGACTAAGCCAAGCCACATTGATGGACTTAACTGGCTATTTCGGTTGGATACTGTTCCACTGATTTATTCAAAAAAAAGTCAAATATCTTAACAGGTTCAGTCAGTAATAATAATACAGGATTACTGAAATAATATTTCTGTATGCAGTTAACGAAGACGCAAATCGGACATACTGTAAAATAATCATATACTTTAACATTTAAAACAATCAAAATACTTTAAGTGAAATCATAGCTGTAAATATGAACCATATACCCAGTACACGCGCAGTAAGATCACATGATTCATATTTAAATGATGGCTCATAGTTTGTTGTCTATCTAATTTATTATGTTGTATTTTTACATGGTTCATACTTTAGAAGGCTGAGAAAAAAAATAGAAAAAACTGTATATTTAACTAATTTTCGTAAAATCGTCACAGACTATATTTGGTGTGCAGCGATGCCATATTTTATATGAAATTCAACATATGACCAAAGCTAAGGAACGTATCTCGGTCGCAAGTCGAGGACTACCTGTAGTGGTAAAGAGAATAACCAAAAAAAATATCGCCGTATCCTGAAATGGTATACTTAAAAACAGTTATAATCTCCAGAAGCAATGCAAAGGAATACCTTGCATGATTTGCACCAGCAGAACTACTCGCCACATGCTTAAATTGAGACTATTTTATGCACAAGCTATAATAACGGCCGATTGGGATATGGTGTTCGACGTTAACGCTATTTTTTTAGATACGTCCAACGGTGTAGGAAGGGGTCCTGCCGTCCGGGGCGGTCCTTGAATTTACCACCTCCAATATGTCCTCTAACTTTGTTTTTAAATCACTTCTTCTATTGTTTAACTATGAACTAGGAGTTCTAACAACAGATGGCTTATTTATTTATGTGTAAATATAATTTCTTGATAAATATTTTATTTGTTTTTGAAAATGCCGCCTCCAAAAATGTGCCGCCTAGGGCAGTCTGCCCCTTCCGCACCCCCCTTGCTACGCCACTGGATACGTCGCTTTTACAGGTCAGCTTACCTGTCTCTGCACGAGTCGTTACAGCGGGCTGTAGAGTTATGATACCAGAACACAGCTCAATTTATCATCCACTTGGTTTAAAGAATTAATGAAATAAAACATAAAAAAAGACACTCACATAAAGGACAGGGGCTTCCCGAAATGACGCACCCAATTCATTCAAGAATTCCTCATGGCGATTTCTGAAATTAAATTTCAAATTGCTCAACAATTATTCTCAGCAAAAAATATACAAATTTTGAGGAAGACAGTGACCAGTATTCCTCGTATGAAAATAGCATGTAATAATTATTCTGTGATTTGTGAGTTAATAGTTTTCGAAGCTTAATTTCACATCTTTATTTAACTTGAATTTTCCTTTTTTAGATGTATGTTTATTTTGAAACAATTTAAAAAGAATAGTAGCTTCTGGTGAAATAACAAGGTCATCTAATTCAATTTTATATTAAAAATGAACTTCCAAAAAAAAGTAGAACGTCTTATTTTCAGAAAAAGACAGTACAACTAGTACATAATGGCAAATATTCTTTCATACCTATGGTATCAATAAAAACATAAACAACACTTCAACTTTATATTTGAATACTTACACAATTTCTGCCACTCTGGATTCGTAATGTGCCAGTTGACTTTTCATCCAACGATTCTCTGACTCAATCTTTGACAATTTCTCTTCCTCTGATTCCATTCTCTTCTCGAGGTCCTCCATAATTATTTTTTCTTTTGCTAAAAAACATCAGTACAGATATCTTTGAAATAACCACTAGTAAAAAAACACAATATTTCTTTTTATATGTTTCAAGTAGTATGAGAAAAGAGTAATTATATTATAATAATTAAAATGATACCATTTGAAACTATTATATTTGGATAATATATTTCAATGATATGTGTATCTCAATACAATACATCTAAATGATTCGAGTAATACAAATATTTTTTATGTTTTCATGGTCCATATTTTCAAAATATTATGAATTTACTACTGATTCAAATATTTTACATGTCGTCATTGAGCTAATTGAAGGATTACTTTATGTATTAGTAAATTGAGAATAATTTTCATTAGGAGTGGATGTGGAAATAAATAATCTTTTAGTTTAAATAAATCAAAAAAATTGTGTAAACTAATAAGTCTTCAGAATATGAAAAGAATATTACATTTTAGACTGTTTGGAATCGGTTATTGAAAGCATACCTAATTCATCTTTGTAGAGATTTTTCATGTCTTTCGCCTTTTGTAAATCGACCAGCATCATGTTGAAAATCTTTGTTAATTTTTCAGAATTTGCGTCATAGGAAGGTAATAAATCGTTCTAAAATAAATTGTCATTCTTTATTTTTTGTTCTACATAAAACAAAACATTCAGGAATAGTGGGATTTATAAAATGTACACATGTAAAGTCTTAAAATCTTAAAATCTGTCATCAGAATGAAAATAGTATGATGCTTTGAAAAATATCTCAAAAAACAATAGAAATACTTAATGATATTAGAGTAAAATCAATTATTGAATAAAATATATTATTTACCTTCTGAACAGCATTTTCTTTAATAGCATCAATTATCTCTTCCAATTCTTCTGTTCGATTTTTATATTCTTTGAAGTCTGCCATTTTGCTATGTCAAAACAACTTGAATAATAAAAACATTTCATGATGTAGGTACTCAAAATTAATTCGAATTTGGAAACAATGTTTCAAATAAAATAATGGTTGCGTTTATTTATTAATAGTTCTATGAACAATTTTTTTTTTTAATATTTAAAAATATGGGTTTAAAATACCTTTAAAAAATATATTTTCATCTCATTTCAATTCTTTTCACACAATAAACCACTTTGTGCATTTTTCAATAGCTTTATTCGAGAAGCACTTTTTCCAACTTGTGAAAACACTGGTATCTACGACGGTTCGTGACCTAAAATCTTGGGTGGGCTAGAAAAAACTTTAGCATTGTAGGTATACTATTTACGAAATTGTGCATGTTTCCACTTCAATTTAATCTACAAACACATTAAATACAAGCAAATTAACAAATACTACACTACTGCAACGCATAAATTATTATATAATAAAATCAAAGCTAATGTAAGTGTGAAATAATAGAATAGTAAAAACTGGACCTCAAATTCGTCTCCTTCAACTGTTTTATTTCATACAATACAACGAACTCTGACATTTATTTTTTAGCGAACCTATCAGTCTTCTACGAAATATAAATCCACCACTTTGTAACGGTACCAGGTTTTCAGTGAAAAAGATAATGAACAATATCATCGAAGCCATTTTTTTTAATGGAAAATTTAAAGGGGACGATGTACTGTTGCCAAGCATCCCAATGATTCTAACATATATGCCATTTAAATGTTTGCAGTTTCTGGTGCGACTCGCATTTGCAATGACCATCAACAAACCACAGGGACAATCACTACATGTGTGAGGACTAAATTTTGAAAATCCATCTTTTCACATGGATAGCTGTATGTGGCCTGCTCACGCGTTGGAAAACCTTCAGATCTATTCAGATCAGACAGAAAAACAAAAAATATCCAAAAGCACTTCAATAAACATAATTAAAACACAAACACTCTTTGAGTGGAATTGCAACGCATGCCGAGTACTCGTAATGAATAAATTAAAGTAACTTTTTTAATGTTTTACTCAAAAGATACTGTTTGAGTTTTCATCCTCAAGTTAAGCCGCTAAACCAAGTATAGTAATGCAGAAGCTAAAAATAATAATTAATAATAATTATTGTATAATTTTGAATTATAACGCTAACCGTGTGTACCGAGAAAAACATTAAACATATTTTCAGTAATATTTTTTCGTATGGCAATATAATTCGCATGTGGGTTTTCGGTGGATTTTTGCGTACTTCTAGATATCTAAATACATTTATTCATCGGCTTGCTTAAGTCTTGCAGGCGTATCTATAAAAATAATTAATTTTAACTGCGAAAAAACATTTGTTTTAAGTCATTAAAACACATCAAAAAGCTTATAAGGTGAGTCAATTAATATGAGGTTATCTTCGGAGCCCTTTGCCCCTTACGTCTCCAATATGGCGTAGACGGACTTGGCAGCGGGTTTGATTGTGATTATTATACACTTACATGCCAAAGTAACATTAGTGCTCTACTGTACGCGATGATAACATCCGCAGAAGTAACGCGTATATATTAATAAAAGATGCAAGAACTTGTACTGACTGTGTTCTCCATAATATCATTCCTGTTTGTGTTGATTTTGCTAGTGTCACTTGGTAGGTCAACGATCAGTATTACAATGTGATAATGATCAATTCGCTTTGAAATAGTGTTTTGCGTGAATTCTTTCAATATGATCTTATTTTCACTTCCGTATTGTAGGTTGGTTCCTTGTTTGGAAGTGTTTTCTTTCACGGTTTCGCTTTGTTCGCGAACTACTGGGTGGTTCGTCCGAGTCGACAACCGTCACAGACCTAAAAGACGGTAGAAATCGAGTAAAAAAGGTTCGTCGAGAGTAATCTGACAGGAATGAAATAAGAATAAACCCGAAAAAATGTAAGTTCAATCAGTGATGTTAAAAATAGTTACGTTTTTTATATTGTGTTTTGGCAAACAGTCATAAATTGAAGGTTGATCAGAAAAACAATATCTACATTGTTCGAAATTAATACTCTTATTTATATTATGCTAATCTACAGAAAACAGCCACTATTAAGAAATGAAACAATCTTTTGAGGTTGAATTTGAAACGGTAGTCAAAGGAAAAATTAAAAACAGTCATAGGTAGTACGTCATGCAGAACCGTAGACAAGCTCATCCGTCACCTCTTGGTTATCGGCCTCTGGTCTAGTAGTAAGAGTTTTACTCAAGCAATCGGATGGATCTTTGTTCAAGTCTTGGCAAGGTCAATATTAACCCTCCAGAGACAAGAGCTTTTTTCGATAAAAAAAATATTTTTTATTAAGCCATATTGAAATCACGGATCACTTTTATAAGTCGTATAGAAACCCTGCACAACTATATGGTCATCCTCAATCTTATTTTACCGTGTAATATTGTGTACGGACAGTAGTAAGAACGAGCATGACCATACGGGCACGCAAACATTCAAGGTTGAAATATACCTTGATGTGAATTTTTTAAAAATATTTACAGTTTAAACTCTTAAAATCAACATAATTTCAATTCAAATATATTAGTAAAAGTAATGTAAATAATTTTATTTTTTGATAAAATAATTATTAACAGTTTCAAAAATCCATTAAAAATTAACGGAAATTTAAAAAATCGCATGTGTTTTTGATGGTCGTTTCCGCCTCGCTGCTGATGACTAACTTAAGTCTATCCTTTTAACCAAATTTGAGTAAAAGCAACGATATTCAGGTAGAAAAAGGATGAAAAGTGGGATCAATAGACAACGGTGTTTACTGTGACCATTTGGTCACGCTCGTTCTTCTAGGGTACTTGAGTACTGAAACGTCGAAAATAGGACTGAGAAGCACTAGGGTACAAGTGGCCCCAAACAAATTTGCGTAATATTTGCATACCAGTCTGAAGTAGGTAATTGCTTTTTTAAGCTATCGAAATTAATCATTTTAAGTTATATTTCGTATTTTTACATAATGTATGCATATTAAGTTAGTTTAATAATTATCTCGCATATTTTTTTACGAGTAATTAAAAAATCCACTCATTCACCTCTACATCGCGAATAACTGAGATTAAGAGAGCTTTTTGGTAACGTATTGGCAGCTTACAGCTGGTTATATCATATAGAATAATTTTTTAAATTTATTTTTCACCAATAATATAAATTTTTATTTCTTAAAAAAATGTACTGATCCCGGGATCAAAAAATTCTAATCCCGGTATCAACATTTTGGCTCGGGATTAGATTCCCTAGCTCTAATGTTCGAAGGGTTAAACGAATACGCCCTTTTAAGATAATGGAAAGTGTTTCATTGTCCATAACTAATTCTTTTATTTTTATCTATACATACTGCTAAAACCTTATGCGCCATTTAGAATGTTATCACACTTGATATACAAACTTCGATGGTTTCAATGGGAAATACGAATATAATTTTCTCTCAATTGGTGTGAAAATTATATTTGTGTAGGCCAGTAGTCGGCAAACTGCCCCTCGCGAGCCACATGCCGCTCTTTGGCTGCTCTTTCACAAAATATCACATACAGTGTGATTGAAACTGTGTACCACACGCAGAAGTCAATTTTCGGTCTTAAAATCAGGGCTTCGAACCGTTACTTTTTTTCATTCCGGTTTTTGTTCCGGCAAAAATAACGGTTTGCCAGTTTTCGGCTTAGTAGGGTTGCCAGATTTCTTGCAAGTCAAACCGGGACATTGTCCGATTTGTTGACTTTCGAATCCAAAAACCCAGGAATTTACCGATTTGCTCAAAATACCAGCGTGTTTGAACAGGCGCTGATCCGAAAAAAACTGATATTTATTTTTGGTTCGGTTCCGGTTTTCGTTCCGACAAAAATAACGGTTTTCGGTTCAGTTCCGGTTTGAAGCCCTGCTTAACCATTTTAATCCCACGGGGCCGATCATCGGCCCCAACTGGTGTATGCGAAAACTCCCCTGGGGCCTCGGCCTCAAAATTTTCAATCAAGTTTTCATATAAAATAAAAATTATTTATTAACAATGCTATTCGTCATTTTGTTAAATAATGCATTTACTTTATATTAAACATCTGATATGATTCAATTTCTGTTACGAAAGGTATGTATTATGTTTACAAAAAAGTGTCGGATAATGCACGGCAGTCGGCCGCAC
Organism: Himalopsyche anomala; assembly: GCA_031772345.1. NCBI lineage: Eukaryota > Metazoa > Arthropoda > Insecta > Trichoptera > Rhyacophilidae > Himalopsyche > Himalopsyche anomala. Next base: position 2,196,631 of record CM062831.1, on the reverse strand, counting down.
GTGGCAAAACAAAAGCAAATACGTGGGATGCAACTTTTCGTTACAATTTTCAAGTTCTAAAATTCATACAGACATACAGACAATGTCCGTAATGTCATATATAATATTCTGAAAACTTTCCTCAGCAACTAATTATAACTTATAACTTATAATGCTTCAATTCTTCAATTCAATTCTAAATGTCGGTTTATTATAAAATATATGTTTGAAAAAAATGTTATTCATCCCTGAAGTAATACGTCATACAAATTTTGGAATGTATTTCGAATGAAACTTGTATCATATACTTTTCTGAAATATTCTTCAGTTTGTAATAATTCAGTTCAGTTCTTCGTCAACAGCTTTTGAGAGTGGTACAATTTTATTCTGATCGTTCTGCGAAAAGCGTCTTCATGAAATTTGCTTCCCGAAGCATAAATGTTGATATTTCTCTATTTTTATTGTTCATTTATTATTTATTGATTTATTGTCTCCATTTTTCAAATTTTATATTGAAGTCGTAAATCTTGTAAATTTCACGATAACCATGTTTTTCTATTTTTTTTTTAAATTTCACCTGTTTTTTACTTTTTTATTTTTTGATATTTTTTGTAATTTACTAATAACCAATTTTACTTGCTTGTAGGAATGTTTTTTTTTAATAAAACTCAGTAATTATCAGAAAAATAATGGCTCAAAATCAAAATTTATGTTTTTTTATTTATAAACATTTATAATAAATATTTTTTTCTTTTATTTATTTATATTATAACCACTATATAAACATTTTCTATTATTGCACACATCATAAAGGATACCACGATAAAAAATTAGGTCTAAAAACTAAATATTAGACTAGATAATAAATAAATAAAAACAATTGCTATTTTTGTCAAAATAAACCTGGGATTTTTGCCTGGGCTGGGATCAAAAGGGTTAAAACTTAAAACTTGTTAGTTGAAAGGGGAATCTCAGCAAACGTACCTCAATCAGATGAGGACCTCTTTTGCAAAAGCTAGCTTAGGAGTACCCTAATCAAATAAATAACAATGTATCTACTTAAATAGTATAGTTTAAGTTTAAAAAAATTGACTCTTAAAATAAATTTCAATTGTTGTATAGTTGATATTTGGCTCGGTTGACTAATGAGTTTACTGACCACTGGTGTAGGCCAATTAGGCTTAACTATATGATAAATGTGTACAAGAATATCAAATTATCTTGTTATTGTGATAAGGAAATGTCTTTATAATGTGTACAATAGCGTAATTTTGTTATTGTCATACAAATTCATCATAATAACATAATTATAAACATAACCTTAATTCAATATTATGCTATTTTCTTTCGCATTTATTAACAGACACAAAAATGAAATTTTCGTGCTAATTTTTAGTTAGGCTTTATATAAAACGTGTATGTATATCGGTTTTGTGCAATATCAGGCACGATTTTTCCTAAAATTTCGTTATGATATGCACCATGTTTTTCATGTCAAACCGAAAGAATGTAAGCCAAATATTTCGAAAATCTGCCATCATTGATCTATTAAATTTGATTCATAATTTTATATAATATATCGAAGGCTTAGAACCGGAATGAAGTAACATGAAAATTTGATATGCAATTATTATAATTGTTATTTTCAGCATCTGATAAATGGAATTTATAAAATTGTGCCATTTCTATAATATAATACCAGAATCACAAAGATCGTGAAGGTCTTTAAATCGTCGTTTAAGCATTAAAATAAAATAATAATAATGTGTATCACACAGTGACGGATTAAGTACTTGTCAAATTTAGTGTTGCGTCATTCTAGTTCTAACCTCTCGATATATAAATCCTGTCAGCTTGATGATTAGTTGGTTAAATTGTCTTTCATTACAAATTTAGTCATTATGGGGTTGGTAGGTGCTTTGGGTTGGAATGGTCAGCAAGTAGTCAGCTATTTTATCAAAAGATTTTAGCCAAAGAAATGAAAGCAATGTGGAGCGAGTCATTTTATCAGAAAACAGTCAATGAACCGTCAGAAGTATGCGGAAGAACAGAACTAACATGTCCACAATTAAAGCGGTTCTGTTGGCCTTTTGCACTGATACAGTAGTTAATACAACTTCTATGATTAAGTTATGTCAGATATTGTTTTCATAATTCATTTATTTTTATTCCAGATAAAAAAAAAACAAAATGAATATTCGATGTGCTCGTCCTGGTGACCTGATGAATATGCAGCATTGCAATCTGCTTTGCCTGCCGGAGAACTATCAGATGAAATATTACTTTTACCACGGTCTTTCATGGCCGCAACTCAGTTATGTAGCGGAGGATGAAAAAGGCCACATTGTTGGTGAGATGGTTACACATATTTTAAAACTGACCGTGTTGTAGAAAAGGCTGTTTCACCTTAATTCACTTGTTCTTTTGTTTGTTGAATTCAGTTGGTCATAGGGCATTATTTTCTGCCATTCTCCTCCCAGCGTCTAGCATGCAGATGGTCGGAAGTTGATTACTCATAGCCACTTACTACTTTAAATATGAGCATAAAATCTTTAGTTGAACTACTCTCATTAGAAGTTAATATGCTTTCTGCTAAAGTTTTTCATATTATGTGTAAATCACTTTTAGGGTGTTCACTGTCAATACTTGGTGGAAAGGCATTATATTATAAAACACAATATTCCTTTGTACTTCATTCCACTTTATTTAATAGGTCAGACCGGTTTTGCTCATTGCGAGCATTGTCAACTGACAATGCTCGCAATGAGCGAAACCGGTCCTGACCTATTAAATAAAGTGGAATGAAATACAAAGGAATATTGTGTTTTTATTAAAATTATGTGTAAATAATAAGTGTGAAGACTTCTTAGCCGCTCAAAGAAAAGCAAAAGTTCACTCTTAAAGTTTGTTAACCCTTTGAAGAGTATGTCCGCATATGTGCGTACAAATGTTGTGTAGTCTTATATCAATTGCCATTCTCATGTTTTTTTTTTTTATTAAATTGTCATTATTTCTTCACATATGGATAAAAAACATATATCTATGGTTTTTGGCATTCACATTATTTTTATTTGTTGAAAATAAACAAACTCACAACAGTAAAAATTAACTCACTCCTCAATGGGTTAAGTACAAAATCACTTGTGTGAAGGCAAACTGTGAAATGCATCTTTTATCAGCCGAAATTAGCTTATCCATTATTCGCTGACTTTGTTTATTATCTATTATGTTTTAATTGACAGGTTACGTCCTCGCAAAAATGGAGGAAGATGGCGAAGACAACAAACATGGTCACATTACATCCTTAGCCGTAAAGCGTTCACATCGCAGACTTGGTCTTGCACAGAAACTAATGAATCAAGCTTCACAAGCAATGGTGGAATGTTTTCAGGTTAAGTCCTATGATTTTGATTCATTTTTTTCAATAATGTTATGAGTCTCGTCAATTCTGTTAATCCCATTAACTAGCATGCTTCTGTTTCTTTGATGACAACACGTGCCAATTGGCCAACGTGGCAGTTTTTCTGACCAATTTTTATATCATAATTTATTCAAGATTGTCTAATTTATTTTTAATCTTCCAGGCTAGATATGTGTCACTTCATGTAAGAAAAAGCAACAGAGCAGCGTTAAACCTCTACACAAACTCTTTACATTTTAAAATCTTGGACATCGAACCCAAATACTATGCCGACGGCGAAGACGCCTACTCCATGCAGCGAGACCTTACCACTTTTGACGAAACCAGCGATGATGAACAGCTAATGGAAATAAATTCTCAATCGGCTATCATTTCACAATGCTGAATTGATGTTTACTTTTCAAATTAAACAAATTGAATCCTTCAGAATATTACCAAAAAAAAAATGTTCCGTTTTATATAAATAAATAAATATTTATAACTATTTTGTGTTATTAATTATTATCTGTTGTCTTGGGTTGTATTTAGCAGGGCTGTGGAGTCAGGCGTTTACTGAAGTAAGAAAAACTGGAGAAAAATAATTTAAAGATATTGAAAAAGTTTGTTCATCATGTGTGATCTGATGGTATACAGAAATGTATATGCTAACTAACATATCTATGTTAGTTAAACAGAAATATTTGAAAAAATCAATTCTGCCAGTTTTTCATTTAATGTCAGTTGGAGTCGTCTCTTTTTTTACCTGACTTATTTAAAAAATCTTGGTTTACCTAGATATTTTTTAGAAATATTGACTGTATGTCAAGACTTACATTTTTACCTAAACCTTAATTTTTCATTAACAACTTACCTTCAAATCTTATATTGGAAGCAATTAAATCATCAGTCAATTTATAGAATTATATTCTAATGGCAAGATTGATGTTTTATGTTTTCATAACTCCTCTCAATTTTTATCTGAGCATGAAACCAGGTATAGAGAGTTTCGAAAAGGCGTTAGATCAGTGATTTCCAGCCTGGGGAAGCGTGGACTATTGCAAAGGTAGGCGCGAACAGTCCAAAATATTTATTTATCCTTTAAAACGTGTCTTTATTACTAAATGAAATAAAGGATGGAGAGGCGCAAAGATATTTTTTTCTTCAAAGCGAGGCGCAGTAACATAAAGGTTGGAAACCACTACGTTAGATAGTATAATTTTTATGGCATGTTTCTGAATCAACTATATAATATCGATTACATTAAGTTTTATAGAGCTATCTAAATATGCCATTGTTTTTACATTAATGTCTGGTCCTATTACATATTGTCTATGTCACAGCGGTTAGTGTTGTTGGCTTTCGTACCGGACCTCACCGGCTCGAGTCCTAGTACAAGCAGCATTTTTTTGATCAATTTCTTTTCGAAGGCATAAGTGTTTGTAATGTCTGAAAAATCCTTCTCGCATCCTTCAATAACTGGGTGTAGCGAGAGTGATAAATTAATCACTAGTTCTGTCCTGGCCTCGTCTTTCTACTTTTACTACACTCTTTGGGAAAGAGAGTTTGAGCGACTGAATAACAAAAAGTTCTCGTAGAAAAACTTCTATTGAAATACCTCCATTAAAAAGCTATATGCTTCACATTGGGAGTGGACATATATAAAATTATCGAATTTTGTCACATACTTGTGGATTCAATAGTCTATGAAAAATATTGTTACATAGACAATGAATCGTCTATGGTTTAATATTTACATCCATATTTCGTCAGTTACATCCTTCCAAAATTAAATGTCAAAACAAAACTGTATTTCTTCAAAAACATCCCTCTCACAGGAGTGGGTATGTCGGCAGTCAAAAACTCACGACAAAGAATACTATTTCAATACCAGAACAGGAAAATCAACATGGACGACCCCTGTGGACTATAATTTCAAGGTTAGGTTCCAACCTCTCAAAAATTCAAATTTATTACGTATATCAAAGTGTCCGCGTATTTCGTACTCCAATTTGGTGTAGATTTTAATTCAACAACATTTTAATTCACGCGCAATGTATACATCTTTTTTGCAGGAAAGTAATCAAGTTATGGAGTCATCACAAAATCCACAAGTCACACGGCGATCGTCAAATATCATACGTCAATCGACAAGTAAAACCACTGATTGTCACCTGCATGAAGTTAAAAAACCAATATTTAAAGCAGTCAAATCACCAAAAGTGGCATTCAGGAATGCCATCAAACAGGAGCATGAAAAACCGTATCAAGTTACCAATTCTTCAAATTTAATTTACAATACTATTACTACGCCAGTTGTATCTGGTGAGTTACACTTTACAACCTACTCCTTTTTATGGTAAATTTGTCATACTTCATCGTACGGACTATTGCGGCGAAAAACTTCACAAACTGAGCTAAAAACCACTCCACGATTTAAAATTATTATCTGAGATCATGGGAATCGCGTTAAAACCACACATTATTAAGAAGAACACTGATAAATAAATTATATAAAGTATGACTTCATCGCACGGACTATTACGGCGAAAAACTTCACAAACTGAGCTAAAAACCACTCCACGATTTAAAATTATTATCTGAGATCATGGGAATCGCGTTAAAACCACACATTATTACGAAGAACACTGATAAATTAAGCGAAATACGAAACATTTCGGAGCATTTCCCCTCAGCTTTCTTTCAGCTTTCTTCAGGCATTTCGCCCGTTCTGGAAAGCTGAGGGGAAATGCTCCGAAATGTTTCGTATTTCGCTTAATTTATCAGTGTTCTTCGTAATAATGTGTGGTTTTAACGCGATTCCCATGATCTCAGATAATAATTTTAAATCGTGGAGTGGTTTTTAGCTCAGTTTGTGAAGTTTTTCGCCGCAATAGTCCGTACGATGAAGTATGACAAATTTACCCTTTTTATTAATAGGAAAGCTAATAATCATACATTAAAATCAGTTAAATAGATAAATAAAAAAAATATTTTTTAATTAATTTTTTTCATGACAAGAGATTTATATATCAATCAATGTTCCCTCTAAGGCAAGAGGTTAGCTGCGCGGACCGATCAAATATTAATTGACTAAATGTCTTGTAGTGCGCGACAACCCAAAATGAGTGCGCGGCCACGCACACTTCAAAATCACGTACATTTCTAAATCAACTAACTCCTTTTTGCTATGTTGACTCGTTTTTCTCCTGGTTTTTTTCCAATGTCTTTCAGTTTCTCAACTAGAGTTCTAGTTTTTTTCATTTAGGTATTTTAGTTTTGACTTTTGAGTTAGAAAAATTTACGCAACCAGATGAAATGTAAGATTATTTATGAGCGAAAAAAATATTCTACAAAAATGGTCAATCGGGATAGATAGTAACTGGGACAGAACGATAATATTTAGATGATAGATCGAAGAAATCGGTAAATCGAGAAATGATTAACGTGGAATTACTAAACATTGCTATTACGGGGTGGGGTCTTGGTCGAGTAAAAAATAAACAATCCATGCATAAAGACGAAGATAGTGAGAACGGAAGATCGGGGTTTCACTGAAAAAAACGCGAAACGAAATACGAGGTAAAATTATTTATGAGAAATATTCAACGAAAACAGTCAATCGGGATAATATTTTTGACGGGACCAAAATATTTGAACGATAGATCGAGGAAAACGGTAAATCGGGGAACGGTTAATGCGGGATTATTTTACATTGTTCTTATGGGTGTTTGGCCGGGACTATGAAAAATGAACGAACCATGCGGGAAAACGAACAATGCGAGAACGGTAGATCGGGGTTCCACTGTATTGTAACTTTTATAAGTGAAATTCAAGTGTCTTGGGAACAAATTCCCAACTATTTTTTCAAAATGTATTTCTTGTTTCCCATCTTTACTGCTTCTGTATCCGGTTAATCTTCCGTCCGTCGCTTTATCGAGTACATCCTGTGGACGCTGGCTGACATTCCATAAGTAGAGACTCTATTCGGTTGCAACTAGAGAAAACTCTGTGGAATCCAAGCCAGATTCATCGCCATTTTTTAATGTCAGAATCAACCGAGACATTTAAAAAATTTTAGTTGACTATATTTTATCAATTCCACAGATGTTAATAAAAAATTACTTTTTTCTTCTCATTGCTAGATGCTACATTTTCACTTTATCCAATGTTTTTGTACCTTGGTGTAATAAAGGTATATTTCTTTTAAGGTAATTCCAGGAGCAGAAGACAAAGAAGAAAACAAAATACAATGGCTGAGGGGAAAAAAAAGTTTGCCGGGCCTGTTGTAAATATTCCAGATCCAACTAAACAGAAACATTTAAGTGTTCCTAATGTTCACCAGTTAAAAGGTGCATTGTTTATTACTTTAGTGGAGTCGGTAGTTAAAATGGTGCCTTATTAACTCATTGTATTTTGGGTCTTTGTGTGCTTAAGACTCTTGGGCTGACCTGACTAAGATTGACTGTGTGCGTAAATAATATACAATCTAGTTATTGCAATATATTTTCTGTTACTAGTACAGAGTAATTTTCACCAACATTACTGATAATAAAATGAATTGATATTTTTATTTAGTATACATAAAATATTAAAGTCAACTTAAATTGTGATAAATAAAATGAAACAACCAAACGAGGACTCCAGCTGTTGAGTATAAATGTAAGATATTATATGCATGTAGTCTATGGCCTGTAGCATTGACTGATAACTGTAAAAGAAATGCATGATTAAAATATCCTTTAAAATTGTGTCCTGACAGCAACTGCCATTCTTACGGAACTTGCATTTCACCGATAATTTAAGAAAAATATATTTATATATTCGGAAATCAATTTGTTATTTTGGCATGATCTATAGAATACCTCAAAAATGTATAGTTGTTATACAAAGGGAAAGTGACAGTGCGTTTTTATGAAAATTAACTAAATAATTGTTTGGATAAAATGTCTAACATAAAATACCTGTACACGCAAATGTCAAAAAAAAAAAATTTGAAATGGGAATGCAACATGACAAGTTTTTACATATGTCTTACTTACACTTGTTCACTTTTTCCTGTACGGTGACATCATACTATATAAAAAAAAATTCTAACTATAAATTTGATGCTTTTTTCAGTTATGGAATTATGTGCTCAGAAAAAGAAAAACAAAAAGAAGTACAAAAAGAAACAAAATGGTCTTCAAACTGAACTCGCTAAGCCTGAATTGAAACCTGTCACCCCCAACATTAACAATAATAAACCCTTCACGAGTAGAATCCTAAATTTTCATCAGCTAGGCGGTAAATAATAATTTACTTTTCATTATTGTAGTATGCAAGGTTGAACGATAATGGGGTAGAAAATCAATATGATTATCGTCAGAAAATCGCACAGAAAATACAAACTGCATATTTGGCATCATTTAGAAAAATTCTATTTCAAATATTTATTGAATAATTTATTCTTTTTATTGTTGTGCGCGTGATATTCTCAAGATCTGAGCCTGTGCTGAGTTGAATGCTCACCGCTTCATCGCTCTTATTCAACTAAAGAAGTGTTGTCTTAACAGCTTAATGACCATATGTTTTTTTTATAAAATTTCACCTGGCGGCAGGGCAATTTTGTAAAAAATTCGCAAAAATTGTAATTTTACTCTATAATTTGTAGACAAATTGAGATATCTTTGCCAAATTTAATTTTCTTAGCTTCCAGATACTTCGCCTATACGCATATTTGAGCCGCATATATTCGCCGGCCAGCAACCTTAGTTTTTCAAAGACTCAAATACGCGTCTGCGGTCATTAAGCTGTTAATATTGGAGAAGTTTAATATCTCAACTATCGATGATAAATGGCATATCATAAATATGTTAAGTATCCGCGAAAACGTAATCTTTATAACAGTTACATTGTGATGAATCAAAGGGAAAGAATTAATAAGCTTGTGTGCTTATTTCAGTTCTAAAAAAACTTCAAAGGAATGAAATCGAAGATCGTAAACCTCAACCTGGAAACCCGATAAATACTGCTACAGCAAGTATTCCCACTAAGACTAATGCAAAGGGAATCATCAATCAACCTTCAGACAGAGGTAACATAGACTAATTGTTTCATTGTGTATCATTGTTTTGCTTTGAAAGATAAAAAATCTTTGATTTCTATGAACTCTTTGAAGAATACCGCCTTACCAGTATGAAAAAGTATTTTGTCTTCATTTTATTTCTTCAAATATAGATACTACACCCATCTGCCAACTATTTGGTAGTCACATATTTTTATTGTTTGTTGCACACAAACAAAAGATTTTTTCAAAAAATCAGTATCCGTAATATAATATTGATCGTAAAATTACATTTCAGTTTGATTCCCTTCCTGTTATCAACGTCAGTAGAGCGTCACATGCTCACACATGAAAGCAAAAAAAAAACTAGACCAAATTGGAAATAATGGTTTATAGAAAATTATTTAAAAGTAAAAGTGATTGCAGATTGATCCTTAACCAACAAATATGTGTTTATATATTTTTGTGTGTAGCAATAGTAAAAATATTTAAAATAAACAAAAGCCTAATTTAGTCAAAATTAACTCATTACCCAAAGGGTTAATCATTTTTGTATCGTTTTCCTCCACTGATCACTCAAAATTTTACAGGTGCTTTGAGTAGAATTGTCATTTATTGCTTGCATTATATTTATCATACCTTGGTTTATGATTTTCTTTTTTGCATTACCCACAGTGAAATCATATCAGATTTCAATTCATACATACGTACTTCTTATTTTTTTTTTTAGCTACTATCGTTGTCAACTGGAAAAATCTACCTAAACCTGTTACACCATTACCGAATACTAGCAAGGTGTTGACATTAACGGAAAAAAGCAACATTAGAACACCTATCCAAGAAAAAAAGAAACCTCTTAAACGACTTCACTCTACGCCAAGAAGTTGTAAAAAAAATGGTTTGTTTAGTATTTGAACTTTTTAACAGATATGAGTAACATATTTTGTATGTTAAATACAATAAACCAGGGGATCTTAACCTTATTGCAGTAACAGACGCATTTGACACTTAGTCATAATAACACGCCAGATTTTTCTAAAATATGATTTCATTAATATGTGCCACAATTATAATATTATTTACTCAATTATTATTATTAATCGGTAAATTATACATTTATATGTCTATGAAGGTATTTACAAAATGAAAAGAGATAACATACAATAAAGTGTAGTTGTCAAGCGCAGCAAATTTTATAGCAATTTATCTGCCGAACATCTGTATTTTGATTTAATGAATTTTATGGTTGAAAAGATATTTTCACAAAGATATTTACTTTCGAGTACTGAGTATAAGCCGTTGTATAGAAAAGTTGAGTGTATGGTCGCGTTAGTCCTTATAAGCCCTGTGCAATGTTGCGTAAGGACGAGCGTGAGCTTACGGCCTCACAAACATTCAGGGTTGAAATATAGCTTAACGTAGAACATTAAAACTCTTTAGATCAACATAATTTCAATACAAATATATTAAATAAATAATCAAATAATTCAAAGCTTCAATTAGCCTTTTGGCTGCCGTAGAAAAAAATTAAGTTTGTACTTAGCATGCCGGTTAAAATTTTCAATTATTAATTTTATTAGTTATTGACAAGTTAACTCGTAACTGGCGTATTGAGCACAGACAATTTTACGAGATATCTCGTCTGTGGCAGCCATCGAGTTAAATAATAACTAACAATTTCAAGAAGTCCATTTAAAAAAAAAAAAATACTGAGTTGTGTCTGTCCCCGTAGCTGATGAATAGCTGAAGTCAGTATCCTTTTCAACCAAAAAAACGGTGTTTACTTTTACCACATGTTCACGCTCGTCCTTAGAGGCTTAAATAGTAGAAAAATGTTTAGTTTTGGAACCTAGCTGCCAAATAATTGGAAAGATGAGTTATTTTTTTTAAAATAAAACAGTTTCATTTTTGTAACATCGCAGCTGCAGAAGAAAGGCTGGTACAACTTAGGAAAAGGTTATCACTACCGACCGCACTAACGGAACCAGACACTTCAAACCAAACTATACACACCCCTAAAACTCCCAAAAAACCCCCCGCGAATGCTACTCCTCGAGAAGACTTTGATTTATCGGATGAAGAGATGTGTTTAAAAGAGAGATTGAAATCATTTTCAAAAGTCATTGAGAAATTTCAAGATACTTGCACTAAGATAGTCACGCAGCAATTATTTAAAGATTTGCCGACAGATGCCAATTTAAAAAATGATACGTCGTTTGCGGCCGGAAGCATTTCTTCGCTTCAAGAAGAAATGGATTGGGAGACAGTTGTCGCTGAAATAAACCAGGTGAGCTATTCCTATTACTTAGTATACACCCGATGCGGTGTCATTTTCGCTTGCAGTGTCGACAGGCTCGAATCCCAAACACTTTCATTTTTCAATGTCCACTAACAAATGTTTAAGAAATAAATTATTATTTTACCACATCGTCACCAAATATTACAAGAACAACTATCTCGACTTCGGATAAATTTGACTGGATAGACAAAAAACAACATTGCTGCAAAAATAATAAGAAACTTTAAACACCCTTGGTGTTGAAATAATTAATGGGAACAAAATAAATGGAATGGAACAGAGTTTAAATCAATTTTTGGTCAGAATTCAAATAAATTTTCGGTCTGAAAAAAATTCAATTTTTGGTCAAAATAAAAATATTATACCAGGGCTGTGGAGTCGGAGTTGAAGTCAGATTCGCGTAGTCGTGGTATTTTGGCCGGAATCGGAGTCGCGGGATTTTTTGCCTGAGTCGGAGTCATGAAAAATGAGCTGCTCGATTTTTTTTTGAAAAATATATTTAATGATGTGTATTTAAACAAAGTAGTCAAAAGGCTGACTAAAGATGATCTGATGGTATACATACATATATATAAGTTAAAATGAGACTATTGAAAAATTTCCTCGTAGTCAGAGTCGGAGTCGTTAATTATTTTAAAGCTGGAGTCGGAGTCATCAATTATTTTAAAGCCAGAGTCGGAGTCGTCTTTTTTTCACGCGACTCCGCAGCCCCGTATTATACAGTCAGATTTTATAACCATTTAGGTTAAGTTTTTTTTTAAATTCATTTAAATTATGACTATTTTATATAAATTCTGACCATTAATTATTTATTCTCCCTCTGTACACTGACCGATATATTATGACCATTCAATATAAATTCTGACCGATGTAATATAAATTCAGACCAATGTGATAAAAATTATGACCGAAACTGTATTAAAATTCAGTCCGGCTAAATACGAGCCATAATTAATAAATGAGTTGTGCATTGAAGATAAAGATATGCGTAAATACAAAAATGTGCCAATGATATAAGACAGTGCTTCCCAATCTTTTTCCTGCCATGGACCCCTAAATCTGAAAACAATAATCTACGGGCCCCTGAATTTTTTTAATTTCACATTTTATCACAAAGAATGTTTATATAAGATATCACAACAAATAAAAAGTACTATTACCAAAAAAATGAGATGCATAATCTTACAATATTGGCGACGATATCCTTTCTGAATGTGGAGCATACGAACTTCTAACGGAGCTTTTCTTCAAGAACTGCTCATTATTCAGAAAGCTTATTCGACCTCTCTTCTTCAGAAATATTGTAGATAAAATGATGGGATCAGTGCAGGATTGAACTTAAAGGATTGATTACTCTCTCTATGCCTCGTTTTTTTAGGATTGTATGGGAGGAAATTAAAAGACATCACACCCATCCATGCCTTCAAACATAAATTCAAAAATCAATTGAAGAATGGAAATATTTGCAAAAGAATTCGAACCGATGGACACTGCAACCGGAAAGGAAAGGACACCGTATGCTTGGTTTTATTATTGAATAAAACTGTGTGAAACATAGTAACAAAATGACTGCCGAATCCATCATAGATAATTTGTTAACAATTCTTTAAACATTTCAGGCCAGGGGTAATGTGCAGACCGTCGCTGAGAGGGGTCGAAATTCCGTGAGCGAAAATAGCAACGTATTAAATGTATCGATTTCTAATAAGAACATATTTATAGTTGTCGATACAAACATTTTTATTTCCCATCTAAACACTCTTCAGATGCTGAGCGACTCGAGTGTCACAGGTTTGCACAAATTTACAGGCTTTAACCCTTCAGGTTTGGCAACTTGAAATTGATTTCCAGTCATTTTTTTACGGAGACGGCAGTAAAGTGGATATTAATATTAGCTCTGTTCTTCTGTGTACTTCTGACGGTTTGCAAACCGTCAGAAGTACACAGAAGAACAGAGCTAATATATATCGACTGTGGAAAGGAAAAAGGACGTAACCCACACAACAAATTTTACAGGAGACAAAAAAAACGTCTTATGATGACTTTGAGCCAAAGGCAAATTATGCAATATACACAAACTTTTAGTGCGTGGAAACTGATAAACTGGGCTTGAATTGACTTTATCTGGTATTATCTTTTTTTTCAGTCTTTTCTTGATCGCAATTTCCACATGCCCTTCTTTTTTAAACTTGATAGCTAAATTTGATACTAATTTGGCATTTTCAGCTTGCATGCTTTTGATAGAATGTGTATTAAGTTGTATAGATTGTGATTATCGAAAAAAAAGCTAAACTGGGTCAAGTACTTTTTCCTTTTCACAGTCGATTTGTTTTTATGTTTTATAATAAATTTTTAATCAATTAACATTTTAAAAGCTACTGAAATTTCGTTTTTCGGTTCCAATGAATAACATAATTCACTCACCCTGAACACTTTAATTAAAAGATAAATGCATTGTTTAGTTTTGAAAAGCATATTTGGTGAAATTCGGGCTAACCGCTGCATGACACCAGTGGTTGTCAAGTATTTTTCTGTTGAAAAATATCACTCGGAACGCCTACCGGTTACTCTATAAATTCTGGCTGCCCACTTATAGTCGTTCAAAAAAAAGTTTAATTTTTCAGTTGCTAACTTTTTTGAATCAAATCAAATGCGATTAAAAATAATCACAACTCAAATTTGAATCTATTCTTTATGGTAGTCAAGTAATGTTAACTATTGCTCTTACAAATGGAAGAACAACCAGGGCATTGTTTTTGTGCGCTGAGTACTCTCCTTGAAGAGTAAATCATAATAATCGTATTCTAATAGTGATATTAAAAAAAACCTTCTATTCTTTTTAATTTAAATATCCCATTTGTTAATGCCCATCTTTTCCTTTTAGTGAACAATCAATGCGTCGTTATAATGGTACCGTGGAGGGTGCTATGCGAATTAGACAATCTCAAATCTTCATCGAGCACCAAGTCTGCCAATATTGAACTTATGGCTCGCAAGGCGTTGAGATATTTACATGACAACTTATCGAGCAATCGAAAGATGAAAGGTAAATCTTTTTTACATTATTAACCCACTGCCCGTCCCGTATATACAGTCTTAGTAAATTAAATTTTAAAAAGGACAGGTGGCTCCTCACTTTTAATTTGTGTCACATCTAATCAACTCGTTAAATAATATAGAGTTATTAACACAAATTTACATTACAATCATTAAACAATTTTTCTTCCAGAAGTCTGAAGCCTTTCACATTTATAATATGGCAAATCACTGGTCTACTCTATCCGATGATTGGCCACAAGAGTAAACTTGCTGTAAAAAGCAAGTTATTATTGTACACTACGATTACAAGACCGATCATGACCTACGTATGCCAAATATGGGGACATGCGGGCATGAATCGTGTACAGACACTACAGACAATACAAAACAAAGAACTTCGCATGATCACAAGTTCCACGTTACACAAAGACATGAACCTAGACCTGATCCTCAATCACGTCATGAATCTGTCGAAGAAGTTCTATAGCGACATGGCGGATCACCCTCACACAATCATAGCGCGACCACGGAGAGTCCTACTGAAACCTCCTTACCCCCCCCCCCTCCCCCAACTCCCCGATCTTTCACATTCACATGTTTGGTTGTCAACATCTGCTAAAACACCGATCTCCAAAACCTGAACGACCGCCGCAGACACTGTTGGTTTGACCTCCTCTCGAGGGTAAATAACAAGAAAAAGAGGGTAAAAGATCAAAATAATAATTATAAAAAAAACAAATCAAAAAAAAAAATGTTACTGATCAGATAAGCATAACCCCAATTAATTGCAGTTTGAGGTTACTTAATCAACCACCAGTGTCACCTGTAATGCCTACGAATGAGAACTAATACCACCACAAAAACAAAGACCACGCACCCGCCTACCCCCAGGTAAATCCAGGAAGCTACGCGGGAAAAGCAACATCAGAATACACCAGATGAAAGGGAAATTGGAGCTCGGCTCCACCAGCCCCAGAATTTGATGTATATCCATCAAATAATGTTTTTTTTTTCAATTCTCAGGACAGAGTCTAAAAGATGCCAGCGATCACAAATTTCCTTGCAATTTACCAGATGACGAGATATTAAACTGCTGTTTGCAACTTATCGACAAAGGCGATGATGTGGTAAGATCGGTTTCTCGGCTATGCAAACTAGTTGGTCCCCATTTTTTTGTCCCGTGTTAAATAATAAAACTTATTTCATTTCAGATATTGGTGTCGAACGATATAAACCTCTGCAATAAAGGTATCGTGAACAATATTAAAACATACACGCACACTGCATTTAAAGGAATTATTGAAAACGGCAACGCTGTCAAAAGTAACTGCAGTGTGAATATGAGTGATTCTAATATTGATGATGCAACTGTTACCGCAATGGCAGTGATACCCAAATCGCCAACTCCGCCGAAGAACATTGTGAAACCTTCGCAGGTTGCTATTGAAGTTATTGAGACGCTTATCAATGACTTGTTATCAAAAATGCTGAAGGTATGTTTTTATTATGCGGGATTTAGGATACAATAGATCTTAGTTTCTCAACCTTTTTGTGCCCGTGGCCCCCATTTTCGTTTTAATTAGTTTTTTTGAGTTCTCAGTATTGACGATTGGGAGAAGTGAGAAATTGAAAAGTTCCAAAATAATTTTCAACTCTTTGAAAAATTGAAAATGCATGCAGATTTCAAATACTCATGAATTTACCCAATGAATTTCCCCAAATGAAATAATGTGGGCCCTTTTTTTGCTTTCGCTGATTTCAAAAATTTTGAATCGCTGGTCGATAACAAAAAGCCAGGAATTTGCGGAATTCCAAAAATTTTAATGTGGGAGCTCTTTTTTTTAACTCTTTCGCAGACTTCAATTTTTTTTTATCGTTGGTCAATTTCAAAAACCTGTTAATTTATGGAATTTAGGGTGACTGCTGTGGCTACCCTTAAATAAAATATTTTTTTGGACCTCTTGGAACATGCTGTGGACTACGGCTTAGAAACCCTGCATTAGATTATCGCTTTACCAGGATGGCTTGGAAACAATTTTTTTTGTTGACTAGCCTGTTTGACAGTGGTGGCTGCATCGAATGGCATTGAGAATAATATCTATCACTCAACATCTTTTGTTTATTCTAACACTTAATATGAATTTTGAAATTTGAATTGCCTGTGCATTATCAGCGGGACACGGATCATTCCTTGCTTCCATGTAAACATTGAAGCTACATCATCTTTTTAGGAAGGCTTATTCTAAGAAAATATATATATTTCTCTTTCTCTCAGTTATTTTAAATGAGCATGTATTAAATTTGAATGAATTGTGTGAACGATTCAAAATTAATATTGAAATTCCACCAAGCACCTTCAGTCGAAATCTTTAATTAGAGCACATATTAAAATGTTCAGTCCAATTTAAAAAAAAATGCTTCGATTTATTGCATTTTTTTTTCATTTTTGGATTTTCAAATTAAAACAAAATAAGTATTGGACATAGTGGATTTAATTTAACTATTTAACCTTTGGAGGAGTGAGTAAATCTGTACTGAACTTGCTGTGAGGAGTGAGTTCTTTTAAAATGACAATTGTGTGACTTTTTTCCCATGAATATATGTGTTATGACTGCTGGAATGATGTAAAAATATTTAAAAAAAAAAAAGTTAATATTTATAGATGTTATCGATGAAAAACTGTTTGCTGAATCCAGGGGTCACAAACCTTACATATTCACAAATACTTCTTGAAAAATGAAAATATAAAAAGAAACATAAACTACATTATATAAATCCCAGGGCCGGTTCGTAACCTGAAGTTTTTGATATGCTAATATAAAGTTTAGCCTTTTTATACAATCCAGTATTTTTTATTTAGCTTTTCTCAAGCAAGCTCATCAAAATAATGGTGAACAGTAAAACATGCATTTCTTGCACTGTCGTGTTAGCCCACTTCTTCATTTTGGACATTCTGGACGACTTTTGGGAAACAGCTGTGGCATAGATTTTTGTTTTGATAACTATCGTGTCTCAAATTTCTTTTGTAAAAAATAGCTGAAAAAATTCCAGCTCGGTGTTCTCCTTCTACTTTAATTTATTTTTGATTCCGGATTCAAAGCTTAACGAATTTATGAAGCGTTGGAGTGAAAGTAGAACGTTTCCAAATCCTCATTTCTTCCCGACAACGCTTAGCGCTAGGTTATGTCTCTGGCTTTTCGTTGGTTGCCATCAGATGAAGAAGAATCATATTCCATCGATATATCATCATGTTATCGATGCAGTGGTATAGGAAAGAGTCCTGCCGCCCGAGGCGGTCCTTGAATCTGCAAACCCCAAAATTTTATCCAATTTTGTTTTCAAATTAAAAATATGAACTAGGAGTTTTAACTACAGGTGGCTGATTTTTTTTTATTTATAAATAAAGTTTATCAAAAAATATTGTATATATTTTTGAAAATGCTGCCCCTACCGCACCCCGCCATCCCCTCCTTGCTGCGCTACTGTATCGATGTTTCCTATTCATTGTCAGAGTTCATGAGAATTTCATCAATGTCTTTGTCTTTAAAGGAACCCATTTTACGAAGCACATCACAATATGAAAATAAAAAAAGCTTAAAATCACGTTAAAATACGATAAGATACGATACAATCACGATAAAACACAAAATTCGGCACAAAAAAATATAAACACTTCAAATCACTTAATAATACGGTAAGTCACAGCGAAACTAAGTTCGGACAATTGACAAGCATTTCAAATCACTTAATACGGTAAGAAAAACTAATAAACCACAGTATAACACAGTCTTATACAGTAAAACATGGAAAAACTTAAAATTCGCAAGAAAAATATTAACAATTTTACGCGCGTAATTCTAGAGTTTGCGATGTATGGATCTGTCACGAAAGTCCGTTATGACGTCACACGGCGAGCTGTCAAAAATTAAAAACTTTATTTCTACCTTTCTTAAAGCTGAAATCTATTTTTAAATGGTGTAGGAATGCGTTTAAATGTCCACAGATTGTAATGAAAGTCATATTTGGAACCTATCTAAGCTTACAGACACATAATACTGTGTTATGTTAAAAGTACGTCGACACTCCTCTAAGGAAAGATTTCTTCGACGTACATGTACGTCCACACTCCTCTAAAGGTTAACCTTTAGACCGCGGTTGACTGCTATAGCAGTCCAATCTAAACCGATCTGGATCCGAGCCGCGGTCAAAAGGTTAAATTTGACCAATATATTTAAATTATCCGTTAAAAAATGACTTCTATCAGCAGATATTTTTTTGATATTTGAGTCAAAATAAAAAAGATTCATTGAATTAAGACTTCAAATTTAGATGCTATAAATATGTGTCAAAACATCATCTATAAAAATTGTTCAAACTATACTCTCTGCACGAAACACTTCGATAAAAATTGAATATTCATGGGAATCGGCAATTTTATCAAACTCTATTTCTAACCATCATGTAGTATTAGTAAGTTACATAGATGCTTTTTTTGTGCGGTAAATCCTCCAAGATAGTTGAAGTGAAGTATTGAATGAACGAAAGCAGGTATTAAATCTTTCTTTTTCTTTTTTTATCCATGTCTGCTACTGATTTGGAACATATGGATTTCTAATGGGTAAAACCTCAACAGACATTATTCAGTTGCTCAACCCTTTTTTATCAAAGTGAGTAGGGATGGAGGGATAAGGCTAGGATAAAATAGAATAGTATAGTGATTAGATAATCGTTTTCACTTTGCTTTATTAGTGCATGATGCGCTAATCTGTTTCATGAAAACAAATACATCCTCTAACACTGAATAGGTTCATGCGATATTATTTTTACACTAGAGATACGTTTCCTACAAAACAGTTGTGCAAAAAAATGTTCAGTAAACCTAGAAAACTGAATGGTAGGCTCTATAACATTGGACGGTGTAAAACAATTGGTAATTTTTTTCAGGATGAAATGATAAAACACTACGACGATTTGTGGCTCAGCATTGTCTTGATAAAACCTCCTTGGGCTTTATCCGACGCTCTGGAGTGCATTTTAAAACACTGGATCGCAGTCTTCAGTGATGTTTTATCGTCCGATGCCCAAATGTCAATTATGGAGTTGCAGAATTTTTTCCCGCCCCGGAGAAAACGTAAATTCAATTATTTAATAATAATTCTGCAATGTATTTTAACAAAATCCTCTTATCTAGGAACTTGGGTTGTAAAAGTTGATGAAAATTAAAATATAAACAGCTGTTTTGTGGCTAAATTCATCCAGACATACAGATCAAACAAGGCGTAATCAAAATAGGTCAGCAATAGTTTATTTCATTTTACTTAAATAGTCATATAGTAATCATCTTTTATTGACTAATTCATTGCCACATGCTGTAATTTCATTGACAATTTGCTGTAAACAATTTTAAATTTACATTAAATCTGTTCCAGGAAAAGAAATATCCACCAACATCAATGTCCGCAGTCTAGTTGAACTGGGCACCGCGTTGTGCAACAGTTTAAAACGCAATAATAAATACGCTGCTTCAGCAAAAGACTGCTCTCAGAAAATTACGGAAGTTTTGCATAATTTGAACAACGGAGTGGAGATACGCAAGACGGCAGTTGGTGAAAAAGATAATACCGAAGGCGTCGTTTATGACATCTTCCGAATCATTTGGAATGGGCTTAGTATTTTCTGGTGAGGTCATAAACATAAAGCAACATAGAAAACTATTAGCAGAAAAGAGGTGTTGATGTATATATTCATTTTTTAATATAAATTATTCCATTGGTTGTGTTATTAGGTTTGACTTTTTGAGGTTTTGCCTATTATATCGTCACCTTTCTGGCAGAAGTTGGTAAGGAACAATACTAATGTCAATGAAAGGGAATTTCTTTGGGAAGCATTTTCAATATAACTATCGTAATTGACATAGTCATTCTAATGTTTCACCTATATTATTAATAACAAAAATGATATAAGTAGTTTTTTTTTACTAGGAAGAAGATACAAAAAATACCAATATTATAATAGGGTAAAAATAGCAACGTATTTAGTTCTACAGTTTTTATATTTATTAGTTGATAGCTATTTCGGCTTTCGCCATCGTCAGAACTATGATTAAACTTACATTTTTCTCAGCTATATATACTGGCTCCGAAGAGATACACAATGCATCATGTTATTCACTCTAACATCCTAATTCAAATTACAATTATAATATTACACTTATTAAATATGACTCTAGTGTTTCGAAGAACGATAAGCAATCTGGGGTTTTTAAACGTAAATTAGGATAAATTAAGCTGATATTTATTATTAATTACATTACATTAAATTTATTAACTATGGCTTTAGTGTTTCGAAAAACAATAAGCAATATGGGATTTTTCAAGGTAAATTACGATAAATTACACTGATATTTATTATTAATTACAATAGGGGTTTTAACAACGGTGATGGATTGATAATGGTTTGTTCATTTTAGATGTTTCGTTTATGCCTGTTAATGGATAATGGAGTTCTACCAAGTGAATGCCAAGTCAATCAATAATACCAATATTAATTACTTGCGTTAGGATGGGAAAATTTCATCTCAAATAAATTTAATAGTGGGAAGCCGCCTGTGTTATTTATTACTAATTAACAGTTTAACGATCGCGGACGCGTATTTGAGTCTTTGAAAAACAAAGGTTGCTGGCCGGCGGACTCATATATGCGTATAGGCGACGTATCTGGAAGCTAAGAAAATTAAATTTGGTAAAGATATCTCAATTGGTTTACAAATTATAGTGAATTTAGTAATAATTACAATTTTTGCGAATTTTTCGCAAAATTGCCCTGCCGCCAGGTGAAATTCTATAAAAAAACGTGCGGTCGTTAAGCTGTTAAAATTGATTTTTACTTATCTGTTTATTGTTTCTTATTTTTTCCCCTTTTCTCAGGATCTGACTTAACTAACAATTTTTTCTTTTACACACTTTCAGTGGAAATCTAGCGAGCAGCTTGGGTGTGCCACACTCTATTCAAATTGACTCTGACACATCGGTGCAACTGGATGAGCTGATATCGGAGGCAAACGCAGTTAATAATCAACTCACGTTGATAACAGACTGTATTAAAAAGTAAGCATTACTCTGGTTTGTTTTTTAATACATTTAAATTTTACACAGTTTGACGATCAGTGCCGTGTCGGAACAATTGACTATTGAGATTGCATTTTTTCATCCAATGGCTTGATTTTTTGCAATGGTTACTTGGCCATTGTAACAATTATCACCAATGGCAATTGAATAGTGTATTTCGAAAACGCTACGAGCCACACTTTAGTAATTGTTCAAGAGATTGAAAAATATATGTCTACTGTAAAATTTCTAATGAAAACTATTCATGTTATATGATAGGTATTAACTCTTGTATTCAAACGAAAAACAGATTTTTTTCTTCGAGGTTATATATTTTTTTATTAAATACATTTCTTCTGATGTGAACTTTTTACGTTTTTGAAATACAGTGGAACCCCCAATTACCCTACCCTAAATTACGCGCTGGTTTGAAATATTCTCCGCAAATCCCCCAATTAAACGGTCGCATTCAATTGTCGTTGCTACAAGACGGTTGTCTGTGCGGTGCATACAGTCAAATGTTGGCTAGCGTCTGTGTATTCAACACGTGCCAGGCCATACACGCATAGCCGGGTGACTGTCTATGTGTTGGATTTTGGCGCGCGCTTTGCATTTTATGACTTAGTAACTAAATATTTCGTCCATATCTTTCGCAGAAAAACCAAAACCCTAATTTTGTATGAGATTCAATCCCCTAATTACTCTACTACTCCCAATTACACTGTCCTGACTGGTGTAAATGGGGGTTTTACTGTACATGCATTTTTGCAATGCTTGAAAATGCGTTAAAAACATTCGTACATGGAACGTTTTAGTATTATATTTGTGTACATACTTAACTCATTTTTGGACTCTCAACGTTTTTTAAATACACGACTCAATTGTGTTCCAGGAATTCAATCTCAATGTTTATTTACTTGGTAGTTAAATACAGTGGCTTTAATAGTTTTAAAATATACAAAAATAACTTTGTTTTTCGAATATTTATATTGACTAATGGACCAATTTAAGCCACTGATAGTGTATGCGGATCACTAATACATAATGTGTTAATGCAGCATGAATTGATGGTAATTGTATCCATTCCCAGTGAGCTAACTTTCATTGACAACCAACTCTCATCTCATTTCAGTGTATTGAGAAGCTTGGACTCGCAGGATGTCTCTATGGACTCTATCGTCATCGACAAAGAGGAAGCTACCCGTACTCTCTACAATATTCTTGTAGACACCGTACACGGGATGGGTCATAATGAACTAATCTTTAATGAGAAACAAATTATGACATTTTGTTTAAGTCATATGTAAGTATTCTAAGTAATACAGTTTCTGATGTAAAAAATGGCGATACACAAATTGGTGATGATTTTCATTTGATGAAGATGCTTAAATTAAAATATGATGCTTGTGCAGAATATCGTATATAAGAGGTATTATTTTTACTGTGAAGCAATGAGCAGTGGCACACCTAGCATCACATCATGGTGCACTGCTCTAAGCCATCTAAACCAGTGCTTCCCAAACTTTTTCAAGCAACAGCCCACTAAGTCTGAAAAAATTGGTTGTCTGTAAAGTCGGTTTACGGACGATAGTTTAACGTGACAACGTCATAAGAAAACATTGATGTAATGATTGCATACTTTTATGAATAAAATGGAATCATTTTTATTGAATTATCATTATTTTGTATGGATACGTAGAAGGAGTGAAATGAAATCTACAATTTTTTATTGATATATTTTATTCGCACTCATTAATTCAAATATGTTTATTACTTTGATGAACAGTTTATTTACAAGTAACAATGTGCTTTTAGCAATTTATTTACAACTTTTATACATGTGTGATATTTAACGTCTTCCAATCTGTGTTATTCTGTTAAAGATAGGTCGGTGATAGGAAAAGTAGGAAATGAATGGGAGTGTTTCAACTGTAATGTGTCACAATCCGAACGGTAGGCCGATCGTGCCTCTCTATCGCTTATCCGCGCTCTCGCTCGCCTTCGGCGTAACGCGACAAACGGGACAATGAGTCATGTTTTTTCGTGCGTGCAGCGGGCGTTCATCGATTTATTAGACGTTGTCACGTCAAAAATAATTTGCTACCCTTTGAACAAAAAAACATGTTTTGCGGCCGCTCCCAGTTTGTGAAACACTGATCTAAACCACAGTTTATGAACTAAGAATGTTTGATTGTTTTCAAAAACTGATAGCTTTCAAATTTGAGTTGAGAATTGTTATTAGTCCATAGAGGTATCATAAACAGAAACTGATATCTGTTCTTTTTTATCTGTTTATTTTCAGGGATGTTATCGAGAACGGCAACAACGATTTTATGATGCTGCAGCGGTTACTCAAAGAATGCAGTGATAAATATAATACTCAAGTCTTGTAAACAAACCATTTTTCTTCACTTGTGCCATTTGAATTGCTGTGAACTGTCAACATTCGACATTAAAACATTGTGAATGAATTTATTTATGTGTGTTTCATTTAAAAACTAGTTATATTTAAGTTTGTGAACAATTTAACTACGTCTGTTTAGTGTACACCAGAAGTTCCCAACCGGTGGTGAATTTTAGAGTTCCAGGGTAGGAATCATTCAATCCCTACATTCTTTTTTTTTTCCAAAGTTCTTTAACAGCTTAACGACCGTGGACGCGTATTTGCATCTTTGAAAAACAAAGGTTGCTGGCCGGCGGACACATATATGCGTATAGGCAAAGTATTTGGAAGCTAAGAAAATTATATTTTGTAAAGATATCTCAATTTGCTTACAAATTATTGTGAATTTAGTAAAATTACAATTTTTGCTAATTGTTCACAAAATTTTATTTCGCCAGGTGAAATTTTATAAAAAAAACGTGCGGTCGTTAAGCTGTTAATTTTTGACTTCGACTAAAGGAGCTTGGTGGAATTAAATTTGAATCATTCATATTATGTACATTCACAGAAGTTTCGTCACTAACGACCCTGGTTTCGCCTTCCGACTTTTTCAGGCGTTCAAGTCCATCCGTGCACTTGAACGTCTGAAGATTTCGAAAGGCGAAACCCAGGGTGTTAGTGAAAAAAATCTGTGTGAATGTACAATAATTTGAATAGCTCAAATTTAAAGTTCTTTAGAATTATTGTTTTAAATACAACCCATGTTCATCAATTAGTTTTCATAAAATCATTTCACATGCACATGGACGACATTTTTGAATACCCTGTAATTCTACTGACGTTTTGTCGATTGAAATATGTTTCAGTAATTAGTAAAAATTTATGATATTACGTTCATAAATACCTGCATATAAAAAAATAATTTCAAAATTACATATATTTATATTATTTCAAATATACCTTTTGAGTTAGACTATCTTGGGTAGGGGAGGAATTATATTTTGAAAAATGGTATAAGGAGGGAATGTATCAAAAAAGGTTGGGAATCCCTGGTGTCTATTGAACTAACTAATCAATGTGTAATAAGTACTGGAGCGCTGCCGGTAATGGTGGGCATCCTGTCGCTTAACTTGCATATTATTTGCAAAACCGGCTTGTTCAGAAATTGGGAAAAGATGAACCGTGAATGTAATTTAGTAATAGAATACATTTTTTAAGTATTTTTAGAAAGCAGCCTCAAACCTGGCTTGATAACATACAACGTATTCCAAAGTAATGTAATGTTTTACAAAATGAAATTCAAGCCGGGTTTACAAATAATAGCCTCATATACAGGTGAGAGGTGCAACGACTGCTGCTGGGGGGGTTATCATACTTACGGTTATAAACTCCTTTCCTCTATCAAATGGCAAATGGAGGTATCACAGGGACTTACTTCCTCCTATTGGACTAGCCAATTCATTTCAGGATACGGCAGTTCCGCTGCCAAGCTCTTGCGTTCACATCTTCTGGGATTGTCTTATCATGAATAATGAACGGGAGGAATTAATCAAATCAGTCAGACCTACAGGTTATTTTGACTTGGTAGCTAATATGGAAAACTTCTTGCCTTTAATTTATCTTTTTTACACGGTATTGTGTGGATTTTTTCACCATGTAACAAGAGAGTCCTTTAAAAAAAGTAGAGATTCGAGTGGCTGAATCGACAAGCAGTTTCTTTTGAAATGACTCCATTAGAAGTTAATTGACAAAGCATAGGGAGCGAAGACTACTTACTACTTTATTGTATTGAGAATTTTGCGGCTTACAGTGGCTGATAAGGTAAAATAATATCATCTATAGCGGTTAACAGGTTGAATAATTTAATATCTGATTCCTAGTCAAGTCTTACTAGTGACGTTTTGTTTTTAATAAATTAACGTTTCAAAAAAGTTAAGAATGCTTTTCTTTGATTATATTTGATCTCTATTCAAGATATGCAAGAAAGAATTTTTACAATGCAAAAATATCTCCAGGATATTGGTTGTTATAGCACACAATTGCGTTCCAGAATTTTTCTTCTTTCTTGGCCCCTGTCTGTCCTCTGCAAGTATCAATAGCCGCTGAGAACTTTGCAGGGTCTGTTTGCGGAGGAATAATCTTCAAACCGGCTTCTTTATCCATGTCACCATCTTCGGTGGCAATTTTTAGGAGCTTATACACACAAAAGGCATACTTTTGAAGTTTGGGATCAACGATGCTGAAATCTCCGGCCCTGACTTTAAGCACACACAAAGGATTCACCATGGAGTACCCTAAGCATGCTGTGCGGATAGCGTAGACACCTGCCCACTGAACAGCAGATTGGCTCTGAAAAAACCAGAACAATTTGCAATTTTTGATTGAATTAGCATTGTTTTGCTCTATATCATAATAAAGTGAAGAATAGCAAATTATTATCACCCATAATTTTGGAATCGCAATATTTTATAATTCCTGTTGAATGTTTTTTTTATTTTTATATTCTTTTCTTTTTGGTTCAGTACTTACTGACAGCTTTGGCTGCAAAAAATCCGATTGAAAATAAATGAGGCAAAATTTATTTACGAGTTTAGAAATCCTTTTCCTTTCGCACCCAGATGTAATTTTGTCTTGTGATTGATAAAAAAATTAAATGCAGAATCTCATATGTTCCGAAATGGTTTATTTATTATAGTCACGAAAAATAGCATTATGAGAATAATTAACCTTTGCAATGCAAAAATTACACAAATTTGTCTAGGAACACTGTATACCCCATCGCTCCTCAATCCTATTTTCGACGTTTCAGTACTCAAGTGTTCGCTTCATTTCAATTTAATTTATTATATGACAATTCTTTAATTTAAATAATTACAATAACTGACATTAATAATAATGTTGAATAAGATTTTTTCTTTTATTGGCTGCGTAGGGGGAAAATTGATCATTTGCACCATTAAAAATAAATTTAACAATGGAAGAATTGACAGTTATCACTTTAAAAGTTATGAATCCTGATTGATTTATTTTAAGGCTTTTATGAATTTCTAATAATTCTTACGTTTATTCGTTTTCGATCCTTTATTATTATACGTTATTTGATCAAATACTATCTTACCTGAACTACAGCCAGCGCACTAGCAAGAATAACAAAAGTTACCTTCATCCTATCACAATTGTTCAATTTCATTTTGATTGAGACACAACTTATATACGATCATCCATTTATTTACATAAGATATAAGCAAACATTTCAAAGGTGGTTTCGAAATGAATATTCCATTTAAAATGCGATAATTTTTATTTTAGCTAAACTAAATATTGTTTAAGTGGACTTAAAACATTTTTTTAATCATACCAAAGATCAAATCTTCTATGATACAATTAGGGTACGTTTATATCAGCTGAGAAGTCGTAAAAAATAACCACGATTCCGACTGATTTAATATATGTAGATGGCGTATTTAATAATAATGTCTTATAAAATACATACCTTTTTGTATTACAATCAAATTTTAAAAAAAAGGAATTCTAGTTACCTGCATATATTAACAGCATATTTAAAACCCTCTTTCTTCAGGAGCATAGAGTCCCATGCGGTGCCTCAAAGATTATTTGTCACGTGTCAATCGCTTTGCTTCCTCTCGTGACAAGCCAGCATCCTTTAGTTCTGCCGAGTACAACCAGTGGCTAATCCATGACTGTCAAACTCATCCGCACTGAGCACAGTTCAATGTCTACACAAATCTGCTGGCTGACTTAACAGGACAATCCGTTCCCTAAACACCGAGTTTCTCACAATATTCAACCATATTATCCCTGATATCCAAACACTAGAATTTATTCTAGTGGTTAGGAGTTTTCGGTGTCACAGACATCCGCGCCTTCAAATACAAACCCATCACTTTAACGGTGTTAACTGCCAATTCTTAGTGGAAATGCAAATCATTTATGAAAGTGTCCATACCAGGTTTTGAACCTTTAGACACTGCAACTGATGACCTTGCTGTCTATTTGACTACAGTCGTGGTTTTTTATAACTTATATAAAAATACAAAATAAATATATCGAAGACTACCTATCAAATATGAACTACCTTTGAATGTAGCCTATTATATTTCCGCCAAAAACTGAAAACATTTGAATCAACAGTGAAAAACAGATGAAATAATATTTTTAATGACTTGCAAATAGTCTTAAATGTTCTTAATTATCATAAATTAACATTTGTCATGACTCTGCACTTTTAAATGCGTTCCGCTTTGACTCTCCACCTTGTAATAATTTGTTATGAATAAATTATTATTGTAGTCTTTATTTCAATGTTTTTTGAAGTGGTGAGTTGTCAAAAAATTGTAATCACTCAAAACAATTTGTGGGGAAATGACATCACAAAAACAAACACAACTCACGAGTGTTAATTACTCTGCTAGAGAACTGCCAGGTAATATGCTAGTGTTCTTCAGAGTGTGCTGTGTAATTACTTTCTAAAATATATATTTAATGCTGTACTCGTCACAATCCCCCTATGGATTCACAGCCCTATCCTGAGCTTATCCTATAAAAAATGATCATTAAGTCCTTTCGTATAATTACTAGGAATGTATAAAGAGCAGTTACCAAAAACTTCATTGCTATGCATTTAAGTGTGCTGAAATGAACAGTTTAATCTTGGAAAGCTTATATAAGTTGACATCTACTAGTTCACTGTAGCAAAGTTATTGAACGCATCGAAATTTGTCCTCATTGTTCAACTGATATGATTAACTTTGTACATTTACAATATGACATATCACTTAATCGGCGAACCTAAAAGAGCTTCACAGTGAAACTACTGGCCAGTTATGAGTTGGCTATTTTTGTGTTAACCATTTTTCCTGTCAGATTTGTCTTCAGCTTACCCTCCGGATACAACTGATGTTTTATTATAACTGTGATTCATTGTTAGTTTGCATTACCACTGTGCTGTGGAGTTTCACGAAGCCGGGAGGGTAAGGTTAACTCAGAATTAAATAAACCACACATTTCGGTACTTAAATAAAGTCACCCATTTATTAAAAGATTACAACGATAAAGTCTTTATATTGTTTAACCCTTCAAGCGCGTATAACTCAGAAATGCATTTTCAGTCCCAAGGACGGATTATATTTTTTAGGAAGGTAGTGGTAAAATTGATATTATATTTTATGCCAAAAAAATCAATTAACACATTCAAAAGCAGTGGTTTTTATGTGCAGCCACCGCAGCAAAATCCTGCGGTGACCAACAGTAAAGTTTTTTTAGTAAATGCAACTACTATTTTTATCACATCTCAAAACAAAAATTCGGTGCGGTCACATGACATTTCCATAGATTTCACGTGAGAAACAATGTTCTAGAGCCAGTGGAATATTTTTCTCAATCACAATGAACAACAGAATAAGCATATTATGAAAATAAAGAAACTCAAAATATTGTTTTACGATTTAGTCAACGTTGCAAATAAATTGAATTGAGATAAATGACTTAATAATTCACTAAAAAAATGAGACAAATAATAATGATCACTTTTTTACAACTATGAGTCAAATTTGGGTCAGGCATATCTCAAAACTACCAATTTATAGCTGTATGGAAATAAGCCATCGATATGATACATTTAACAATGTTTTGGACTAAAAAAGCATTCATAACTGGAACTAAAAAAAAGTCTTTACAGAACTCAATTTATTTTTTCAGTGAACTATTGCGATTATAGATCAAATGATAAAACGGGTCATTGGGACTCGTTATAAATATGATGTCATACGGGTTTGACGAGTTAAACAAAGAGAAACACATCTAATTTTATATTACACTGAATAGACACCACATGTATAATGTGGACACATAAGATAATTAGCATCTTTGCAAGTATAATATTATCGGAAGATCTTTGATAAATTAAAAAATGAGAATTACCGTACACAGGCTGTAGTACAACACACATGAAGAAGTGGTGTTTATCCTGGGCTTCATGATGTTCTATACTAAATTTTAAGCTCGATGAATGAAAGTGTATAATATGTATTAAGGTAAAAGAAGCATCGCATACTTATCAATTCTCGGTAGAAAGGCATTACATTAAAAAATAAAATACTTTTTTCTTAATAAAGATCAGGATCGGATTCGCTTATCACAAGCAGTGGTGGCTTACACTGTAAGCGCAGGAGGACCGCGGTTGGGGCCTCAAAAATAGCATTTATAATAAACTCATTTATTTTCCCCAAGTGCATAATCTGCCACTGATCAAAAGCCGTTATTAAACAATGTGAAATAAGTGTAACAAAAGAGTTTTAATTTTTAACGCGTATTTGTTTAATTTTCCAAATTTTTCAGAACAGAGAAAATTATAACTATTTAACCATCAAGTTGAATTTGATGTACCTAAAATACCCTTTTTTAAATTTAATTTGTAAGTAAAAGTGTATTGTTGAAAATGTTAAATTTCACTCAAGTGCTATTTCCTACAATAAATTATCTTTCCAAACTTATATGTATTGTTATATCACTCATTAATGCAGCGCATATAATTTTTTTTTTTTAAATATTCATATTTCCGTTGTTTATTCATTATTTCGTAGTGAACCTGCGGCGAGTGTTTTAAATTCGGGGGTTCTTTTTATTTTTTGTTTGAATTCGTGAATCTCGAATATCAATAATCGGCCATAAATCGGAGCATCGGGATCAGAGACCGCAAAGTTCTGAACAGGAAGGGAATCTTTTGGTTCTCAAGCTGTTAGAAAAGCTTTCGTCAAGCAATTCTTGCAATTAAATACTAAAGCATTCTTTATTTTCTTTCCGATCATAAACCTTTAGAGGAGTAAATAGATCTTTACTGACAATATTGTGACTTTTTTCCAATGAATTCATTCTTAAAGCATACATATATATGCTCACAGACGGACATTCTTGTGTTGAGTTAAAAGTATGTCTATTCCCGTTTACAGAAAAATGGCGCAGACGTACATGTCCATACTCCCCTTTTCTAAAGGTTAAAAAGTAAGATATAAATGCACGAAATAAAGTAATAATAGACAATATTTTCCAAAAAATTTTATTCCCCTTGAAAGGTATAATTATAAATAAGCCTATTGAGCCCTGGCAACTTCAAATTGATGACTGCGAAATGCGACCGTGACAGTTTCTTTAATTTGTTATAAATATTATGAAAAATACACATTAATATAATATACATATAATAGCTTAATTAGACATATTAAAAATGTTTTTTATGACTATAAAAATATATCTAACGATTTTGAATGTTATGAAATCGATTGAAAATTAACTCAGGGGTCAGCGGGTCAAATTTATTTATAAAATAATAATCATTTCATTCAACGGGAAATAAAACTTTGCAGGGCCATCTTTATTTATAGATAATTGAATTTAAAATAAGAAACTAACTTTACTGCTATTCCAAAATATGTAATAGCAGTTTTCTAGAACAGACATAGAATAATAGTTAACCATAAATATTTGTCATGAGTATAAACTATTGTTTACAATTATTATGATAAAATCAATACTTATATACTAAGGAATATTTAACAAAATCTTTGATCGCTCACCACCGCCTCTGTATTTATCCAGTCAATAGCGAGTTCGAAACTCTTAAATGCTAACGGAGGGCGTAACGAAACGTGACAGCGACAGAATGTAAAAACTTTACCAGGGTGCTGATCAATGCTCCTTCTAACACAAGAGGTTAACTGTGCGGACTGATCAAATATCAATTTAATAACCGTCTTGTAGGCGCGGGGGGCTTTCCAACTTCTGTGCGGCCTTAGCTTAGAGGGAACGTTGGTGCTGATTCACAAGTTGTGATGGTAGCACAATGGCAATTAAAAAGAGGGAGCGGGTGTTTAAATGCAGCACCACCTCCTTGACTTCTAGTATTGCGATTTATGTGTATCAAAGCCGCTTTCTCTACCAGAAGAATATTTAAATTTATTTGCTTCTGTGAAATATTGAAGTGTCTTCAGTGTTTACTGTTTTAATAATGTAAATCTTGTAAGAATTTATTTAAATACTACGATCATTGATGATATTTAATCCCCCTTGCTTACATTGTGTTACTGTTACATCTACATGATTGCCCTCCAGATCGAATCGAGAAGTTAATATGTTTCAATCTCAGGTTTCACAGAAATAAATAACCACACAGTTAATATAATATCTTATTCATAATTACGTACTAATCAAGCAGGTAAGAGATTTTTTTTTCTTTAATTACTTAAGCGATATAAAAACAACTTTGGAGAGAAGACAAAGATAGAAATGTTTCCAGTAAATCAATTTTCGTCATAATTCAAACAAACATTTTCAGCAAAGAATTATTATACAAATAATTCAAAGAATATAGTTGCAATCGAGAATCTGTATGCGTCAACTAAATGTCCGCCTGCCGTTATGATCGGCTTGCAAGTAATGATAGATTATCACTCAAGAGTTAAAAACAAGGTACTGTAAATTATTATAGACGAGTGCTTGACTGCGGCACAAACGTCAGTCAATGATCACTCCTTCCAAAATGTAGATCCAGCCTGCTGAGATGATGCGTTTGGGAAGAGCTTTGTTCAACACAATTGTTTCGGATATTGGCATATTCTATTCAAAAACTCATCTTAAACTCAAGCTAAAATGATTTCAATGTAGATTTTGTAAGAATCGACATGGTAGACTCCCTGAACAATTGCTACGTTTTTATTATTTGTCATATTACAAAAGCAATAAATTTGTATTCTGTAATGCGAAATATAAATATATAAAAATTATTTGATTTCACACGACACAATCTAATGTACCATTGTTTTAAGATTTCAATGCTAGTAATAAGTCAAAGCTAACCATAAAAATAATAAATTCAGCTGCCTTTCTTTTACACTGATATCTAACACAATATCGTCATGGCACGATGATGAATCAAAAATGTTTGTTTGAATGATTGAACATTATTGCAATAATTCAATAAACAAATTGTGTTGATTTAAATTTTAAGCACACCTACATACATTTGACACTTATTTTAAACAATAAATTAATACATTCACTTCAGATTACCCCACGAAAAAAAAACCATGACCGAGGAGTACTCGTAGAAGAGCTCATGTTCTTGAGCGTTAACGATGCGGGGTTTCTTCGCCTCGGTTTCCTTTCCAGCCCCGGTGTCGTCCGGTGAATTTTTTCGAGGCATATTTTCCAGTCCGATTTCTCCCATTCCGAAACATCCGACGGTTTTAGTGTCTGGGAAGTGTTTCATGAAGGTGGCCTCTTCAAAATCATGGGTGTCGGTCCGGCCGACGCACGACAATTTAACGGCGGCACTGTACTCTCGCCTAGGTATCAATTCTGACATCTTTAAAACAAAAAAGGCACATGTTAATTGTGAAGGTTCGAAGAATAAATAGAGCAACTGTATTTTTGGATTTGATAAGGGTACAGGGGATGTGATTAAAAACACAGTGATAATAAAATTTAGTTTTGTATAGCATTTCTTCCCAACCTTTTTAATGTCATGGACCCCTAAATCTGAAAACAATAATCTGCAAAGCTCCGAAGAAAAAATATTTGACATGTTTATATTTTATCACAAAGAATGTTGAAAGAATGAAAATTTTCACGGGCCCCAGGTTGGGAAGCACTGTCGTATAGGAAGTATTTTTTGAAATTAGCAATAATTTTTCAAGCTTATTGGGTGGCATTAATGTAAGTGCTGTGGTTTCAACAAGACAGTGCAACATTTCACACAGCATGCGCCATGAACTGCCTATTGCTAAATCGAAAAACAACCCTTTCAAAAAACACCCTATCTATACTCTTTACCAGTGGAGAGGAACCTACGGCCTCTTGGCTACTCTGATGCAGCCTTTTGACTTGATCGAAATATTCTCTTTGATCAAAAAATCATAAGCAAGCGTTTGGAAAAAGAGCGTAATCAACCCATTATATGTCCGACAGTCGAAAAAAAAAGTGGGGTGTCAACGTTTTCTTTACTGCGGCCTTATGTTGAATCAGATAAATTAATGTTCCCCACCCCTGCTCAATACCAATGTTTCTTAACATTTTTACATTCGCAGACCATCAACATTGGAATAAATATTTATATAATTGATTTTTTTATTCAAAACAATTAATTTTGCAACACAGTGTGCTGATATAATTAGATGCCAATGTGTAATTTTCTTTCAAACACATTAAAAGATTGATGTTTATTTGCTAATTTATATGCAGTTGATTTTTCTTGCCGATATTACTTTTTCGCAAGATAATGATTTAAAAAATATATTTTCAATCGTCTCTGTTTCGGTTTGAAAAAAAAATACGAATATTGATTTGAAATATTATGAATGTCGA
The DNA here is from genome assembly GCA_031772345.1 of Himalopsyche anomala. Lineage (NCBI taxonomy): Eukaryota > Metazoa > Arthropoda > Insecta > Trichoptera > Rhyacophilidae > Himalopsyche > Himalopsyche anomala. The sequence continues at coordinate 2,162,005 of CM062831.1, read as the reverse complement.
GAAAAAAGGTGCTGGAACGCCGTTCCATTGCGTTACATGGGGTAAAAAGCACTGCATGAATAATGATAAGTGACAAAGGTCTATATTTTTGTGTGATACACAATCATACTGGTCATTATTAACCTGATCTGTGCCGCGCAGTATTAATATGGCCGTGCATGGAGGCTGTGATTTTCTTTCAAAAAATAAAACCTAATAAATATGTACTTTTTGGACATATAATATTAGTACATCACAAACACTTACCATATAAATACACGATGGGTCATTTCAGTCATCATTTATCCAAAAACGGAAATTACCGCCAAGGAATTATAGCCCTGCTAGCAACAAATTTGAACACAACAAAAAAGCTTTTTTTAAAGTCGTATTGTAGATTACAAAACATTATCTTTTAAGTTTAAGTATCACACTATGATACCAAGAGATGTCACTATATGCAAGATATTTTAAAATTATTAAATACGTTTCTTGTGGCCTTTAAACCGTGTCTCAAGTACTGCGTGTAAACACGCACATTTTGTATGGCCGGCCCTACGAGCACGAAATTGTTTGGCATGTTAACACGTCGGTGGCAGAGAACCGGTTAAGACTCCATGGTGCTTGAATTCTTAAAAAAATCAACAACATTATACTTATATTTCACCTGAGCAATATTGGCTGTTATTTCTTGTTTGTTAGCCGTCTTCAGAGCGGTTATCTTGGAGAAAACATCAAAGTTGAGCAGCGTGTCGGGAACGCTTTTGTCGGTTCCTATTGCTATAACTGTCACAACTCGGAATTTAGGGTCTTCATTGAAATTGGTGATATGAGTGCCCTCCACCATGCACCCGCCAACGGCAAACGGATGTTCTTCTCCCTGCCTGAAACAAATAATGTATTCTCTGTATTCCCTCGGAAGAAAAAAATTGTAAAGAGTTTTGGAGGCATCCACTCAAATCATTCACCTGTTGCCCTTTGATGAGTATTGCCGTACCCGTACGGCGGCGTAGCGTGTGATCTATTATCTATTGCCATTCTCATGATTTTTATTGAATTTTTGTTATTTCTTCAGATATGGTTACTAGACACATCCACCAGTGACTTTTGGCCGCCACATTATTTTTATTGTGTTGCAAATAAGCAGAAGAAAAGGCTTTTTAATTACATTAGTAAACAAATCGGTAGCCATTAGGGATTCTGAAGTCTCAGGGTTTTCGAAGTCCCGGGACTCGAAGTGTGATAAAGTCAAAGTCCCAGGACATCCCGGGACTCGAGACTTTTATTTCCCCTTCAATAAAATTATAATTTTGTTTCGTCAAGGTATTGTAAAAAATAATAAACTGAGAATAATTTTTAACACACCTGGCTTCAACGTCTGCTATAAAATTTTTGATGATGTAATTATGTGAATATTGGAATTTTCGGCCAGGAAAGATCAGAAGACACTTGATATGCTCTGTTTCCATAATATTCTTTAGTCCATCACTGATGCTGCTTTCGTTGGACGGATGAATAATGATACTTTGGCAAATTTTGTGTACTCTCACTCCCTTGATGTGCGGAAAATAAATACCTCCGATGAAGTCTTCCTCTACTGTTGACAAAATTCAGACATGGTTATTTAAGGTTGTATGTGATGCCAGGAAGAATTTGGAGGAAGCGAAAGACTGGATGTAGACAGAGAACTTTGGAGACATCGTCCAGTGGTCATTTGATCCGAAAATGGACCAGAAATGGCAACAAAATAAAAATGAAGCTGACATCCTAACATACATAACGTATGTCAGGCCGTCCTAAATAAGTACTATGGGCATGGGAATACCACTACTGTTAAGCTTGCTGTGTGAAATGCGCACATCACATAAATAAATAAAAGAGAAATGCAACAATGATGAAAATAGACTTACTCGTTACCGAGAATCCAGATTTGATGGCGGGATAAATTACTTCATCGCATGTGATCCCTATTAGAGCAGACGATGGATATGATAATTTAATGTGGACGTAGTCCAACACTGAAAATAATTGGTTCATTCAAAACGTTAATGGGATTTAAAATAGTTTCATAATAACTTACGTGACATAAAGTGATGGAATTTTGAAATGCAATTATAAAATCTGAATAGATCTACAGAAATATCCGAATAGAAGATAGAAAATTGTTGAAAGAAATTATGTATTCATAAAATTTATGTGGATTAACACATTAAATCAAGGGTGTCCAACCTTTTTTGCCTTGGGATCGACTTTTCAATCTTAAGTTTTCTTGCGATCGACTTCTAACATGATTTTTATAAAAAAAATATTTAGGGTGTTTTTTTCTCTTCAAACTTAGAAATGTTTATTTTAAATGCGAAATACATATCATTAGATAGGTATGTGATTACAAAATAATTCAATTTTAGTATTTTTGTATATTTTTCGAAATTCACGGAAGCTTTCGGGATCGACCAAATTTTTCTTTTGGGATCGACTGGTTGGACACCCATGCATTAACCTTTTTCATGCCAGAGGGCCGAAAAATCGGCCCTCTCTACCTATGCGAAAAAAGTCTCGAGTCCCGGGACTTTGAAAACCCCGAGACTTCAGAATCCCTAGTTGACAATGCTCGCAATGAGCAAAACCAGTCCTGACCTTTTAAATAAAGTGGAATAAAGTACAAAGGAATATTGTGTTTTTATTAATGAATACTTCTGTTTCTATGTATAGTTTAACCTTGTATGGCTAACCTTTACCATTTACTGCAGTTTCTACATCACATGTTAAATTGTTCTGTTCCTATGGGAAAAACAGCACAGTATTATTAGAATCTACTTACTTTTAAATCGAAATTTAGGATCCGATTCATAGCCTGGGTAATACTTAGCCGGAAATTTCTTCGACATGGCATTCTCATTCAAAAAAGCCAATATCAACATCGGCTCCGTTTTTGGCTCATTGTCAATTTTATAGATAATACATTGAGCTCTATCATGACTTCGCAAACTGAAGTGTTGTGGAGTCAAATTAAATTTACTTAGGTTTTTGGCTGCATCATTCCATAACTTGGACACCAACGATGCCAACTTGAGATCTTGCCATTTCAAGTTCCGCAGTATCTGCTTCACTATTACGTAATTTAACATTACAGAGTCGGAAGCGTTGGCAACTTGGACATCCAGGGTTTCTTGTCCCTCGTCAATGTTATCAATCGACTCGGAATGGTATTTGAGAAGCTTGATAATTTCAGTATAATTTTTGGGTGGTTTGAATTTCTCACATGTTTTTATTTTAAAACATCTTTTCGATGAAAGCCATCGACGGTTTTCCATTTTAAGCTATAGAATTTATTTTTTTAGCAAGATCAAAAAAAAAAGAAAAATGCGTATAAAATGTTTCGAGTATAATCCTTATAATTCTGTTATGATTTGATCGTCGTGGTGTCTTTGTATCGGGTCACCTTTGAGTAACGCGATTATCAAGCAGTACAAATATACGAAAAAAAATAAGAGATAGTATCCCAAATAAATCAGCACATCCCTCAGATGCTTCCACAGTTGATCGCGATTGTGGATTTCGGTGGGATCGTAGACCCCCAGGTTTCCTTTTGGCACACTGAAGTATTCATATAGCAACCAAATTAAAAGAGGCAAAGACAATAAGGTCAGCAGCCACTGTCCGTCGATTAATAGTAAAAATGACAGCAGTGCGTGTGCGCTTAACTTTGCGATCACCCAAAAGTTCAGCTTAGAACAGCATTCGAGAGCGTTCAGATAGTCGCACTCCAAATCGGAGAGGGTGACCACATAATAAACAAGAAGAAACAATAGAGCACCGTTGTCAACGAGGGCGAACGCGAATAACAATCCCTCCGACAGCATACTGTGGGGTTTGTATCAGTAATTCAATCTTTCGCCGAATGACTGTTCATTTGTATGTGCAATTTTTATACGATGAACAAGTGCAGATGGCACATAACACTTCTAAAAATGCATACTAGACGAGTATACTAATCTCCGACCAATACTTTGTACCGGCTTGACAGATAGTTTCTCGGAAGATAGACAATTATTAGTTTTGAGATTAGTATTGCTAGTAAACAAGTTATTGTTTACCGTTGTCTATTGATGTTCTTCATAAAGTTTTATAAATATAAGCTATTACATATCCTTAGCCACATATTTTTTAAAACACAAACCAGTAACATCATATGTTTTCGTCCAATAACGAATTATGAATTGAATTTCGGGAACTTTTATTTATTTCATAGAGAAATTTGAATATTATGTCTAAAATTTATAATAGAAATTTAATAGAATATTGTCTTTCTAGAATGTTTTTTTTTTGTTAAGAAGATTAATAACATTCTTAGAATGCAATGAATAAAAGTCATTTTTTTCAAAAAAATTGACTTTTATTTCCAGATTTTAAAAATAAAAATTAACTTACATAAATAAATCATACTCACAAGGCTTTTTAATTCGCATAACAAAAAATACATTACATATTCATTTTATTTTTTTTTAAATTTTGCTAAACATATGCCATGAAGATCTTCATTTTACAAATAGTGCGAGATCTTCTACATTTATTAATTCCTGACTATTTTCATGAAGTACTTACACAAGTGTTTTCCGTCTTGCCTGGTAGTACCTATATTCCGTAGAACATAGTTTGGGAAGCCATGTATAAACTTATACTCACCACCAGATGTTCAATATACAGCGAATGCATCATTTTAAGTGATGACAAAGCTATTTGCGAAAAAAATATTAACTTTTCTGGTTCTAAGCTCAAGAAATGCGACCCCAATACCCACATTTTCTTAATATCTATTTTAATATGGGTGATACAATGTTTATAATTAAGGTTTTCTTATATCATAGTATTTTGGACCTTTTGTAGTTTATATAAATACGCGATAACGCTATAATACGATAAACGCCCGCGATAAGCGATCGTTCATAAGACAGCTGGGCTAAACTCGTCAATTGCAATTTCATATGTGTGCTGGGATGACATCTTTTTTACGCGCAACTTAAAATATGATTATTTATTAAAAAACCACAGATTTTTATAAAAAAAATGTATGAAGAATGATGCATAGAGATATTTTAAAGCCCTTTGACTATTTTTTTTTTGAAATTCATAAGAATAAGGCTAATAATGAGGAAACCACTGGGGTCCCTAAACGACCCCCATCGGATGAGAAGTATTTTTCTAGTCTCCGAGCCACGAGAGTTAAAGAAGCTTGAAGCTGATAGTCTGCGTCAGATTTTCCACATATACTGGCTGGGCCGATCTATTCACACAAATTCCTTTATCTCGTATCCTAAAAAAATAATTTGCCAAATAATCTGGTTATGTTCTATGTTTAGCATGAAGGATATGATGGCATGGATGGAAACGTCTTTGCTTCCTTTCTTATTAACTTCCTATAGCAGCGGTCGGAAAACTTTTTGAGCTCACGAACCATTAAATTCACAATTTTAATCCAGCGGACCACTACCTGGATTCTTGTGTTAAATATTTTATATTGAAATAAAAGTGATCAAATTCGTCTAAAAATGTATCTAGTTCATAAATAGTGTCAGATTTCTTTGCGGACCACAAAGGCTTTCTCGCGGACCACACTTTGCCGACCGCTGTCCTATAGGATATTGAGGGCAAAACCATTCCAGTGGTGATTTACAACAATAGCGGTATAACCTAGTGCTGAATAAAGTATAAAAACACTCTCGAAAACTATTTTGAGATGCGAGGTTGAAGAAAATTACTGACGAAATCTCCTTATAATGTCTTTTCATTATAACTTATAAGGGTGGTGAAAATGAAACATGTTTTTGATTACTAACATATAATAATATAAAACTTTATTGGTTAAAACTCCATTCTCCATTATCGCGTAATTTTATTTATCAACAATATAACATAATTGTATAAACATTAACTATTTACATAAACCTAGCACATCATCTATATTACATTTTATTACTATTGTAAAATATTTTCAGTACGTAATAAGCATTTATATATCGATATACAGTGATATATATTATTATATTTTATTTTAAAAGGAACATTATTTTGTGTTCGCCTATGAATATTATGCATACTGAAAGCAAAATAAGGCATAAATAAAATTTCATAAGTATATTTGCTGCTTTAGCTTATTCTTTACAATTCATTACATGAAACACGTATTTACAGTAAATTAATTAAGAACTTTCACAAACACATCAGTTGTGATCAAATTAAAAAGTTAATATTATACTCTGTGACAAGAAGGTTAAAGTATCAAAATTAACAGTAAGTGTACTATGATCATAATATCCAATGTCTTTGTCAGAATATATATCTGGGGCTTAGTGCTAGAAGTGCCTATGTCAAATATATCAAATATTCAGTAGAGGCAATTGTTTGTTTGTTTTCTGTATCTATTAGAGGTCTGCACGGGCCAAAATTTTACAAAACTACCCGGTCCGAGCCCGAAAAACTCACGCCCGACCCGGCCTGGGCCCGAGTCTAATGCCGCACTTGTTACCCGAACCCGACCCGAAGCACCGAGAAATTTGAAATCCTCGATTTGGTATACTTTTTCCCCAGATTATCTCCGAAAGTCCTTTTTTTTTTTTTTTTAGCTCACCGAGGAATTTGAAATCCTCGATTCGGTATACTTTTTCCCCAGATTATCTCCGAAAGTCCTTTTTTTTTTTTTTAGCTCACCGAGGAATTTGAAATCCTCAATTTGGTATATTTTTCCCAACATTATATCCCAAATTCCAAAGCCCGGCCCGGCCCGAGCCCGACTCTCGATTGCGCTTACCCGCCCGAGCCTCGAGTCGGGTAAGAGCCCGTGGGCCAGGCCCGGGCCCGTGCAGACCTCTAGTATCTATGTAGTACAGTGGTGATTTTTTGTACTTTAACTGGTGAACATAGACACTTCTTAGACTAATAAATCTCAACATCTGATTATCTATGTAAACATAGACATTTAGACATATAAATTAGCTTTCCTTCTGTTTTATTAATTTTAAATCAAATTATATAGGGATTTCTAGCATAAAAATAAATATTTTCTGATTCTTAACTCCAAATGGCCAAAATCTGACATAGGTACTTTTAGCATTATGGCCCAGATGAAGAATATCTCGAGTTATGTGAATTGGTAGGGACCCCGGAAATGTCTTTACATGATGGAACTATCTGGCTTGTATAAAATTGAAATTTTGTCAAGATTGAAAGTCAAGATCATTTTTAAAAAAAATACAAATTTTAATACAGCAAAAATTAACTGTGTACAATTTCTGTAATGTCAAAAGTCTGAATTTAAAAAAATGGTACAAAGACAACTTTACTTTCTCGGTGCAGAGTATAACAATACCTTCAACTAATAACGATAGCATACTGAATATTAATAAGTACGCATAGTCCTAATAAGTATTTTTTACAATATGTCTTGTTTAGCTTTACACTCTACATCATTTTATAAAATCAATTTTCATTTAAAGCATTTGTTTAAAAATGGTGTTATCAATAAATTGTTCATTTTACAATTCGTTGTCTGAAATTATTTGAAATAAATTTTTTTCGCCACAAATACATAATTTTACTAAAAAGTTTCCAAAAGCGGTCACTGTAGCCAGATTCAACAAGATTCGCTAAGTCTGAGAGTCACAGTTGTAATCAGTCATAGCCTAGTGTCAGTTATCAAAGATCCAATTGTTTTTTACTTGGCAATATTGATGAGATTTTTTTTACAGAAATAACATTTCAAATATTTGCAGGAGGTATGATGCTAAATTTATCGATTGAGTTATTTTTTACAGACAATTATTTGTTGTATACATTTTACCAATTGTAAATTAATACTTCGAGAGTGGGTTATTTTATATTAAACTATTTTTTTTTCATATTTTTGATTATTTTTACTATTACTTTACACAAAAATATAATGATATATATTTTGATTATGCAATAATCTAGGAAAAATATTACTTATTATTGTTAGAAGTAAATGTTTTTAATAAGTCAAAAGTGTAAATGAACTGACTTTTTATTATTTGAATATTTTTCTATAGCTATTACTTTCAATTTGGGCCAAGATCATTATTGCGTTCACATGTCGGCCTGTGGCTCTCTCTACTGGTGTCAATTCAACGAAAGTAATATTATATGACTACTAAGGGTTTATACAAAAACCAACTTTTGAAAAAACCGGTTGTCGAATGTCAACATTGTTCAAAAACTGGTTTTCTTCGGTTTTCAAAGTTTTACAAAAAATAGATAATTCAATTAAAATAGCAAGAAAAAGTTCAATTTTTTTTGTTGTTTATGCATATACATAATAATGCACAACAAGAAATTATTTAGTGTTACTCTTCAGAAAATATGATTTAAGAAAACACAAAGCGTCCACTGATCGTTTTGTAACAAAATTTCTTGATATTGAAAATACCCTTTCGCTGGGTAATGAATGATGTGAGGCATATGGTCTTTAAGCTACCAAATGAAAGTTCCAAATTTTTTGTACGTTTGTTTATACTCGTTTATGGAAAATTCGGCACAAGCGGTTACGAATATGAAAAACTGGTTTTCGAATTTCACAAATTTAGCCAAAAAACCGGTTTTTGAAAACCGACAAGCCCTAATGACTACCATTTCTTTACAAAACATTACCTTTTTGAAACAAATAATGTGACTAACAAAAATCACACATAGATGTGTTTAGTATCCATATCAGACGAACTAATGATAAATCAATAAAACATACGACAATAACAATAGATAAAAGATGACAAAATACTTTGATGTACATATTATGAATATAAATTACATTAAAATGTAATAATGCTTTCAAACATACTAAACCTGTCCGCAAACAAGCTAATCCACACATTTTAAAATTTTGCAGAGAGTGAGGGTTACTTGCTCACATCTATGGAAATATTTGAAGAATCACAATCCATTTGTTTTTACAATGTTTCTTTTTTTGTTTGTTTTTCAATATTATGTATTGTAAAAACAAATGACTGGCAGAGTATCCAGTTAGAATTGAGCACTGCTAACACTGTTTCCTCGATAGCCAAATAAGCAATTTAACCATTTCGTCTGTTTTCGTTACGCACTAATATGGCTTAGTAAGAATGAATCGAAATGCTCTCCCAAGTGACTCATTTCCCATGTCTAAAATGTACTATATTTTTTTCAAAAAAAAGCATAATTATAATTTGACATTTGAAATTTATACAATATAGTTAAATTTAAATAAATAAATATATTTCACAGAAACAAAGAGTGCTACTAACAATAACTTTGGCATTACAATCTGAACTTATTTTATGTTTTTTTTTATTATTAAACAAATAAAGATCATCACAACCAGGGCTGGATTTGTTGAACTGAATGAAACATGAGATTGTATATTGAAAAAATCACAGGGTGGTAAAAATGTAATGTAGGTGCCAAAAATCATATGGTAACACAAGAATATAAGTTTGTCACTATTTACAGTTACCATGATTTACTTTTGTAGTATACGATTTTTCGTGACGTATCCGCCCTGTCACAGAAACTTGAGGTTGTAGAATAGAATAGAAGTGTAAGTTTATAAATTATAATTCATTCAATACCCTTTTATATATTAAATAGAATCTTTCTAAAATTAGTTTTGAAACCAAAATAAAATCAATGGCAACATTCATTCTTATATTATGCATTACAAAATGTTTTTTTTGTATAATTTATACAAATCAGGAAAAATATAATTATTTCAATCAAGCTTATGTAGTGTAATTTTTTTATTTTAAGTTTATTTTATAGATATTATGTTTAATTATTTGTATCTGTCGAAAAATTTCACATAGTTGGTCTACTTGTCCAGTCTTATGATCACTAAATCATAGATCTGAAAGTTAGAAAATACTTAACACATGATTTTTGAAATGAAGATGTTGCATGCTAATGATAAGGAAATAAAAATATCCTTGCTGGCAAGACTGACATTTGAAAAAACTCATTGTTAATTTATTGTCCGCAGTTAAACCACAAATAAAAACATTGATACAAACTTAAAAGAAACATATAAATAAATCAATTTATTATTTTTTACTGTGAATCCTTGCTGGATATATCTCAAGATATTAAAATGGCATTAAAAATCTCTAAAAACAAGCATCAATTCAAATTGCTAAGCCCATTTGTATTCAAAATAAAATTCCTGGTATGTTATTTCTAATTATTGATTATTTTATTCATTATATAATATATTATAATATATATTATATCATATATTATTAATTGATAAAAACAGATCATCAAATAAAATATGTAATAAAAATTCATACATAAGAAATGCCTTGGTTTCAGAGGCAATGGGTGAATAAATGTTTAATTTCTCTTGGGTTATTTTGTGAAGGCGGATCTTTACTACATCAATCAAGCCACTAGGATTGGAGCTTTGTTTATCAGGTATTTTTTTCCATTTAGAGCCCACAGTGTTAATCCGATTTGAAATAATCAATGTATCAGTGATACTGTGGATTATAAATTCGCCATAATTATGCTATTGCTGCCGCTATGGTCACACAGACCATTGTAAAGAGAGTAGGGTTTATATACCTCAATGGCTAAAAGAAATCCAATGTTTCAAACTCTTGTATGTGCTTCCAGGAAGAATTAAAAACTACCTCAAAAACACCTTACTTGATTTGAAATTCTTGAATGTTTCACTCCGTTTTTTTGTACATCAGAACTTTGCTGGGTAATATATTAATTTGGACCAGCCAATTTATTAATACGGCGAGTCTACTTTAAAAATAACACATATTGTAACATTAATGCGAATTAAAGCTAAGATTTACTGGCAACCTCAATTATATAACGCTTTAAATCTCTCGCCAGATGAGACACGTCAACGACTGAATCCACCATGTCCTGAACTTCACCGACACTCGGATAATGAAGAGCTGCGTTCTTCGTTTTCGCCACGGTTGCAGCTAGTCCGTCTGATAAAACATTAGAGCAATTGAGGATCCTGGATTTAACTTCGGTATTGTCAATATTTCTGTGTACAGAGTCACCTATGTAGACTAATCTATGAGCGCTTAAAACTAAAAACTTGCCGTGCGCTAAGAACACAGCTGGCGGCTGGTTACATTCCACTGTTTTCAAAAAAGCATCTATGGCATTGGTTAAGTATGTGAAATATGTAACGATTTGAGCAGCGTAGAATATAATAAGTTGCTTATCATTCGAGGCCATTTCGTAAGTCTGCAAAGTTGTCGGACAGTAATCGGCATCTTTAATAATGTTATCAAACGACTTCTTCATCTCATTGGGCAACATTTCCTTTATTTTTGCATGCTTTTTGTTGACGGTCTCCCGCGACTCCAGCTTCACATAATCATACTCCTCGACCCATTCTCCTACTCCAGTATTCTCTTTTATTTGAAGCGAGACCGTCTTCTTAAAGAGTAACGTCGAATTCCCTTGGATAAACGACGCCGTCTGTCGGACGTCTTCGGTGAGCGCTCTCGCACAACTGATAAGCTGGTCCAAGTTATCCGGTGTAGTGTGATTGGATGAATTCTTCCCGCATTCTTCTGTACGAGACAAGATATCTACGGACCAATTCAAAGAATCTAAGTTTGCGATAACGTCATTCACTAGTCTATCTGCATCCCTTAATGCTTTTACCAAAGGTCGGAGTTTCACAGTCAAACCTGAAACATAATATGTAAAATTAATTTAAATTTTATTTTAAAATCATCAAATAGTAAACAATGCACTGTTATATATATATTTTAATCAAGTAAGAGAAATCGGATAATACATATTAACACTGATTGAATAACAAAAGAACAGAAAAATCTGCCTATAGAAAAATACTCAACATACGTTTCAAACAATTAACATTGTCAAATTTCTAATGTTACAGTTCCACAACATGGTGAAATCTTTTAGGAGAAAGAATCTTATCAGTCTGTTACCTTTGTCGTGTGCACTGGCAGCATTTCCTAAAGTACCTTCGGTGAATTCAGTAAGTTCATGAAGAGACGATCGCAGACGCAGCGCTCCCAATTTAATCTCAAGTAATTGAGTGGAGAGAGAAGCGTGTGTGCGCCAATCAGGGCGAACAAATCCTAAAAAAATTTCAAATAAATAATTTTGAATACTTGTATTTGTGAACCATTATTTGACAAAATGGTCTTTAGGTAGGTTTTAAAATTGAGACCTCAATTGTTAAACTAGATATTAATACTTCTACACCTGATTATAATCTAATCAATACAAGTTACACATGTTTCTAGGGTTAATTTGAGGGACTTCTTGGCAAGACTAAGCTTTGAAAGAAACAGAGATGAGTGTACTGCGTTGTTTCTAATCCAAGGAACAATATAGACAAATATGTCCACGTAAAAGTATTAAAATTAAATATCATTAATTTTATGAACAATAATGATGAAAATTTACCCAGTAGTCTTGCAATGGCAGACGTGGCTTCATTCTGTAACCTTTCCAGCATGTTTAGCGCTTCACTCCATTCCAGCGGAAGTTCTTTATGATGGGGGTTGGAGGGTGGAACATCATAGGTTTGATTCTGCTCCTGGAGTGAATGCAGCAAGAGGTTTGGTCCTCTTGTTTTTGGTATGTCATAATCCTGCATGTTGGAAAGTGATGACCTGGGGAATTTAATAATAAATAAATACAGTTTCTTTAAATCTAATTTAACAATTACGAAATCACTGTGAATTCATTACAGAATGAAAACTCCCCCTAGCTCTTTTCATAAAGGAATATTATTAAAAAATATTTTACAATAAGTGTCCATAAACAAATTGATGAGATTGACTTTACAATTATTTTTTTAAATCCATGTCCGCTACCAAAGTGGAGAATATGACCTGGTGTAAGTATTTCAACAAAAGTTGTTTTACGAGAACTGGTTGTTACTCAGTTGCTCAACCTCTCTTTTTTTCTGTAGAGAATAGGGATCGATAAGATAGGGCTTGTTGTTAGCTAATCGCTCTCACTATGCCCCGTAATATTCGGATTGGAAAGGTGGGATGGAATTTTCAACATCATAATCATCCATGCTTGCGAACAGAAATCAATAAATCTATTGAAAAAATGCTGTTAGCGCTGGGATTCGACCCCGTGAGATCCGTCATGGAAACCAACGATGTTGACACTGTGCTACTATCTTTTTTTTATACAAAACTTAAGCACAGTGTTTCTTAACATGGATGTATATATAGTTTTAGTGTTTAGGTGGCACTGAATACATAGCACGTGATAAAAATATGTTATTTCTCATTCAGTTATTTGCGTTGATGAATCCGAGTTCTCTGCATTTAAATCAGTTTACCATAAATTGACCCATGAAGCAGGTAATCCATTGCATGAAATATCACAGATAATATAATCGGCCTATGTGGTCCAGTGGTATAAACTTTATGCTATCAATTAGATGGGTCTGGGTTCAAGCCCCAGCAAGATCAATATCAAATTTAGACTTTTTAAATTAAAATTTGAGAGGGTGTTTGTGATATCTATTCTAATTGAGTTATGAATATTTGGTGCCTTGGCTGTAATTCTAGTTTTTATTATTTGAAAATTATAAGTCATATAAGCAGGATTTTTCCCCATGTAATGCGGTGCAACAGTTTTAATGTTTCAAATCTATATTTGCATAATCTTATTTTTATTTTCCTTTGAAAACTTTTGTTTTTTTATTTAGAAACCATTGACTGTTTGTCATCATCTATGGTTCCTTTTGAATGTTATGTGACGGGTTCTGTAACACTCTAAGCTAATGTTATAATACAAAACAATACCAAGTCCATAGACTTACTGTGTGACCAGAATCAAGGGTGTAATGCTTGATAAATTATTTAAAAAAAAGAGAGGTTGAGTAACAAGCATATCTCGTAAAAAAACCTCGAGAAACCTTTATTAGAAAGCCATATGCTCCACATGGAATGGAACATAAGTCTTTAGTAAAAAGCTTGGCAAGAAATGAGTTCCGGCAGCTTTTTAAAAAGCACTTACAGACGCAATATGGAGGCGCATTTCATAGCTTTACTAAAGTAAAGGGGGCGTCGTCTTTTTAAGAGTTAAGAAACACTGCTTAAATAAAGATTGGCGAATTACCTATTACTAGAAGAAACAGAGTCAGCTGTCAGAGAACTCGCACTGCTCGACGGCGTCAGGAGGTGTCGATTAAGAAAGGCTGAAGCAGCATGAAGTGGCGCAATGGCCCGAGGAACATCGTACCACTCTCCAGGCTGGTCGGACCGCCTCGCCGGAGACACAGGGCAGACTGGTGTCTGTGCGGACACTGGAGAGGATCTATTCCAAGGACGAGGGGAGTCGTAAGTGAGGGATGCTGCGCATGCTGAGGATCTCGGGACGTCGTAGGTAGACTGCTGGTGCAGCATGGGGCTGGAGCACGGAGCGCAAGTAGGCTGTTCATATAGATACACATCTCCCACTCTCTGTGGAACTACCACCTGGAAACAGAGAAAGATAAACATTATTAATAACTAAACCCTTTACGCGATTTACTCGTTGTTACACGGTTTTTTGTTGTTGATTTTTTTTACTGAAGAAATGGTGACCCTGCGTCTAAAGAAGTGATGGCCCTGCGCCAAATTATGTTATTTTGCTCTAAAACTTGTTTAAATACAACAATGCATTTATTATATTCGTTGAATAGCACGTTTCCCGGTCATAAATTTTACCAACGAGAGCTACTCTGTCAAATTAATGCGCCCAGACGTACAAATATTTTAAATAAAAAATAATAAATACGAACCGAAGACGGTGATGTTTTAGGCACGTATCAAATAAACACTTGCATTTAAAAATATTTTACACTTACGTATTTCAAAAAATCAGTTTCAACTGTTCATCGGATCAACAAAACAAATCCAATGTAATAATAATTGACTCAGATTAAGAATCTAGGAAAAACAGCATTTCATCATATGAGTCCGACCGAAATTCAGATTCAAGAAAAATTCAATATGTTCGTTCAAAAAATCGCAAACAATTATATTTCGTAACCGACAGTGACAGCAGCGAATAACTATAGAGTTATTCGCAGCTACAGGCATGTATACATAATATGTATCTGCTTCTCATTGTATTTTTGTAATCAATAAAGAAATTAAATTTTATATGTAGAAAAACACATTTTTTTTTTCATACACTTCTGATACTTTTTTACGCGATATTTTGATTTTTGGAACCGATTTATCAAATTATATGAAAGTGAGATTTTCTTTACGCGCCACTTTCTAGAACCAATGTATCGCGTAAAAAGGGATTGGGTGTACTATCCTGTTGTACCACGGCTCCTCATAATCGCAAAGAACATTAATAATTAGTCATTCATCGCATTGCGTGGCAAAGTTACAATGACTATAAAATACAACAACACGCTGTAGAAGGATGTCGGGTTTGCAAACTTCAATAGAATACTACGTCGGAAGAGACTCTATTCACGATTGAAGTGCTCGCAAAAGGTTTAATTACAAAATTAAAATAATTCCATACGTTTCCATTATCGAAGTGAACAACCAAAATCAACTGTCACCAAGTCGACGCTTCAGGATCGATTTTTAGCGAGACGTGTGCAAATTTCGATAATGAATATTTAATAAATATTTGTGAACTCATAATAAATATCCTTCACTTTTTGTGCTAAAAATTGTGACACGTGTTTCGCCTCTTTGAGAAGAGTTATCAGACAGACTATGATGATGCTTCTTAGCCTTTCGGCTGCCGTAGAAAAAATACGTCTTTACCTAGCACGCCGGTTATAGTTTGCAATTATTAATTTAATTAGTTATTGACGAGATAACTCGTCTCTGGCGTGTTGAGCACGACAAATTTTACGAGACATCTCGCCTGTGGCAACCATCGAGTAAAAGAGGCGAAACACGTGTCATAAGTCGTAGCACAAAAAGTGGATAAACACGATACATTCATTTACTAAGCGCCAGTTCAAGTTCATCCGTACACTTCAACGCCTGAAGATGCAGAAAGCCGAAACCCGGGTCGTTAGTGACGAAACTTGTGCGAATGTACATAATTTTCACGATTCAAATTTACTACCAGTGGAATATATTTTTATTCTAATATATGATTAAACTCATTCCAGTGGTTAAGATTGCCGGTTTGAGGGACATGGCCTCTGCAGCTGACGTGTTGATAGACTAACTATTGTGGGGGAAAATACACTTAGATACTGAATGAAGTATAGTGGGCGTGGCTGAGAGTACCGCAGCAAGATGAGTGAAAAAGCTCGAGTGCTTATATAGGCGTGCATCTGGTTTCAGTGACGGAGCTCTACGCCGCTACGAGCTACGCTGCTTCGGCCTACGCTGCCGTACTACGAATCGATTTTGCCGCTGGGTACCGAGCCTAGCGTATAATAATACTCCACAGAATAAATATCTACGTCTCGTATTGCAGAGCTGGCGTAGAGATCGTTCATGGTCGAGGGAAATTGTATGTTTTACGTTCTCCATTAAATTTGAAACTGTAAATATATTTGGCATGAAGGGTTGTTTCTGAAGGATAGAGGCAAATAACAAGGTACGCGTTTGTATTTTGAATAAATAAATTAAGCGCACATGTTATTTTGTTTACTTTAAATGTGTTTACCCTTATGGGAAACACATCGTAACATAATGAAGTAGTTATGTGTCTTGTATGTTTTACAAATACTTATTTTAAGATTATTAGATTGCAGTAAGTAAATTAACTAAATTCGTTTTAGATGGATTCGGAATTTTGATCGGAAGTTCATTTTTAATATCAAATTAAAATTGATAACTTAGTTATTCCACAGGTTGTGTAATATATCGTGATAAGCGTTCCGCTATTTTGAGAAGCATCTCAGACAATATCTTACTATGAAACTAAAAAAGATGTCACCGTTAATTGATTTGGTCAAATACATATGTTTAAGCGATGTCATAATGTCTTGCAACAGTCTATCTAATCGTAAAAACGTAATTGAAATAAAGAAATCGGATAGCATTCATTATTCAATTACATTGTTTCACCATTAAAAAGATAAAGATTAAGAGGTTGGCTTATAATAAGTTTACGTCAAATAAAAACTGTTTAATTATCATAGTTAAGGCCAATATGCTCCATGCTGAGGTCGGACATCATTTTATACAGAGTGCATTTTATATAACTTAAGCTAAATGGCTGAGCAAATCACATTTTCTTCTTATCTTCTTTAACCGCAATAATACATGGTTAAAGATAAGGGTCAATAATATGAGGATTAAATTCGTTTTTTTTCTTTATCGTTACTTCGTAATGGAAGGCAGCAGTGAAACAGTAGACGCCTACTCGTAACGGGTGGTGGTGAGACAATAAAAACAACCTACTTGTATTTAGTTTATCATTTTTAAATAGCTCATTTTTTATATGGCATTTTTTCGCACACTTTAAGTGCAAGCGTCTTGATCAATTAATTGTTCCCGGGACAATCCTAGCAAAGAACTGAATAACGCATAACGTTCGTTACGCCACGGTAAACGTCTGTTGGACACAGATGTATGGCTGTGGTGGAAGGTGGAGGGAATAGTGCAGCGCATCTTTAGCAATAACTACCGATAAGATCAATTTACTTTAAAAAAAACTTTGATTGATGGTGACGATGAGACGCCCCAGAAACAATATATATACTAAAAACTATACAGAGCAAGCCAGCATATTTAAAAAAAAAAATCGTCTTCGAAATTACATGAAAGTCGAAATATTTTACAATCCCGTCTTGAATTCGCAAAAACACGATACCTACCGAAATAGCAGACTGGATTTGCAATCTCCAAGCTGGAGTTTATTTCACAAAGCCATGATGAAAAATTTGTTTATATTTGGCAAGGGTAGGTTTCTTGCAATGTTTGAGAGAGCTTTCCTTTTTTTTTGCGCGCGCGAGACTGTGAAATAATGTTCTTCATCAATCAGCGGATTTGGAAGGGAGATTTTTTCATTGTATGTTTGCCTCCAAGGCTAATACAAAAGTCTAAGAAAGTGAAGTTCACATGAAAGGAATGACGTACCATGAATGTATGCAATATTATAATATCTTCATATTTATGCCAAACAGAATTTGTAATTTGGTATGTTATATACTATGCATCATAACCGTTGGATTATGTAAAACCAACCAAAACTAAACTGTCAAATATTTCAGGTAGTGTACGATTCAATGTTAAAATCACGAATATGATTATTTCTTGCAGCATTTCTATTTATTTTTATCAATGCCTCCAATGTGATGCAAATAGTTTTCTAATGTAGCGTCTTAATAATACTTCTAAAGAAGGTTTCATTTTTTCTAAGAGGGCTGTTTGTTACTCAGTTGCTCAACCTGTGTAATAAATATCTCATTACATAAATTGACTAAAAATATTCTCGTTACATTTGGTTCGTCGTTGTATAGATATTTGAAGAAGGTGTTAATTAAGTTTGGCTTCATATATGGCAGTATTTCACGTTGGTAATGATACTTTACTATTTTCGTTTGAGGGCAGGGGTGGGCTGGAGGGGGCTCGGAGGGGCTCGCGCGAGCCCCTTGTTAGATTTTACCACGGCCGGCGAGCCCCTTGTTAAATTAATAGAAAACAATATTCTCAGATCAAACTAGTACATAACTGCAATTTCTGACATATACTATCTACGACAGCTTCCAGTATACACAGTAGTACAATTTTAGCCATTTACATTGATTAGTTTATGTTAAACTGCATATTGTTGAATATTTTAAGTGTATTAAGTAACAATCGTTTGCTCATTTAAAAGTATTGCATATAATTGCATATGACTGATAAATTACTTTGATATTGAGCGAGCCCCTTGTTAACGTATTGGCAGCCCACCGCTGTTTGAGGGTATCTTCATGTGACCGGATAAATAATTGCAAGTAACTGAATGTTGGTACAGTGAACTGATGTTTCGGACAGCCATTGAGGCGCTTGTCCAAAAAGTGTGAATACCCAACAAACATAAAACAAAAGGTGACCTTTAGATAATGTAAAGTCATTGCTGTTTATACTTGGATTATAAAATGTGTGGTTTTTGGTAATAATATATTATGATTATAGTTGAATAAGACCATTACTATAGATAGCATTTCCATAGAGACTGTATAATTATAAAATGACATACATTAAGTAAGGTTAGGAATGCGTCAAGCTGTCATAATTAACCACGGGCCTGCCAACAGTACAGTGGCTTGTGCAAGGTAGCTTATATTATCTATGGTAGTTAAGAACTTGCCAGCCAGGGGAAGCGATATGTTTGCAAATTTAATTCGATATTCAATGTAAACATAATACTGTTCTGCGACCATAAGCAATAAAGATGAATTATTAATAGTATCACCCAAATTCAGAAACGTGCCCAAACCCACAAACCTTCCAGTGTCGTGACTCGCAATAATAATTTAACCCTTTAATCGCGCCTCACATAAGCCGTAACGAATATTTCGCCAAAAGGGAATCACACGGTAGGGTGTGAAAGGTAATTAAAAATCCAACGACGCGGCAGAAATGTTCGGACTGGAGATTTATTCCCAAGGCGGAAATCACCATTATATTAATTATTATGACAGCTGCCACAGTACGTGAATGATTAACAATGTATCTTTGCTCATATTAACCCAAAACTCAATTCAAATTAACATCACTATCTAAAAAATGATTTTTCGTGGAGAGGTATCACATC
This sequence comes from Himalopsyche anomala, assembly GCA_031772345.1. Lineage (NCBI taxonomy): Eukaryota > Metazoa > Arthropoda > Insecta > Trichoptera > Rhyacophilidae > Himalopsyche > Himalopsyche anomala. The sequence goes on along the minus strand of CM062831.1, from coordinate 2,142,286 downwards.
AAAAAATAAATTACCCCACATTTAATTGAAATAATTATCAGAACCAGTTTTACTAGTCACGAGCATCACCAGCTGATGAAAATTTAAATCGATATAGGGGTATTTATATAAAATTGAGTAAGACTTTATGACAAGGCATGACAAACAATTGGTACAAGAAATACGGAAAAAAAATATAAATAATAACCATACAAATTATAAATAATATTTTTTTAATGACCTCTTACGAAAAATAGCTACTAATTTGTAAATCAAGTAGAGTCATAAGTGTTACTCAATTTTTATGAATAACCCAGTATCGATTTCAATTATCCCCAAGTGATGAGGGGAATCGGTCCTGATTTTTATTTAAAATATGAAGGGTTTTTTACAAAAGGAATTTATTTCACTTTTTGACGAAAATGAGTTATGAGTTAATAATTGTTAAAAATGTGGAATTATTACAAAAAAGTGATTATTTAAATTAAAATATTTTGGCTAAGAATTTAATTTATTTATGATATTATAATATATTGAAACAACAAAAATTTTGTATACAAATAATTAAATATATTCAAAAAAAAAAAATACTCTTAAATTTGGTAATGAAATGAATTTACAATCCTTTCATTTCCAATTGTTTGTTACTCCCTAATATTTTTTTTTGTATAAATAACACTCATGATTAAAAAATTCCCTCCTACCTTTTCCGATCCTTTAATAACTGGGAGTAGCGAGAGTGATTAGCTAACTACTAGTCATATCCTAGTCTTATCCTTATATCTATATTACTCTCTTTAAAGAAGAGAGGTTGAGCGACTGAGTAACTACCAGTTCTCGTAGAAAAAACTTATATTGAAATACCTCTATTAGGATGCCATATGCTCCACATTGGGAGCGTACATGGATAAAAAAACACTTTAATATTGTACCCTCTTATCAGTTGATAATGTTCGTCATGACCGAAACCGGTCCTTATCATTTTGAATAAAAGTGGAATTAGTACAAATTAGTAGAGTATTTTTTTTTTAATATAATGCCTTGCAACTAAGTATTGACAATGAACACCCGAAATATAATTGAATATATATTTTCTTCGAAAATCATTTTTATCATACTACATTTTGACACACTTGTAGCGGGGGAGGGGGGGTTCTCATGGATGAAGAACAGCGTATCCATAGAGGTAGATGATGTTATCATATTGTTAAGTAGTCTAACTTCAACACAGCACGTTGCTTTGAATCGTGTTGAACTTACTTCAGGAAAGAGAGATAGAAACCATGTGTTTATATACCACACGTAAATCAAATTTACCGCCACAGGTAGTGGTAAACTTATCATATGTGCACTTTACTGCCATGTGTGGAATATTTTGCTTGCCCAGATCGTTATTAACCCTACTTACTCTTGGTTTGGTCCATATTAACCCTTCAGGCACGTACGCCTACAATATATTTTTTAATAACAGTACATTCATAACCGATGAAAAACACAATGAACCGCAGATGAACAAATAAATAAAAATGTTTTTTTTTGTTTTAAAAAACATTTCTGGTGACATTCTGGGAAAATATTTTTCAAAAACTGGTTGTCATATTTTTTTTATATAAAGTTGTGACGGGAGTTTTATTGGTGCTATAATAAAACGCTATAAAGTTTGAACCATAGTATTGAATATATTGTTTTCACTATTTTAAATAATACTGGAATAAAACAAAATTAAAAATAATTACTAAAAAAAAATCTTTCTTAAGCTAAACTATATTTTTTATAAAATTCTACAGTTTTTTTGGATTTAAAAAATACGATATAAAGTATATATTGCATATTAAAGTATAAAATAACTAAAACTTTAATCTAATCTTTTTAGCATATTAAGTTATTGGAATGATATCGGTTAACTTTTACAATAATAAATGAACATCAAAACGGAGCATTTTTTCATTCACGTCAAACGAGCTTTAGGGTTAACAAATAAATCCCAGAGCAATATTATATTACGCTACTATTTACTAATAATTTTCCACAATCTTTATTTTATCAAAAAATAGCCGAAAAACAGCGGTTGACAAACAAAGATGAAACAAGATTAAGTAATGCAATGAAGCGGTTAATTTGAGCCATATGCCCAAGGCTCCAGCGGAATGTAAACAACTTCATGAGAACTCTGTAAATAACTAATAAAACACAAACGGTCAATGTCGCGGTAAAACAAGTTAATATTTAGTTTATGGCAGAAGTAAACGCATTCATATCATTTTTGCTGGCTAAAAGGGGTAATTTTTTGCGTCATCTTGACATTGCTCATAAAAAAGTTTTATGTGCGTACATTTTCGCGCTAAAATTGGCACTAAACTTGTGCTGCCAGCATTCACTCGTTCTTTCAATTATTCTTTATTGCTTCAAGTGAAACTCGCACAATTTATTTACGTATTTTCTACAAGCGTTTCGGGAAATTTTGAGTCGTATTCTTGCCTCAATAAAAGCCAATCGAATGAAACGTAAAATAAAAGATAGGTAGGTAACTTACCAGAGAGTTTGATCTCGTATCCGTACTTTAAAAGTTTTTGTGGTCTATTGTTCCTTCGCAACAGACTGTCATATTAAACAGATTCGCGCCAAATGTATCTAAATCTAATGGAGTGTTGGTATTCGTTTATCTAAACGGTGTATAAGATATCGATAAGATGATGGGGCGAAGGCAAAAAGAGGGGGGGGCGGGGTTTTTAGAAATAATTTGAAGTGTCAAACTCCATTTAAAGAAAAGTAAAGGTTAAATGAAAGACGTAAGAAGACAACTTCTCCGTTTTAGTATTTTAAATGCTCAAAGCTTACAAGGGATGAAAACATCACAAACCCATACACAAATCAATTCAGTGCTATAATTCAATTCGAGCCCTTGATCACAAAACTGATTATGACGTAAGCTCAAAACCAGTGGTGCGCATCAATTTGACGCCAAAAGCCACTTTTCCAATGTTAAATTTGTAAAGTGCCACTCAATAGAAATACATTGTATTAATCAATTGCTTACAATTTTCTTGCCGTATTAGTACAATACATATACACAAGTTCATTAGTATTGATAAAAATAAATCACAATACATATTACATGTAATTATAATATTATTTTAATAAAACATATCATTTGATCTATGAAAATAATTTAACTTATTTTTAAAATTATTAAAAAGGTCAAGAGTGTCGCCGAGAAATGATTTGATTGCCATAAGTAACTTAACGTGCACTCAAAGTAGCACATACGTATCACTGCCCTAGACCGTTACCAGTCGGATTTATTGATTGACAAATCAATAAAAAAAACGTTTAGCATGATCACCAATCCTCGATTGTGGCTAGATAAAATCACAGGTAAAGCCGAAACGTCAGACATCAAATTAAGTATACACGACACAAGATTCGTTGTACCTTTATTCAAAAATCATTGCGGTCAACACGCAAGGCATACTATAACTATTCTGTTAAGCATGCTATAAGCATTAAATAATGACCATAAATTCTTCGATAATCAAGATCTAATAAACACATAAATATTAAAGGTATTTTGCAATATATTCAAACACAAATATGTATTTTGTGAACGTATAAAACATCTGTGCAACATTAATTTGAACATTCTCGTCATGGGAATGGATAAAAGGAGTGTTCGGTTTTTGAAAATTAATCAGCTAATGTTGTTTATTCGAATAATATATTCCCCATTATTTTATTTGGTGTTGCCAAACGGTGTGTTTAATTTTAGTTTATTTAATATTAAATATGTATGGCAAATAATAGGTATAGTTAAATTATAAAAATTGCAGTAAATGGTACGTTTGTTTTTATTTATCATTTATTTTAACAGAGCTGTAATTATATTCAAATCGTTATTATAGAATATTTTCCCTCTTGTGGTTTGGTGTTGCCTACATAATAAAATTATCATATGGAATGTTGCAATAAGTTTCCGCCGAGATACGACTACCACAGGTAGAGAAGACAAGTTTAGTGTGTACCAACTTTAAGTTCCATTTTGAGAAAATGTACTTGAGCAAAATACAGTACGTTGTAGCCCTATAAGGCAAAATTTCTTGAACCGGTGCCCTCCTCAGTGACGTGCAATGTTAAACTATGCAAGGTTAATCATGTACAGTAAGTTTGGCTTTCAAGAATATCAAGATGAACCAACATAATATTTTTTATTGTAACTCACAGAGTTCAAAAACAAGCGGTCTTCGAAATTAAATAAAGGATATATTATTATCAAGGCTGTGGAGTCGCGTGAAAAAAAGACGACTCCGACTCCGACTCCAGCTTTAAAATAATTAACGACTACAAATCCGAGGATATTTTTTTAATAATTTCATTTTAACTTATATATATGTATACCATCAGATCATCTTTAGTCAGCCAAGCATGAAATGTTAACACTTTTGACTATTTTGTTTAAATATAATACATATCATTAAATATATTTTTCAAAAGAAAATCGAGCCGCTCATTTTTCACAACTCCGATGCCGACTCCACAGCCCTGATTATTATCTTCATATTTCAAATCGTCTGATAATTGCATTCTTTGGAATAAATGACATAATATAATAAAAAAAAACACATTGTATTGACTAAATTTTGTAAAAAAATAGTTAATAATCACATTTTCAATCATTGCGACCATTATCAACAGTTGACAAGCTGAGTGATGAGTGAATTACGGATTTGATCTTTACCAACAATGTGAAATTAGTTTCAAACAGATGTTTTATTTGTATAATATAATGCCTTTCCATCAAGAATTGGCAGTGAACACCCGAAAGTAAAATGCCGTAATATTTATTTATTATCGTTGTGTTGATTTCCTGGTTTGTACGGTTTTCAAATAATAATAAAAAATGTTTGACAACTGCTTCATTAATGTAATTGAAAGGTTCATGTACTAACTTGCATCCTTATCAATATTACGTGCTGTCATTAAAAAAAAATAGTGCTGTTATGCTTCGAAAATAAAAGAACCACTTAATATAAGAAAAACAAAAGGATTCTTTAAATATATTTATTTTTGGGTTTATCCAAAGTGATGTGATATGCCGTGTTAAGACACATTGTAGAAATTTAAACAATATTAGTTCATAATTAACCCAGGACAATGGTGCTCGCGTTTAATTAACAGGCATAAATTTTCACTGGGATAAATCCTATAATGGGCGGACTTAAGAGTATAAGTCCAAAAAGACCACGTTAAAGAAGAGTTAAAGCTGTGAAAGATGAAAGGGAAAACGCATTAACATTAAGGTTAACGGTCAAAATTACGCCAACGAATTAAACTAAAAAGATTTTCATATATTATTTGACTTTTGACTATTGAAATTATTAAAATGTATGCATCGTAATAAATTGATTGAATTGGCATTTGATTGGTAGCACTTCATTGTAATAAGGTGAAAAAGTATCTATAGAAATAGAATACGTTTTCACCTAATCAAAGAATGGACTTATTCTATCGTCACAAAACTGTTCGTGCGACAAATCATTGGTGTTAAATTTTCTACACTGAGTGATAAAAAAAAATCTACTATACGGTGTTAATTTTTTAAATTAGTTACATGCCACTTTTTGACTCGAACGAATCCGATAAATATTAAATTTTAATTTTATCATAATACGACATACTTTGGGCTATGAACTTATTTGTTAATATAAAACCCTGCAATAGCACAATAGGTCAAACTGTACGCCAATGGTATTCTTAGATCCCAAATACCTTCACGCTACAAAATGAGGCCAAGAGTAATGCCAATAATTCAGACAAAAAATATATTGTTAATAATCTTTGAATTATGTGGCATTGCATTGAGTATAATATTGTTGTCTATGACCCGATGCATCTTTTAAAGAAATGGGCCCATTAGAAAAAGAAAAGTATATGCATATGTAAGTTGCTTGCCCTGCGATATATGGTGTGACAAGTGTAAAAGCAGCATTTTCCTCGGACTGAATGTAAAATAGTAAATTCGTGACAATTTGGGATGAATAGGTTCCAATACGACATCTTTGTAAAATAGCAAATAATTATATATTTATATGTATTATGCTCATGTATTGATTGCTGTTTCATATTTAATCATATCATACAAATCTTAACGCATAATAAAGAACGGGCAAACAATATTTAACGATGTTGTTTGTATACAATTTATTAATCACATTCTTTGACTGTGATTCCCGCAAAATGACGTAAACCACAGTTTTTTCGATAATCACGATTTTTACAACTTGATACACGTTCTATTGAAAGAAAAATCTTAAAAAGAGGTTTTTCTTAAACAATTTATTAAATTAATATTAGATTCAGTCAATTAAACACCAGTTTATCAGTCTCGGTGCCCTTCAATGTTGTTTATATTTTATAACTAGCCTTTGGTCCAAAATCATCAAAAAAATAAAGTGAAAATCCTTTCTACTTTCCCCGTGTAATAAAGTAATAAACAGTAAATGATTTAACGGCAGCCTTCCATCACGCAATAACAATACATTTAAAAAGAAACATGAATATTTTCGCTAACAGATAAACATTGAATTTTCAGCTACACTATGTTACAACTATATTTAAAAGGCTGAGCTAGTCAAACTCTTTTTGATTAAATTTGAATCGTTCAAATTATGTACATTCACACAGATTTTGTCACTAACGACCCGGGTTTCGCCTTTCGGCATCTTCGGGCGTTCAAGTGCACGGGTGCTCTTTTTGATTATTATTTGTTTCAAGCAAACTAGTTCATGGTTGAAAGTCAGTCCCGTGTAGCTTTGTTCGGGTCATAAATTTAAGGGGTCGACTCATTTTTTTCTGTCAAAAGTGTTGTGGAAATTGATCATAGAACGGCATGGATATACATTTGTGTTGATTTCATTTCTTCTCACCCAAGTAGTTGAGAATACGTCTATATTATTATCGTTGTATTATCCTATTTCTTTATTTTACATTATGTTTAAAATGAAAGGTTGGGAGATTGAAAGCCGTCCACATCAAACAGCTTCCGTTAAAATATACTAATGGGAGTACATATGGTTCACATTAAGAGTGGACATGGTTCTATATCAGGCTATCACAACACAATCGTATGTATATTATTAAATATACCATCAATTTGTCGCCTGCAGCACTTAACGGAATAATCTGACAATAAATTGCCGGTTATGATAATCTGTCAGCTTACTTTGCGTCTGAAAAATATATTTAAAATTAAAATTAAATAAGTCGTAAGATTTTATTGCGTTACTAAAAAAAAACAATTTTAATTTCATTATAGTCAGAAACAACAACAATAACTGTAAATCTCACCAAAATGTTAAAATACTTATGTCAACAATCTACCAAAATAAAACGGATTTAAGATAGAACAATTTTCCAACAAACTCTTTTAAAGCAAGAATAGCTCTTTCAATTTCCCTGGAGGCTTCATCGCTTACCTAGCCCCTGTCATCCCCTGTCGTCCGTCGGCGAAGACCAGCATAATATTTTCATTTTATGTTTTTTATTTTGATAGGTAAAATAAAGCATCTCTATTCGTTCATGTCATGCTCGCACTCTATGACTTGACGTTTTGATTTATATATTTTAAGTAGTAGACAAGAAACTATTGAATTTTGATAGTGTCTATGGATTAACGAGCAAAATAGTTCACAAGTTTTTATTTCATATGTCAACATTCGTACTTCAAGAGTTGGTAAAAATGACAGTTGATTAATTTAGGAATTATCTTATTCCATTAATTTAGATTAAGATTATGCCCGTTGCTTATACACTGACCACTGTTTCTGACATTCAACCATGTCGCTGCATATATTCATTTAGATCTAGTCTTATTTAGATAAACTTAACATAACAATTCTAAATATTTAACTATATATACCTACTTGGATTCGCAAAATTACAAATTATTCAAACACATTCGTTCAGTTTACATAATTTTACCATATATACCATTTTAAAATGATATGTCGATACAACTATCACAGTATTTCAAACTGTTAATATTTTTTCATGTTTCAAGTGTAAAAAAAAAAAAATTTGTGACTAACTTCATACAGTATCTACTTAACTTGTAGTATCATTTGCACATTATGGAATCATTGCAATATTTTCAGATACTGCAAAGTCTTGTCATTACCAAAATTATCATCACCACTTTTCGTGTTTAAAATGAATTCTGTCTCAAGTATAACATCAAAATCATAATATTTTAAATATAAAATTAATTCTGCACCATTTACCTTGGTGGGGTGAACATTCCAGGACCGCCGTCGGGCGTGCGGTTGGTGCGTCGTGTGATGGGGCGCTCGGTGGCTGAGAGGGGCGGGTGATGGCGTCAGGGTGGGTGTGGGCGGCGGCGACGGAGGCGGCCCGCCGGTGTCGAAGACTCCTGCCACCAGCCTCAGGCGGTTGCCAGGGCATATCCCCTAGAAACAAGATCAAAATAATTATCATAAGAGATGGCATTCCGTGTTTTTTAAGCACAGTCGAAAATTTTTGCAGGATTATCAGTCTGTGTTTGGTTTATACTTTTGATGAAATTTATCATTTCATAATTCGTTTTGTTGTTACTGAGACCACGTTCTTGTATCTGATACTGAAACTTTAAAGCAAGAATTTCGCTGAAATTATTATCTTTTCAAACGTGAGTCAGACGTTTCTATGGATAGTGTTTATAGACATAACATAGTATTCCATATCGTCTGTGGAAAGAAAAAAGGACGTAACCTACAGTTTTTTCGATAATCACGATGTATCAAACTTGATAGACGTTCTATCAAAAAGATGCAAGCTGCAAATGCCAAATTAGTATCTAAATTTAGCTTTTAAGTTTGAAAAAGATGACCTTGTAAAAAATTAAAACCAAGAAAAAAGACTGAAGTAAAGATTTTTCCTAGAATTCTTTAATTAATATTAGATTATGTCGATCAAACAGAAGTCTCCTTGCACTTCAAGGTTGTGTATAATTCATAACTTGCATATGTCACAAAATCATCAAAACACGTTTTCAGCACCTCCTGTAAAATTTGATATGTGTGGGTTACATCCTTTTTCCTTTCCACAGTTGATATGGAAATTGATTTGATTACAATTTTTTGCTACTCTAACTAGTTGTAATTCAATTGCTCAACCCCTGGTATCAATTACGGAAAGAAAAGAGATGTGATGCTAGGAAAGAAAAAAATGGATCGGACATGACGTAGAAAAAAGAAATGTCGCGAAATGAATACTAGGCGGAATTAAATAATATACAACAAAGAATACTCAGTTATCAGAAATATTATTAACTAGAGTAGATATTAAATTACCAGGTGGCAGTGCCAGTTGTCAACATTCACTTAATGCGCCTTCTGAGCACAAAGCAAGAGTATGTGTCTACTGTCTATTTGTGTGCAATACAGCTATGTTTTAGACCAACATACACATACAAAATATAATATCTATATTGTAATAGCTTCATTGGTAACCAATAATTCAAATCACATCGATATTTACTATTTGACTTATAATACATAAATATACGTCGGAAAGGTATTATATTTATATGAGCTCCACTGCTTTGAAGTTTTGGCTCTTGCAAATTGGCAGTCTTGGAATATTCAATCTGTCAAATCGAATCGATGGCGGGAATTTCTATTTAGATATTACTATTTTAACTTTGGATTGTAAGCACTGAATTTGTTCACATTTATTACCTGTCTGCCTCGAAGCGAGCATAGCCACCAGCCTTCGCAGCCAGCGGTGTTCTGCTCCAAGACTGTGAGAAGATCTCCTTTCCTGAACGCCAATTCATCTGGTGCGTCAGCCATATTGTCATAGAGACCAACCGCTATGCATCTCTGTAAGAAAGAAAAACAAACAAATCAGTTAATCGGTAAGTACCAAAAATGCAATTTTACTCAATTGGATTGTTCTTTTATTCATCACATCCTCGTGTGCAATTTGTCAATTTCAGTTGCAGACAGGTTTCCAAACCCCAACTCTTAATGGTATAATTCCTTACTGAGCATACCCAAGTTTCATGATGATATTAATTTCAGTAGACTATAAGCCGCCTCACAAGATGAGAAATATTTCTTTAACAAATAATAATGTACCAATGTTTTGCTCTGTCTAGCCTAACTGTTCATACCAGTATGTATGGGTGGAAATTCTTAAAGCAAGTCTAGAATATTTTGTTTTATGTCGTTTCCACTATATGCCTAACCTCATACTATTATTGATTTGTTATGCTTCCTAAATATATACCTAATGGATATATTATTAAATTTTATTAATCTCAAATCAATACTACAATATATTATAAAATCCGGTTACTAAAAGTAGTTTACATTTTTTAAATGATAAAACAAGTTATAATTTACGTATTAAAATTACAAAGAAGTGGATCTGCTGGTTCTTTTTTAAAAATAATAAGATATTCAAAACAACCAAAGACAAACGAAAAAAGTGGTTAGCAAATTTCTCCTCAATGACTATAATTGAGAAATTGCTACGTCATGTATTTGGTCAAAATACCAAGAAAAAAATACAACGATAATTGGGCAACCGAGAAATAATAAATTTATTCATAATAATACAACTATTTGTTGATTTGAATGTCTCATTGATTTCTAAGAAATTATTTGTGTATCTATTTGAATTATAAAATTTAAAAAAAATAGAGAATATTGCTCGGTGAATGGTTAAAGTTATCACTTCAAATCATGTAACGATTTTTAATTGGTTTAGGAATTCGAATTCATTCATCCTATTCTCTATCCAAAGAGGGGATGATTGATTGCTCGATTATATGTATTTTATGCTGCACATTGGGAGTAGATATGGTAACAATAAAATCAAAACTTTTATAAAATATATGTTAAGGTAATATATATAGACCAGGGACAGGCCATATTATATCGGGAGGCCGAATTTTCGTTTTTTTACCACATCCGCTAAATTGAAGAGCATGTCCACTCCTCATTCAGGACCTAGGACAAAGGGTAGATTTTGCGTAAAGTTTGTAGTATTTCGTATTTTTCAAAAAGATCCAATATTATTTTGCCACCCCCTTGCTACTTCAGCACCTCGGCACCCAGGGCAATTGCCGTATTCGCCAGCCCTTAGCTACGGCCCTGTTCTAATGGTGATCATCCCAACAGTAGTTTTTGTAAGAAAACTACTTCTTACTCAGTTGCTTAACCTATCTTTTTCTGAAGATAGTAGTATATGAAAAAGGTGGTTGCACTAGTTGCAGGATTAGTTGTAAGCTTTTGAATCGGAAACTTGGATGGAATTTTTGGCTTTTTTTATATGTAATTTAGCATTCATTAAACTCAGTGATTAAAAAATTATATTCATTTTTGTAAATTAACAAAAACAATGAAGTTTTTAAATTCAGTCACTCGAGGACATAAATGGCCGCATTCCTTACGTCTGTGATGTCAGAAATGACGCTCCCACCTTGGTAATAGACAAATACAAAGTTTTTGTTATATATCAAAATAAACGTATCGTGTAGGGTTTGCGACCTTCACCATAATAACTTGATCCTTGGATAGATACCCACAAAGGCTTAACGCATCATGTCGTTGGAGAATCCCGCTAATTTGCGGTCACAGGTGATTCGCTCGATCGACCGCGAAATTTTTGGTGATTCACCTGTTTTAAAATACCGCAGGACCACAAAATTCGAAGGGGCGGACGGAACAGCGCACGAAAAAACTTTTCCGCATTCAGTGTTCGAATAACTGGATCATTATGTATAAATATTTGGTGAATGAAATAGCATATCGGATATCGAACAATCTGATTAAAAAACATTGAATTATTATTCAAGACTAATTAGGTCCGCATTGAGAAGAACGGTCGCCCTTGTACAAAAACTGAAATTGGTCAAAAATATATTACACTAACTATTATATTACAATCTTTGGTTTAATTTGTCAATTACTAAAAAATCTCAAACGGAGTTGTTTAGAGGGATGATAAAATTTACACAGTTCAATGAACTGTATGCTGGTTCTCTGTCCGAATTCTGTTCGTCTCTTCTATCAACCGGATAAATCCCGATGTAGTGAAAGATCATTGATGACCATCCATATGATGTATTCGGCGGAGCTACGGGACGCTGGGATGACCTGGCAGGAGGACTGGAAGGAGATAGAGATTCTTGGAGGATCCGTGTAGTGGCCACATGATCCGAATAGGGAGCGGTTATGGACTTTTAAAAAATGAGCCCGAAAAATCTGCTTGTAGAAGGCTATTTTCATCTCGCTTCGTTTCCTTGCGGAATTATGAGACGAGGAAGATATAATTAAATTATTGATAGGAAAGAAGCTGAGTGGTTTACCAAAGGATTGGGACAAGGGTAAATAATCGAGGAATTAGAATCAATGCCTCGGTTGTAGACGAATTTGTACGATACCAAAAATTCATTTACAGATGTTTCAATAAAAGTTAACACGTGTCATACCTAGAGTAACACAACAAACAAGTACCAAGAAATATTAGGAAAATATCTTATAATAATAAAATATTATTAAACCAAGTTTATATGTATAACGTGTATGTAACTTTTAAGTACTAGGTTCAATACGTAATAAACAAAATGTTTAATCAAGTATGTACTTGGTTTGTTTGAGTTGTTTTCAACACTTTTCATAGCTTTTAACACCACAACTAAAATGTCATGTATTTAGCAAAAGGGCGTTTGATTTGGAGCGTAAGCTATAACGAATAATATCATATTTGTGAAAGGGCAAACACATTAAGAAAAGCGCCATAAGCATTGAAAAATCACGCAAATTATAATTTTGCCGGTTAACCTATTATTATAAGAAAAATATAAATTAAGGGATTATTTAAAAAAAAAACAACAACAATGGGTAAAAAGATTGTTTCGTCAGCGAAAGTCAATGAATATAAAATTATTATTGATACTTTTGTTTTACCAGAATGAGTAGAATACCAAAGTAATTAAAATAAATACCCACTAAGAAACTCATTCACTTTTATCGTCACCCTGTCTACGGCCAAAGAGTAAGGATGATTTAAGAGAGTTAACTTTTCTTAAGGAATAGGTTTTCCATGGCAATATTATTTTTACACGTTTTATCAACTTGAAATATATATGGAGCATCTTGATTAATATTGCATAGAAAGAACTGCTCCGAAAGATTATTTATCTATCATTATAACATAGTCGATGGTAGAAGTTGGAACTAAAAAAGTCAAACTAAAGTTTGTAGCTGTCAAACGTAAGAACACGAGTGTCATGGAACAGAGTCAATTAGTAAAACTTTGGAAATATACATTATTAACATTTAAATTAATTTGACAATATTACTTCCGTGACAATCGTGCCCTCTCTAAAAGGACCAGTTATAATCGTCGATCTTTATTGTTTTTGAGGTCTTTCATTTTTTTTTGTCTCTGACATCAAACATAAAACAGAAACACTACCCAAACGTGCAAGACAAAGCTGTTGTTTATGAGAGAAATGATATTTGCTGAGATTTGGACCAACCATGAAAGCAAAAGAATTCAAGAAAGGAATGCCTCCGGGTGGAAATACATAGAGCAATATATCAAAAGTAATGTCAACCCCTTCAAAGAAATATGACTGGCCACATTACAGACAGAATTCATAAACAACTATCTGTGTTGAATGCGTGGGCGATTTTATACGGGCAGCACTGAGCACTTGACCACCAGCCCCGGGCATGGTTCTCGGTACAGTGAAGGAAGGGAAGGGAAGTTACAGCCGGTGTCTCGTCTCGCTCCGTGACCTTCCGAGGCCGACTGGTACAGAATCAGGATCTGTCGAATGCATTTACTAACAAAAGTCTTTCGTACAGGCTATTTTTACAATACCACAAGCCACAAACAATACATTAAAACTGTTGATCTGATAGCGCTATCAAAAATCGTGATATAAAATTAAACATATCCTTTGAATCTGGCAGTAGAGAGCATTTAAACAAATGACTGCAAAAGCATATGAGCTAATCGGAATCATTCAATCCACAATCTTGATTGCTGTGAATTATGATTGGTTGGCGGATGTGTTGGTATTATAATTATATTTTGATTTGTGCAAAGAAGTCTTTTTAATTCATATCCGCTTTTAATGTAGTGTTTATTGCCTCCTAATGGCGGTATCTTAAGATAAGTTTTTATACGACAACTGTGTATTACTCAGTCGCTCTAATTCTCATTTTCGAAGAGTGTAGTAGTGATAGAAGGATATGGCAGGAAATAGTCGTAGTTAACTAATCGTTCTTTCTACGCCTCGATATTTAAGAATCGGAAAGATGCGAGGGAATGTTTAGACACCACAAACAACAATACCTTAGAGTAGAAATCGACGTGAGATCTGTCACGGCAGCCATCCACGTTGACAGCTGTTCCATGGATCAGACATATAGAAGTAGTTATATTAATACAATCGCTGATCCTGAGTGGTCAATACTTGTAAACTTTCGTCGGTTAAAGTGCCTACAAATTCAAATCCCTTTACGAACAAAATAACAAATGAACTTAAAAACGATTATGTCGAGAAGGTCTATATTATGGGTTCATTCATATGCTCCACATAGAGATTTGACGTGGTTGAAAAATGTGATACTACATCGTATAGTAATATTTAAAATACTGTCTACATTGGAAGTGAAATTAATACAAAAAAAATATATATAATATTACATGACCAAAAGCAGCTACTAATTTGAAAATTTCAATTCGGCACACAAATATGGCATAAATATAGAGATTGGTTTTGTTTATAAATAAAACGTTTCGATTTCACCGTTGGTAATTAAATCCATATCGAGATAAATAATTTAGAAAAAAATGTATCAATTTTTCTTTTTTCGGTCACTCCAAAAAATGTGTAATATGAGATAACAAGTGACCTACATAATGTTATCGTAAACATGTTATTGATCATGTAACATGAATGTAATAAAGGTGCTTGAGAGTTGATCTTCGCTACAAAAAAGTACAACAACTAGTATCATATTAATTATATAAAATACTTGCAAATACGTTATATAATCCTTAATTTTATTTTAATAGAAAGCAATGCAAGTATTATTTTACACTGGCAGCACTCGATACTAGATTAATTTGACAGATTACTTTTTAACGGTTAATGAACCATTCTGTTATGTTAACATTACTCGCTATTTTGTTAGGTTTAATTTGATATATTTTATTCTGTAACAATCGGGAGTCAAGGCGCGAAATAATTTTACTTGCCATTTCAAATCGGTTCATACCGCTGTGACAGACAACGAGAGGAATATCACTATTTTGTTCAAATTTGATTTTTAAAATCCGTTAATAATGAAATCATATTCGAAACATAATATTGTTGCATCTAATATAAAATGAATGTCCGTTTCCGTTAAACGTGATAAAACACGCTAAAATTTACACAAATGTGTATGTTTTAGATATTACAATTGTTTCTTGGAACATATTTGTTACAGTCAGAATATCAATAGATGTTACATACAGTTCGGTTTTGAATTTGACGTTTGTCGCTTGCCGTAGAAAAACACAATTGTCTATGGTGTTAAACTTATGGTTATCAAATAAACCGTGACAGGTCTGTAGTCTAAGTCGAATATTTTTTCCCGTCTCAATCTCGTGCGCAAACGCAGTTTTGAGCGGTACACTAAATACAGTAGATAAACTAAACATTAATGTCGTGTAATATATATTCGATTTTTATATTTGTCATCTCATTTTAAAAATGTTGGCAGCCATTAACATTTATAACAACAAAAGTTTCTAAAAATTTTAACAAAGATTCAAGGGGTGAAACTATACGTAGATATGTATATGGTCTGAGTCATTATTTTATGGTCTTGGCGCAATGCATGTAGGTACGAGTTTATTTGTCCTGAGGGGTAAAATTAATAAAAAAAACTTTTATTAACCCTTCCGTTTTAATGTAATTTAGAGGCAACCGGGGTCAATACCCACCGCGAGTAGTTGCCGGACATTGCCTTTCATTGGCGTGCTTATCGACTTTGATCATCACACTAAAAAAGCGCAACAGTATTGACATCCGGGAAGCAACAAGTTCAGATTAGCAGACGATGGTGGTCAAAGTGGATGGCTAATATACGGTCGAAGTGTAAAAGCTAACATAACTAAAATGATAAAGTTATTTATGTATGCCTATATAAGCTTTTATCATTAATTATTTATCAATCTTTCAGAAGAGCTCTGAATCGGGTGTAATAAATTGAACGCATTTATGTATCTGAAAATTATAAATTGCGCAGGGTTACTGACATACAACTTGTTTTTACAAAGCAACTTCTGTTAAATAAAAAAATAAATACAATAACTGAGGAGCAAACATTCGAAAAGTGATTTATTACAATGTTTGACAAATGCCATTTAAATTTGAATCGTTATTGTACATTCACACACGTTTTGTCACTAACGACCCGGGTTTCACCTTTTGGCATCTTCAAGCGTTCAAGTGTACGGATGAACTTGAACTGACGCTTAGAAAATGAGTGTATCGTGTTTAGTCCCGTGGGTTAATCCTTTTATCCAGCAATGGCTTTAAACCTAGACATTTATTTCTTATTTAAACACGATACAGTAGTATCGATTGCAAACCAATCATGCGTTGCGCACGATCAATGATCAAATAATATATTGATCCGGTATGGTGTATAGTCACACGCTCCACTACCATTTTTGTGATGAAAACTGGCAGACATTTACAATTTGTAGCTAAATTAATTGTGTTTAAATTTTTGCTATCAGGTAACCCGTAATATCAATTGTTTTATTATTTATGGCCTTAAATGGCAACATTGTTTTTCGATACCCGATGCGATTTTTGTTTTTCCTTCCTCTTTGGGACACGAACCGAACACAATGTGGGTGGGGGACACTTCCCGGTCCTAGAACTTTCTTCCAGAGACCTTTAGTTGTAAATTCACTTGCAGTTTTTTTTCTTTTGTGGTTTTTCGTCCGAGATGAAAGAACTGATATTTTAATTTTATTCTGCGCGCGGAGTTTGGCATAAAATTTTCTTAACTTTTATTAAATCGTGTGAGCAAGCTAGGTCTTATAATAGTTATTGTGTATTGTATTAATTCGAAATTTAGTCGGTTAAATATTGTATGTGATTAACTTCGGTGATTGTAAATCCCTAAATAAACGTTTTCGTAATACTTGAGCGATGGGTTTTATTTTATTTCTACCTACCTGTTTTACGTTGAGTTCATTAAAGCTGTTATTGGTCTTAATGACTTTTGTTAGTGGGAATTTATTCTTGGGTTATAATATCGTAAACAAAAGTAGAAATTTCTCACATTAAATGAAACTCGCTCAAAAATAAATGACGAGTAATGTCAATATCTTATGCTGTCATAAATTAATTTGAGCCCGAGTAGCGGTGAGTCACATCTAGATTTGCGTATCTCGCTCTAGTAATACAGCCTTTTAATTTTTTTAGTGCCACGCGCCAGTCAATTACCATCCGTTTCGATGGATACAAGGACGCTCGTGATTTGACATGTTAAATTAAAGCCAATCAATCGGTAGACCTCAATTTTTTTTACCATGTTTGCTCCCAATTTGCTGCATACATGTAGATTTTATCTCAAAATAAGAAGCTGTTCTACCAGGATCGCTTGTTAGTCTCATCGCACAACCTCTCATCTTCGGAGAAAGCAAGGATACGGTTAGAGCATGACTTTAAGAGTATTCACTGTCAATACTTGGTGAAAAGGCATTATATTAAGAAAAAAACACACCATATTCCTTCCTATTCAATGTCAATTCTTTTATTTATCAAGATTAGGATCGGTTTCGCTCATGACGAGCATTGCCAACTGAAAAGAAATGAAATTAAGCAGTGCTATTTATACAAAAACAAATTGAAATAAAAAGGTGTAATAAACAATAGGCATTGAAAAGAATTTACTAATTACAGTAGAAATTATCAATAAGTGTCTCTAAAACAACACGAATTAAAATGTTTAACATCTCTAACATGTAATTAAAAAATCATAATAATAATAGCTAATGGTTACTACTTCCGCATTTGTTTATGAAGATCAGTTTCTCACATCACAGACATTTCAGTTGAAAATACTCGATCATGAGCAAACCAGTTCTGATCCTAATAAATAAATGTATAATCAGAAGAAAATGTGTTTTATTTTTTTTAATAATTGATCTTGTTCACTTTTAGGGTGTTCACTGTCAATAACTTGTTGGAAAGGCATTATATTAGTAAAAACACAATATTCCTTTGTACTTCATTCCACTTTATTTAATATATCAGTTGACGATGCTCGTAATGAGCGAAACCGGTTCTGACATATTAAATAAAGTGGAATGAAGTACAAAGAAATATTGTGTTTTTACTAATATAATTGATCTTGTGTAATATTTTTCGAATCGTTCAAGGAATCAGTAAAGTAACATTCGATATTTACTTTTTATACTGACTTATTTGTTTATCTTCCATTGGAATCATTATGTCTTGGGTCCACACCACTGAAACTATGAAACTCGGATGTAACTCTCGTTGCAGTATGTGGTGATTCATTTTATAATAATTTCAAAGAAATTCATCACGTCGATTCCAAACTAATGAATCATAACCCAAGCCCATCCATAATAGTCGAAAGTTGGTTGATAATTACGTGCAATTGACTATAGATTGTTATTTTTGCATATTTATTTACACAATTATCAATGAGTAACTTGTGTAAGTCACTGAATATTAAATCTGTCAATTAGAGGTCATAAGAAGTTTCTGCGAAATTTAATTTTATTGCGGCGCGCTGGCAATCCAAACAAATAAAATACACATATCCGTCGATATTAGTTGTTAATTCAGTGAATTGCAAAATAATATTCTCTTAGGATTTCATGCGAATTGTCCATACAATATATCGATGGCTTAGACCAGCGTTTTCCAAATGATAGGTCGCGACCCGGTACCGGGTCGCAGAAAGCAAAATGCCGGGTCGTCAATTTCCTAAAATAAATCTGTATAATTTCGTAATAACTTTCATTAATAAATTATTGGTACATTTGATATCTATATAGGTTTATCAGAGTAAATTATTTTGTAATATAACATATAAAGACTGTATGGACATAAATATGCTGTTTTATTTTACCTATAGGCCATAATAAATTAAGTGGGTCACGAAGGAGAAATATTAAAATGATAATTTTTTTGGGAAACACTCGCTTAGACTCTTAGAGTTAAGATATTGTATCTCCATATTTTTTTTTAATTTCCATAAAGTTTGCAAATCTCATTCGAATTGCAACATAAATCTATTTTTTTGTAACAAGGCGGTAAACATGTTGTTAATTGTAAATAAAATATTTTTCCATAAAATTTTCGTATATAATGAAGATATATTACATATTAATAAAAATAATAAAAGATTTTTAGTACTTTTCCCACATAAAATTTATTTGATCAGGACCGGTTTCGCTCATCGCTAGCATTATCAACTAGAGTATCCAATTCCGGGATTTCGGGATTGATAAATTTTCAATCCCGGGATTAGTTCACCGAGTAATTTGAAATCCTCAATTCCCTATACTTTTAACCTGCAAACCTTGTTTTTTTTTAAGCTCATCGAAGAATTTGAAATCCCCGATTTGATATACTTTTCCCCAAGATTGTCAAAAAACCTCGTTTTTTTTTTTTAGCTCGCCGAGGAATTTGAAATCCAATTTCGTCTCACTTTTCGGGATTTATTCAAAATTTCTCAATCCCGAAATCCCGAGATCGCGACCATGTCAATCCCGGAATATCGGGATCAGAAAATTGCACTAAGACATCGATATACATATAATAAATTATACCATAAACAACCGTGTTTATAAATTGAAAATCAAAATAAATTGCTTGTATATATTCCCGATAAGGAAAACAAACATCAAACACGTCAAAACCAAAGCGTATGTTTTCAGTCCTGTCAGATTAAACGTTGTCAATCAATTTCACAGACGGCGGGGGTGTTCTTTCGTTGGAAACGTTGCCAAACATCCCCGTCACGATTTATATCCATTCTACAACACTTCCAATCGAGCCTTGAGGGTGGAATTAAATTTCCTCGGCCCCAAATAGATTTTACTTTAGCATATTTCGTTTTCAGCTGTCACCCTTTATAAGGGGTTCATGATTTGAAATAGTGTATGCATGGCATATGTAGAATAACGAACCAAAGTTGATACAACAGTTGAAGATATCCAAGCACGAGTGTATCTATTTGTACACAGTTTCTTAAACTTTGTTTGAAGAAGACACCTTCTTGATATTTCAAAATAGTTCAAAGCCTACAAAAATATTACGACGAATATTTGAGGGTATTACTTACAAACACGGCTTATTCCAAAATGGTTAAAAAATAAAACTTGATTTTCATTTTGAAAAACTATGTACATTTTAAAAGAACTTTTAGTCTTACATTACTTTGGAAAGATATTTTGGATGTTGTCAAGCCATGTTTGAGACTGATTTCGAAAAATACTTTCAAAATTTATTTTTATTCTCTAAATTACATTTATGGTTCATGTTTCAACAACTTTGGAATGAGCAGGGTTTGCAAGTAATACTCTCATTTGCAATATTCTTTTTTTGTATTCCATTTCCGCTCCTTGTGGCCCATACGGCCTCCTAATGGAGATATCCCAACAGAACGAGAACTGCTTGTTATTCAGTTGTTTAACATCTTTTATTTGTTGTTTTCTGTGATGAGGGAAAAAAAGGATAACATTGGACTAGCGGAGAGAGGATAACATGAATATCGATTAGTTAATCGTCCTCATCGCGCCTTGTTATTTTAAGAATAGAAAGGTGGGGGGATTTTTAAGACATCACAATTAGAAATAAATAAATCGATTGAAAAAATGTTGGTCGTGATGTGAACACCTAATATTCGTTACCAATGCTAACGACGTTGACCACTGCGCTGCCGATCAGACAGTCCTTAGGTTAACACTTAAATCATTATTGAAATGATTTTTTCATTCCACCATCAGGAACGGTTTCGCTCAGTTATTGATTATTTTCAAGTCATGCAAAACAATAACAGATCTTCTTTTAGTATAGTATCAGATGTTAAAATTAAATAGTATTAACTGCAAATACTCTGTTAAATATGTGATACATTCTAAACAAAAAAGTTCCTTAGCTACAATTTTTACAATTCTTAAGTCTGTCTAAAACATCAATAAAAAAGATTGACTACCTCTGGTATTTAAAATGGATTTATTGTTTGTTATTATCATACTATTATTACGAAGTTATGTGAATTCTCATGCGTGTAACAATTTAAAAGATACTTAATGTATTTTTAAAACGATAAACCAGTTGTATTACCGACGCTTATAACATAAAAACTGGACAATTGCTTTTGCAAATGCATCTCCAATAATGTTGTGCTCGCATTTAAAATTATACGTCGCATGCAATAATTCCAACACAGCGATCGCAAACTAACGTACACGTGCTCGTGAAGATTTCGATTGGATCCCGGGCTGTGGATTCTAGAGACTCCAATTACTCGACATCTCAACTACTCAAGTATCGAGTAGTACGATTTTAAAATACTCGAGTAGTTTCAGATATACCAATATATGTATTATTTTTTTTATTTTTTTTAATATAAATGATGATAAATAAATAAATAAGCTTGTTTAATTCATTAATAAATTTATTTAAATTTATAAAACATATATTTCAAAAATAATAGAGAATTAAACACTCAAATTTTAAATCGGTTCTATCTTTTGTTTTTATAATTCCCGCAGTAGAAAAACTCTCTCTGTTGCTGTGGACGTCGGTTTTATAGTTAAAAATGAATTAAATAGTGCATCTAAATTTTCTGCCCGCTGTTTAAATGATTCCAACTTTTTAAAATGTTCTTTTAAATATATATTTTTTTAAATAAGTAAATAAAATTTTGATATAAATCTTCATTTATAAATTACGAGTATCGAGTACTTGAAAATGGACGAGTATTCGAAAGCAATCGGAGAAAAATAATAAAAGATATTGAAAAATGATTAGTCTATTCATCATATTTATTGGTGGAATGTACTAGAATTATTCTAGTAACTAAAATGGTGTGATGTATAAACGGAAATGATTGAAAAAGTAATTCGGAGTCGGTTTTTTAAGATTGAAAGCTGCAGTCGTATTTTTTTTTTCGCAGATGAGGTATTGCAATTTTATTGAAATTCTCATCTTAGCGGACAAGGATTGTTGAAAATTATGTTAAATCTTTGCTTTATTTTCCTATAGATGTTTACAGTCGGCCTCCATATAATGTAGAGATTGTAACTACAATATAGGAATACTACGTTGTAGGGAATTGTATTTTGTGAATTAATCAAACATTTTGTCCATGTATACGTTTAGGGAAGTCATAAGACAAATAGCTACTGGAAAATATTTGTTTAATGCACGTTTTTAAAATATGTATTTATCATTTAGTATATTTATGAAAATTCTAATTTGACATTGGAAATTTAGCGTTTTGTAAAAAAAAAACTAAGATATACGGAGGACCGCTTTACGGGGGACTGCCACATACGCTATAAGAAACTTCTATTATTATAACTTATTCAGTAAGACTGCGATATCTAATGTCTGCAAAAATCTAGATACACCTTTATGTTATTAAGCATGAGTATCATAATTAAGTTTATATCATGCGAATCTTGGTCAAATTTGTCATGTTTTCATTATAAATAACTACCTACGTCAAAATACTGTAAATTCATAAGAATATGACGTACTGTTAGGCTTAAGTAACATAAATTTTACTATTGGCAAAATAAAATTCAAAGCTCATTTGTCCAAAATTGATTTGTACACTTTGATATTTTAAGCATTAAGACACATTTTATTGAAGTAATGAATAAGCTTATGATTAACAATTAAAATGAGTACGTACTCTAGGAAATAATTAAAAAATAGTTTTAGAAAAATTAGTATGTATTAAAAATGTAACAAATAATTACTTTCTGTGTAGGAGTTTCATTCAATGGGACTTGTTTGCAGTCGATAACGAATTGCATGAACTATACATTAGTGAAAAGTTGAAAGAGATTTTAAAAAATGTGATGTCTATTTTTTGCGCAAAACTTAATCAAATATGTACATCTTTCTCGTTAGGTAATAAGATGAAACCAACAGAAATATTGGTGGTCATTCGAGATCGGCTCGCGTACGCTGTGTTTCGCGTTACACTCTGAACCCATAATTTCCTACAAGTCCCCTAGGGGCACCACAGCAAAGAGAGTGAGTGCACCAGTGTGAAGCAGAGGAAACAAGGCGTAAGGATTATTCAATTACAAAGGAAATTGAAAAGATCATTTTCGTCGGGGCGACAGTTGGTTTCCTCTCGAGTCAATCAGGCGGAAACGAGAATATAAAAGCAATTAATTTGCACGGTGTTCTGATTTAACACGAGGTGGAATGAGAAGATTAAAACTGGATAAAACTTAAATCAATCTATGTACAGCCGAACGGTCACGGAAATAGCGAAATCTCGGATATAATGAGGAAACATTCGTTGATATTTTAGTTTATTGTTTTCTCCATACATTTATTCACTTTTATAACGGGCTTCTTCTTGGGCATACCGAGCAAAAATATCCTCAATGAAAGTGAAAACAATGAAACAAGCATCAATTCTAAATTTTGGAGAAGTGGATTGACAGAAATATGTAATGTGTGTAACGGGTGTGTAAATAAATTCACTTTTAGGGTGTTCACTGTCAATACTTGGTGGAAAGGCATTATATTAATAAAAACACAATAATCCTTTGTACTTCATTCCACTTTATTTAATATGTCAGGACCGGTTTCGCTCATTACGAGCATCGTCAACTGATAAGAAATATAATTTAACAGTGCTATTTATACAAAAATGAAAAGTTATAAACAACAATTGGCATTGAAAAGAAAATACCAATTACATTAAAAGTGATTCTAAAATAGCACAAAATTAAAATGTTTAACACATCTAACATATAATTAAAAAGTCATCTCAGATTAATAAATTTAGAATGGGAATTGAAAGTAATTACAAACATATTGAAACCGGTCCTGACATATTAAATAAAGTGGAATGAAGTACAAAGGATTATTGTGTTTTTATTAAAATAAATTCAAATTGTATATTTTTGTTTAAATTGCAACTCCTTGTGTTATGTGACCGTTCCAGATACTTCATGTAATGGGTATGTTTGTAAGCATTTAAAAATACCAATTCTCTGATATAACGCGTAATGCTGATAACAACCAAATTCAGGCGGTCACAGCTTCCTCGTAATAACCAAGTTCGACTGTATTTATAAAAATAAAACAGATTTTGTTTATTGAGAACATTTTCACTTTTATAAATACAATGCCTTTTCACCAAGAGTTGACACTTTTAAAATGTCTTCGAATCGTGCTATCCTATCTCAATTTTAAATGCTTCATTAAAGTATATAAGTTTATGTGCTACATATTAAAAACCAGATATTCTTTAATGTCAAATATATTTTTTAATTTAAAAATGTAGATTACGTCTAAACATTGGCTCGAATTTTAAGCTGGGAGTATTCTTTGTTAATTGATTATTATACAATTAATATCTAGCATTTAAGTCACCAGCTGATAGATATTTTGATTCACATGGGATAAATTTAATTTAAGATTTCGACTGAAAGTGCTTGGCGGAATTTCAATATGAATCTTTCAAATTATGTACATTCACACAAGATTACAACGCCTGAAAATGCCGAAAGGCGAAACCCAAGTCGTTAGTGACAAAACTTGGATAAATTTAAACTCAAATGAATTGACATTGAACACATTAAAAGTGATAAATTACAAGCACTTAAAATCCAAGAAAATAACAATGATGTGCAATGAATTGCCAATCAGTGACGGATTACGCTTTTTCGATACATTATCAATAATAGTAATATAGTAGCTGGCGTTCACGGCTGAACGGTGAATTGTTGCGGTTGAAAACAAATGTTTCGATTCGTATCTCTGCCGGCAATGTATCACATCACACATTACATTGCATTAAGACTACCCCCCGAAGCAGAAAACTTTGATATGCATCAGACATTACTCCCGCGCCACGTTCAGTATAGGGGAGTCTGCGTTTAAGGTCAGTGCCTCAACGAGGGATTAATTTTGCCAGAGTTTTTATGTTGGCAATCACTATTACAAGCCACGTTACAGAGCGAAACCTGCCAGAACACAGAGAAAAACAAATAGTTTATTTTTTCAATTGGCTGAAATGCGTCGTAAATATTTCTACTTTACGTAAAAAATAGTTTTAAACGGCAAAATTTTTTAAAAAATCATTCAAGCGATTTAATTTCAATTATACTGTTTTCATGTTTAGTATCTTAATTTACTTTGTTACAGTTACACTTTATCTTAACGACCTAGAGAAAAATGTTCATATCTGTCCGTCCCACAAAAGCCTTCAAAACGGCGAACTATCGCCATCATGACATTTACACAGTTTATTATATTTGACAAACCTGGTTGAATACCACAACCACAATCTTCTGCAACAACGTAACATTTATAAAAATTGTATAAAGTTGGGAATTTTTTTTAATTTGATGACTTTTTCCATTCACAAAATACTATTGAAATAATTTAACCTCATTTTTTTATGAAATGGGTGCCAAGTCCACAGTATATGATAAATACATATTATATACACGTGCATTGGACAGATATTCATCAGTAGTTGTTTGTCAGTTGACTTAACTAGACGTATTCTAAGAAATACATGTAAAAAACGGAAAAATGTTTGATTCCGTTTAATTCACAAAATAAAATTGAAAAAACCTAACGTCAAAGTTTATATGTGTGGTATTCCTATAACGTAATCCTAATATATACGCTATATGAAGACCGACTGTACTTTACTCAATTAAATATGTATAATAATTATGATTAATACTAACTGATAAGGAAGCTATGAGTAGAATTTGTTGATTGTGTAGCTTAAGGGAAGATTATAAAATGCTTTTTGCCTTGGCACCGCAGTTTGATGAAAGGATCGTAATAGGAATAGAATTAAGATAAAGCAGTACTGATCACGTGATATGTACAGTGGAACCCCCAATTACACTACCCCGAATTACGCGCTGGCTTGAAATATTCGTTGCAAATCCCCCAATTGCACGGTCGCATTCCATTGTAGTTGCTACGAGACGGTCATCTGTGCCGCGCATACAGTCAAATGTTTGCTAGCGTCTGTGCATTCAACACGTGCCAGGCTATACACGTATAGCGGCTGACTGTCTATGTGTGGGATTTTGGCGCGCTTTGTATTTTTATCACTTGGTAACTAAATATTTCGTCAATATTCTTTTTTTTTCTATTTTTTGCGAAAAAAACCAAATGCTTAATTTTGTATGAGATTTACACCCCCAATTACACTACCCCGAATTACACTACTACGAATTACACTTTAGTGTAAATTGGGGTTTTACTGTATTGTGAAATTAGTTTTAAAATATTGGTTATATAACACAACGATATCAGTGATTAATAGTGTAGTGTTTTGAATAATGGTTTGGGGTTTAGGAACATCGATAGTAGAACAATCCAAGAACCTACCTTAAACAATAACATTGCTTGTGATAGGCAAAAACACTGCACGTAAAATCGATAGGTGTCGCATATAAGGCTGAGCTTGTTGTCAATCTACCCACGACGGAGCAATACTCTTATCCGGGTATATTGACACGGGAAACGTGCCCGGATTGCAAAAACACTGAGCCGGGTCTGTCACAGGCCGCATCGGAGTGCGTCCCTTTGCACAGTCATAATAAGCATGCTTCACTACTTCGTTCATTGATTTTTTATAAGCCAACTGTTACACGATGCAGAAGTGAAGTTTGGCGGTGGTTACTAGAGGTCTGCACGGGCCAAAATTTTACAAAACTACCCGGTCCGAGCCCGAAAAACTCACGCCCGACCCGGTCTGGGCCCGAGTCTAATACTGCACTTGTTACCCGAACCCGACCCGAAAATCTTTATTTTAGCTCACCGAGAAATTTGAAATCCTCGATTTGCTATACTTTTTCCCAAATTATCTCCGAAAGTCCTTTTTTTTTTAGCTCACCGAGAAATTTGAAATGAAACTCGATTTGCTACATTTTTCCACAGATTATATTCCATATTCCAAAGCCCGGCCCGACCCGAGCCCGACTCTCAATTGCCCTTACCCGCCCGAGCCCGGCCCACGGGCCGGGTCGGGTAAGAGCCCGTGGACCAGGCCCGGGCCCGTGCAGACCTCTAGTGGTTACCCATTTGCAATACGACATTTGTACAGAAATGACCACGGCGGCTTATTGCAGAAAGTAAAATTCGCAACGTCTGATTGTATCATGCTCGATAATAAACTAAACATTAATATTATGATTCTGATCAAATACTAACATTTATTTTTAATTGAATGATGTTAACCAGTGGTGGGCTCGCGCAAACCTCTTGTTAAATTTTACTAAGGTCGGCGACCCTCTTGTTAATTTAGGAGAAAACAATATTCTCATATCAAATTCGTACATAACTGCAATTTCTGACTTATATATTATCTACGACAGCTTCCAGTATACACAGTAGTACATTTTTAGACGTTTACATTGATAAGTTTACGGTAAATTGCATATTGTTACATATTATAAGTGTATTCAGAAACAATAGATTGCTTATTTCAGTATATCAATCAATAATTGAAACAATCGTACATCGATGAAAATAAAAAAAATAATCTTAACCCTCCAAGGACGAGCGTGACCATATGGTCATGTCGTTTTCTATTGATCACTATTGATCCTTTTTCTTCCTGAATATCGTTGCTTTCACTCATAGTTGATTAAGAAGGGTACGGACTTCAGTTAGTCATCAGCCGCGGGGACAGAAACAGCCACCAAAAGCACATGCGATATTTTTAATTTCCGTTTTTTTAATGGACTTTTTGAAACTGTTAGCTATTTTTTTTTATCAAATCATCAAATTATTTACAGTTCTTTTGCTAATATATTTGTATTGAAATTGTGTTGATCTACGTACACAATATTACACGGTAATATAAAGATAACCATGACCATATAGTCATGCGCAGTTTCTATACATCGACATTGCATATATATTTTTTAAAATTTGTTAGGAATAAAAGTTATCCGTGACTTCAATATGGTTTAATTTTTTTTTTATCGAAAAAAAGCTCTCGTCTCTGGAGGGTTAATACACTTCAAAACACTATTATATAGTTTCTTTTGGCAGTTTGTGTACGTTCATTGACATCAAATAGTGTAATTTAATATCATATGTTACATACGCAGAAATTTAAGGGTATAACAGTAGAAATAGTGCGAGTCAATCGAAAATTTTACCACCCGGTCACTGTGTGATTTTAATATTGAATTCACCCAAAATTATTCTTGGCACCCCAGTCGGCAGTTACGCTGGTGATGTACCGAGCGCATTCAACTCCCATGAGGCAGGAGATGGCAACACTCAAAGAGTATATGACTTTTCATGGCGACTTTACGATTAGTAATCCTGAGTTATTCACTAGGGGTTGTTTCGCAGTCAAGATATGCCGCATATATCTATCTACATCTGGATGCAATATATACTGACATGGTACCAGTTATATAAGCAGAAGCTCGGACTATCCCTTTTGTAATGACAACAGGCGACAGTAAAAAGTTTAGTTCAATTAATGACTTTAAAAAAATAATATGTAATAATTTCCAGATATTGCGATTTGCTTGCGACAACACTATTTTGGCAACGTTGTCTAAAGGCAACGATGCATTTTTTTTGACGCTCAACAGTCGGCTGAGGGAGGGAGTAGTTGTAAATTGCTAAGGATCTTCCTTCTTTTGTGAGCCGTCGATTTGAAAAGACGTATTTCGATGTAGTAATTAAAAAGCCGGCGCGGGCGACAAAATTTTGTTAAAATTAGTTTGTTTTTTTTGTAATGTCATTCTCTATTAATTTCGGCGATGTTGATTGTTGTAATTTAAATCCCATTTGTATTTTTTTTTTGTATGTTTTTAAATAAAAAGTTTGTGAATCCCTAAATAAACGCATAATTTCGTAAAGCTGAATTTCTTTTCTAATTCTTACCTTCGCCGGCTTGCCTTTCGGTGAGTACGGCAGTGTGTTTCATTTACTTATTTCACACAAATTAGTTAAGTGCATTCAGAGAAAAATTACGAGTCATGTCAATACCAACGTAAAAATAGTCGTAATTCAGCAAAAGAACGTTGTATCGGAAATTCTTAGTATAATTCAAAAACTATGTTGACAAATTATTCGTCCGCTACACGAAGTAAAACAACCAAACTAATGAATAAAACGAATCTAGTGGTATAATTGTAATTACATATTGATACAAATTCATTGTCAATGCATCTTAGTTAAGGCCGCTTAGTAGGGGTGGGCTGGAGGGGGCTCGCAGGGGCTCGCGCGAGCCCCTTGTTGAATTTTACTGAGGCCGGCGAGCCCCTTGTTAACTTATGAGAAGAAAAATATTCTCATATCAAATTAGTTTATAACTGCATATTCGAATTTATATATTATCTTTGACAGCTTCAGTATACAGAATAGTATATTTTTAGCTATTTAAATTGATTACAGTTTACGGTAAATTGCGTATTGTTACATATTACATATACGTGTATTGAGTAAAAATCGATTGCTAATTTAAGTATTGTATGTAATGGCATTGGAGCGAGAAGAAAATTCAATCCTTCCTCAGAACACTAAAAATTACTTCGAGATTAAGCGAGCCCCTTGTTAACGTATTGGCAGCCCACCGTTGCCGCTAAGGATGTAAAAACTAGGAGTTATATTCAAAGAGACGCAGATTTTCGTATTGTGTGCAGTTTCTGAAATGGCGCGAGATTCATTCATGACAATGTAACATAGGCGTGGGCAGCAGACTGAACCGAATTGCAATCGGAGATGTGTACTAATGTTACCGAGTGGTTCATACTTCAGCTACCATGCGGTATAAATAGTACAGATCAGCTGCTGGGTGTTGTTACTTCTCTATTTACACGAACGTGGACGTTTGGATAAGGGTTGGCACATTGCAAATGCAATTTGTTTGTTTTGATAACTAACTCTACATATAATATAAAATTTAAAATAACTTTGATTATTCCACGTATTGTGTAACTAACTGTGACACGTGTTTCGCCTCTTTCAGAGACATATTCAGACCTACTATCGCAAAATTTGCTTAAGTAATGAAGCAAGATTGATTCTAAAATTTTAATTATAAAATTACAAAATGGAGTTTAAGTTTTTTTCCCTTTTAAGATAAGCAAAAAGGGGATTATAGAATCGAAACAAAGCAAACAAATATAATCATACTACTAATGACGTTAAACATCACAAACTAATAAACTGATGAGCTGCAATCAATCAGATAGGTTGGTGATTACTCTATTAATTGGAAACAATGTCTCAAAACTCTACATATGTTGTTCCTGTAACCATCTTACATTATACGTAAAGTCAGTTGACACCAACGTTCCCTCTAAGTTGCGCGCGACCGCGCAGCAGTTGTGAAGCCCCCGCGCATTCATTCCGGGGTGGCGCGCACTACAAGACATTTATTCAATTAATATTTGATCGGTCCGCGCAGTCTTTGAAATTTCCGCGCAGTTAACCTCTTGTCTTAGAGGAAACATTGGTAGACACTAGAGTTTGTGTCGTGGTCTTGATTTCAAATAAGAGCCAGACTCAAGAATTCTTTTTTAAATACATATCAACGCCCTAGTTCCAGAGTGCAACAAGTCTGAATTTAGCAGTTTTGAGTTAAGTATGAAAGTTATTTCAGAATACATACCTACATCTATCGCTTTCAAAGAGTAACCATAATATTATTATGCTGCATTAGATTATAATTATAAGACTTTTATTTGGATTATAAATGTTTTTAAAAACAGTTTCAAATAATGGTTTCTATTAACCCATTGGTCGGCAAAGTGCGGCTCTTTGGCCCCTTAAGTGCGGACATCAATAGACAGATTTGGCTCCCAATGGCTCTCAATATTTTTTTAAATTGTTTGTAATGTTCATATTTGGCTCTTTGGCGAATAAGTTTGCCGACCACTGTATTAACCTATTCTATGAGATCAGGATTTTAAAACCAATTACGTTTATTGACGGTTTACTTAGTCATATATGAGAGGTTTAGTATCATAACTCATATTTTCAAAAATCTAGCTATAAGAAAATCGCAAAAAACCACAGGAGCACAAATTTTCGTAACCATAAACCCGTGTTTTAAATTATCATGAATATTCATTGCAAGTAAAAAGTATCACTTTTCTAAGATGTAAAATATACTATTACACCATAAAAATACTGATTGATTCTTTTTAATCGTGTCATCTTATTCATTCATTTTTTTAATAAGTAGTACCTAATGCTTTTAGAATTTTTTTGCATACTTATCGCAAAATATCAAACATTGAGATTATGAGTTTTGATACTAAGCCCCTCAAATGTAAATCGTTACGCATAGATTTTTTTTCTGAAATGAATTACAAATTGAGACTTAGAACAGTTCGATTGACAACCCTGTCGTAGTTGGTGCATATTCATATTGGCACGAGAGGGTTCGACGAGGGGTGGGAAAGAAACAAAGCCCCAGCTGGTTTTCACAGTATATACTCAAAGAAAGGGAGAGACTAGTAACAAAACGTTAAGATTCAGTGTAATTGTATACAACCCATTCATTAGCCATATTCGAATCATGCTGGAAAGCTCTCTTCATGTTTCTTGGTTCCTTTGCGATCCATGGTCTTTCACGTCCTCATTTTAGTATTTTATCGATTCGGCCGCATTCTATTGTATCGTATACCTGATTGTTTCGTGTTTCGACAGTAGCAGTGGATTTTTTCATCGACATTCTCTCCTTTTGTTCACAGTGAATTTTCGTGCAATCGACGTAACTTAATTATCATGCTTCAATCCGGTCTATGTTCAGATTCCCTTGTGATAGTTTTTCAATTATACTGCTACGTATTTTGCGATTTGCGCATATCATTTTCGTATCCTCAAAGGATTTAATGAACCACCAAGACAGAATTCAACAACTTGCTGAAGTCACATAAAACGCATAATAACAATTACAGTTGATAAGTTTAAAATGCTCGCGATAAGCAAAAAAATTTCTGATCCTATTACAAAAATGTTGAATCAGTAAGTACTAAAGACTGTCGCCTGCTGTGACCGAGTTAGTAAGAGCTTGCTCTACCGATCACGCAGGTCTGGGTTCGATTCCCGGTCAGATCACAGTGAATTTGAGAATTATTCAATTCAAAGTTGTGATCGAAAACTGGGTGTTTGTGATGTCAATTCACATCATTTCCTCTCCTTCCATCCTTCTGATCTTTTAATAACTGGGTGTAGCAATAGCGATTAGCCAACCACTAGTCATGTTCTAAGCAGTGGTGTAGTGGGGCCAGGTCGGCGACTTGGCACCTGAAAATGAGCCAGGGCGCCGCCCTGCCACCTTTTTGACTCGTAACTTAATTTTCATGTACATACGTATATTCAAAATACTGTTCATAAAATTGAAAAACATTACATTCAAATTGATCTACCCGACAAATTTTACAAAAATAAATGTACACATGTAACGTTAAGAAATACCACCCCTCTCTCCAGAATCTTTCCTTCTAATTTAAATTGCGTGTATTTTTTATTGATTTAATTGTTAAAACTTGTGATCTTTCAATTTCGAACGGATATAGAAAAATACAAAAAAAATAAATTGGGAAGAAATCAATGACCGACCTGGTACCTATTTATTTACCACTACACCACTGGTTCTAAGCCTTATCCTTCTTTCCCTACTACTCAGCTTGAAAAAAAAAGTGAGGTTGAGCGACTGAGTAAGAAACAGTTCTTGTTGAAAAAACTTCTGTTCAGATACCTCCATTAGGAGGACATATGCTTCACATTGGGAGCGGACATGGATTTAAAAAAAAGACTGTTTTACATTATGAATATAATGTTTTTCCACCAAGTATAAATAGAGTATGCTATGTAATAAGATATGTCTTATGAGTGATAAAGATGAACGTCTCAACAACAACAAAAAAATGACTAATTGTTCTGTAGACAAGGATCACACTTGACCACGACAGTGAAGATTATTTGACAGATTTGATTACAAAACTATCTTGGGATTAGATTCTTAAATACGAATTACGACATCGTGTCGTATAAAAAGTGAAATACAAAAACTAACGGTTGTACATTTCATCCCAAATACATGTCAACAATATGAATTACGGATACCAACGTAACAAAATTTCCAGATAAAAGAACTTATTATATTTCGGAATGCAAACGAACTTACATGCGTTGTTGGTTTTTCTATCATCCCCTCCTTATCCTCGTTTTATATTATTTTTATAATATATCAGAATAGTGAAATCAAAATCATTCGTACTTAAACAAGCATTTGTGAAAGTAAGATCGTCTGACGATGCCTCTGAAAGAGGCGAAGCACGTGTCATAGTTTGTAGCACAATACGTGGAATAATGTTTTTATATTTTACATTATTATAACTTACATGCTTTTAGAACTTCAATATCAAATTTGAATTATTTTGATTCTGTACTCTTCCATAAGTTTTATCGACAGCGACCCAGGTTTTGCCATTCGGAATCTTCAGGTTTTTATGTTTGTATAATATATAAACAGTGGCGGATTATCCTATAAGTAAATGAGGCGAACACTTGGGGCCTCCGAATCTAAGGGCCCTCAAAAATAGCTTATATAATATAACCCGTACATTTTTTGTTCAGATTAAAAAATATTTTTACTATTTTACTTGGAATTTTCTGACGTTTTTAAGTTATTCAAAAAACAGGGCCTCCTAATTTTATTGCGCCTAAAGCCTCCCATGTGCTTAATCCGCCACTGTATATAAACGATCAAACCGTTTGCTGCTCGTCAGTTCAAGTGCATTCGTGCACTTAAAAAAACCTGAAGATGCCAAAAAGCGAAACCCGGAAAAAAAAACTTATGGAAGAGTACAGAATCAAAATAAAATAATTTCAGAATATGGAACACCATAACGAATTTATTCGGCCGAAAATTGTCGTGAAAAGCTCGATGCATTGCAAATGATTTATTATTTTTTTTTTTCTCTACACTATGTAACAAAATATTTTAATTTAATCTTTTATTATATCGCTCATTGACCTGAAAACATATTCAAGTTCAGAACATACATAAATATGTCACACAGAGCTAAGTTCTTTCAAACTAGTTTCTCGTTACTTATTAATTTTCTGTTTCCCCTTGTACGTATATAATATATATATTTAATATTTTCCGCTTCCATTAAAGCTTCGCTTCTGAGTAACGATTTATTATACAGAATTATGATTAGCCGGAAAATGTGTCCACCATTATACGATGTTAATCTCAGTCAAAGGCTGAGCGTGACGCGCTCTGTTGGGCAACGACCGGAACTAATCGTGACTATTCACATAATATGATTACATTATATTGATTATTGTCAAACACATCAAGATTTCATTATATTATGTATTATACTACAATGTGTTACACTAAATTGTGTTAAATAGTCAACACGCTCAATGCTTAGTATGTAGTTATGGTTTCAATTTAGTTATATTAACCATAATAGTTGGTATTATAAATCCGGGATTTATAGACTACAGTGCTTTTTTTGCACAAATTTCTATATAGGAAAAACAGAAAGAACCTTAAAAACTAGAACTTCAGAACACATGGCCGCAGTAGCGGATTAAGCACTAAAGTCCTGTTTTTCGAATAACATAAAAGTGTTGCAAAACTCTTCCTAGAATAATAATTAATATTGAAAACTGAAATTAAAATATAAAAGTTTATATAATTTTTGCTATTTTTGAGGCCTCTAAGATTTGGAGGCCCCAAGCGCGCGCCTCTTGCGCTTATGGGGTAATCCGCAACTGCATGGCGGCCTTTAAATTGAAAAAAAACACGTCGACTTTTGCCAATCACTTTATGTGGTTCAACCACTCGTTTAACGCGGATGAAGGGATTATCCAAACACGGGTGGGCATAAATTATTTTTCCATTAAATTTTAGAAATAAATAGGGTCCAGTTAAATAGTTTACCAATTTTAAATGAGCAGGTAAACTTGCCAAATTCCCCACTCTTGTATCCTGTATGTGTAAGTAAATATAATTATAAATCTTCCAGCAAATAAAATAAATAACACTATTGAAATTACTCACAATTCAATTCTATAGGCTTTCCGATGGGTTAATAATTTTCGACAGCAATGACTTTAAGCTTAGTGATACATTTATTTCTAATATAAAAACGATAAATTCATTTACTAAGCGTCAGTTCAAGTTCATCCGTGCACGATGCCAAAATGCGAAACCCGGGTCTTTAGCGACACAATCTGTGTGAATGTACATAATTTGAACGATTCAAAATTACTATCAGTATATTAAAATACCCTTTCCTTGGCAACACACGCTTCAAAATAAATTATAGTGCTGGTCGTTGTCGGTTTTTAACCCCCAAATATAAAGCTATAAAGCCACCTCAGCGATGAGATATAGGCACTTGAGTACGTTCATTCATTTTTGTAAAAAAAGTTTACGTTGTAATCAATCGAGCTTTGACGCTGTAAGCTTTTAGGACAAGCGGTTGTCAACACGAAAGCTCCATAATTCAAAAGTGTTCAGACCGCGCCAGAGGTGGATTACTGGGGTATCATGACAAAAAATGGGTAATGTATCAAGAATAAACCAACAATTTTGTGTAGCAATATAAAAAAAAACTTATTTATAAATTCATTGTTCTTATAAGTTTAGTTAAGTATTGTGTCAAATATCTTATTTTAGTACTTTCTTTATATTTGATGTGACATGTTTTTCTTTTCTTTTTTAGAGTAAGAAACATTAAATTTTCGTACGTTTTTATTTTTTTTGTTGTTGTAATTGATTACTCAGGTTTCGTCTTTCGGCATCGTTAAACCTTCAAGTATACTGATAAGCTATAAATCAATGGGTAGAAGTATACTCAGTTGACAGTATTATAAAAACTCAATCCATACAAGTAAATATTTAAGTAAACAAGTTGTTTTTAGGGTGTTCACTGTCAATACTTGGTGGAAAAGCATTATATTAATAAAAACACAATAATCCTTTGTACTTCATTCCACTTTATTTAATATGTCAGGACCGGACCGGGAGCGAAACCGGTCCTGACATATTAAATAAAGTGGAATGAAGTACAAAGGATTATTGTGTTTTTATTAAAACAAGTTGTTTTTGCGTCTTAAATTCCTCATATTTAATCAAATCACTAATAATCGAGTTTAATAATCAGTCAATTCAAACATAACATGTATGCCTTTCATTCATTTTAAATTTTTATTTATTGTCTATAATAAATATTTTATTTTATTTTATTTTAGACAATAAATACATGAAGAATTTAAAATGAATGAATGGTATAAATGTTATGTTTGAATATTATTTCATGAAATATAACCGCCCCTGCATATACAAGGGCTGCATTTAGGGCTTCCAATTAACCGGACTTAAAAACTAACCGGTTTTCGGTTTTTTTCTGACAAATAAACCGGGTAACCGGTTTAAACCGAAATATCATGTATTTTGATTAGGTAGATATGCAAAAAAAAAATCGTAGAAATTTTTAAATATTTGGCATAACAGCTAATACTCCAATTTCAGACAAAAAACACGACATTTATCTTAATGGGGCTCTAGTTACTAACCTGTTTGCTATGGCAAAGTAACAATTACTATAACATGTGAAAAAATATTTTTATGATAAAAAAAATATACGTCAAAAAAAAAAATAGAGCTTGATTATAAAACTCACCAAAAGAATGATGTTTAAATGCATTCAATTTTTAAAAAATACCAACTGGATAAGACGAGAAATCCAATGTTTAGACAAAAATATAGTAGAATACCAAAATATTCACTTGTCAAAAAATGACAAATTATTTGAGAGTCATTTCTGTTCACAACATGGACAACTTTGAGACAAAAGTAGATTATTTTACAAAATATATATATGTATATGTACATGTTTGTTGTATTTTGTGAATTGTTTCCTATATAACGCAGTAAATTCATTATAAAACATTTTTCTTTTTGTAAAAACCAATGAAAAATAAGAAAAGAGTATTTTTGATAGAACCCGGTTAACCGAGAGAAATAAACCGGTTTTCGGGTTTTTTCAAAACACGCGATAAACCGGTTTGGAAGCCCTAGCTGCATTGATCAAATGCCACATTGACCGGCCGCCACTGAATTGTAACCCAAATACATATTGAAAAAAAAAAGAAAATTATTAATAATAATAGTTTAATCTCAATTTCGCTTGGTTACACTTTAATGAGTTGGAGACTTTATTTGATAAGTGTACAGAGATTGTTTAGAATTATTTAAATAACCTTGAACTTATCAAAAAAAATATATCTTCCGCGTTGTCATGTCACTGATACCATATTATATAAATTTCTAAGTAAGAGATATTATCTTTGAAAACAATGCCGTTGCTATATTTAAGTTTCAGCAACACTGCCAAAGATCTTGAGCATAAACAAAAACAGGATACGAAAGAAAAGTAAAGTTGCCATAAAAAGGAAACAATAAACCGATAATCCATTTTCTAATACGCCTCTGGGAGTATAGACTGCCCACTCGTACCGCCCTACAAATAAAATGATTGTTTGAAAGTTCTAGTTTTCAGCGGGTGGTATGACTGAGGCGCCATGATGATTTTATTATATCTCAACTACTTCAATAAAGGCAGCCGAAAGCACTTAAGGTCAATCTGTTGTTGTTTAAAATTTAATACAACAATAAAATAGATTAACACTGCCATAAATTTTAATAATTTACCATTTTAATTTATTAAGCTGATAAAGTCTTCATAGGGGGTTTGTTTGATAAATTAATTAATAACAATATTATCAAGAGAATAATTTCGATAGTTCATCATAATATGGGTGAAAAGGATACACAAACCTTTAATTGGTTGTTATGTATGCCAATATATTTTATTTAATTAGGATATTTTGAATGAAATAATTCATTCCTTATTTATTATATATTTTATTGCGTCACACAGATAATTTAAAATTATGTTCATCCTTTGCTATAAATTATATAAAGTAAGTGTTAAGTAGTGCGGTAAGTTCTCCCTAGAACCGCTGTCAATTTTCAGCACTTCACAATACCTCGGGCTACAATAATGACGTCGTAATAATAATTTAATCAGTTAAAATATAATATCCCT
This sequence comes from Himalopsyche anomala, assembly GCA_031772345.1. Taxonomy (NCBI): domain Eukaryota; kingdom Metazoa; phylum Arthropoda; class Insecta; order Trichoptera; family Rhyacophilidae; genus Himalopsyche; species Himalopsyche anomala. Next base: position 2,103,895 of record CM062831.1, on the reverse strand, counting down.
GTTCCATCGAAATAGCTCGTTAAATCGAGTTTTGTGTCTTAAATCGTTTACAGTAAATTGAAATATCTACGTATGAAAAATTAGCTGTCAAAAATTCCAGCCCGTATTTGGCCGAAATTAGTTCAATTATTATCCGTTTCATTAATTATAATTAGTGTAGTGAGAAAAATAAATTGTGTTTTTTTCATCACTGGCAATGATTTTGTAGATCAAAAAATAACACATTTACTGCGATGCGGGTCAATTTATTATCGTATTCAGATAAGTATTTTCATTGATAAAAAACTGCATTACGAAATTATTTTTTTCTACATAGTCAATTAACTTTGATGTTTGACTATAAATTATTATTATTATGTATCTGATAAAAACAATGGTTGATTTTACTGTCAAACGAAGTGCATTAGTATAAACCAGGCATGGACAACCTTTCCTAGGTCTGGGGCCTAATTATCATTCAGACTCCGAGTCAAGGGCCGGACCAAATTGATAAACATAATAAATTATTTTTAATTTAAATATAAAAACGTTGCTACTTGTTACATATTTTTTTTATTTATATAATGAACGTGTCATTTGCATTATTGAACTAATAATGATTTAATAATTAATAATTATAACTAATAATTTCATTCTCTATTACTACGCCGAGATGAATCAGGGCCGGACAAAATAGCTCGGCGAGTCGGTGGTTGCCATATATGATATAAACATATAAAGAGGAGATACATTTTAACATGCTCTAATACATTGTAATTTGTTACATTCAAAAAATATTACAAGCCATGATTGCTTGTAAATCTTCAATAAAATTTTACTTCCGGTATAAATTTTATATTATTAGTTATCATTTGAACGAAATAGTAGGTGGATCTGTTTGATTGGAAAACAAATAAATAATACATGCTACACATCAAAGTAGGAACCTAACACTCGCGGCTCGGAGACAAGAAAAATACCTCTCTGCCGATGGGGGTCGTTTAGGGACCCGAGTGGTTTCCTCATTATTCTCATTATTCTTATGAATTTCAAAAAAATAAATAGTCTAAGGGCTTTAAAATATCTCTCTGCATCATTTCTCATACATGTTTTTTAAAAATCCGTGGTTTTTTAAATAAATAATCATATTTTAAGTTGCGCGTAAAAAAACGTCATTCCAATACAAATATTAATTTGCAACTGACGCGTTCAGCGGCGTTCAGCCCAGTTATCTTACGAACGATCGCTGATAAGCGGGCGCTTATCTCGTTATCGCATTATCGTATTTATATAAACTACAAAAGGTCCAAAAAACTATGATATAAGAATACCTTAATTGTTAACATTGTATCACCCATATTAAAATAGATATTTAAGAAAATGTGGGTATTGGGGTCGCATTTCTTGAGCTTAGAACCGGAAAAGTTAATAAGAATGTTAATTACATATAAAAAATATTCTAAGCAAAGAATGTTTTTTCTAAATAGCTTCATCGAATAATAATGTTATCTTTAATCAATGTTTGCAGTTGACAAGGATTAGTGTAAAAAAATAAATCTACTTCCGGCAAACCACAGCGATAAACTATTGAATGATAAATGTGCGGCCAGGAAGAGCAAACTGAAGATGTTTTCGAGAAACATTTTCGAGGGGAATTTTCGGGTAAGGGAACAGCACCCGCTCCCCAAAAAACTGGGAAAGTCCCTCTCGTAGCGGCCGGGGATGCTTATTGATCCAGCCGGGGAGGAGGGCGGAGATCTGGCGAGGGTGGAAGAGGGAGTGGCTCATTCAGTCTAGGACAGAGCTACCTAATCCTAGAACTATAAGTTGAAATATGAATGGCGAGCAATAATTGGATGTGGATTAATGGTGAATAGTTCTAAAGGTGGATTGTATTTGGGATTACTAACAACTATAATATATTACGAGGAAGTTATTACCCACTGCGGTGAAATTAATATTTTAGATTAAAAAGCAAATATAATCATTATATTATTGAATAACAAGCATCTGTTGTTTGCCGGATTCTTTTTTAGAGGCTAACAAATACAATGTTATTTTAAATAATGTTTAATTCTTAAGGTACTTGTGTAACCGATTGTTCCATATACGGACCACAAACGGATCAATGTGTAAGGTAACATTTCAAAATCCTTACATTATATCAATACAAACTGATCTGTTGAGACCAAGTTGATTGAAAAACAAAACAATAAGTTTGTATGAGTTCCACATTTTTGTTTAGTTTTAGGAAATGAGTTTTTTTAAAAATTAAAATCAGCTTGAGTATGATTACCACTAATTATTTATTTTCTCTGCGTATAGATTTAGTGAAGAGCAGTTTTTTTTTTAACCAGACACGTAAACCAAACATCACTTGTAATTATTACGAGACGGCCTTGTTTATTTCTTTGCGGAATTGTATCCAGTCCTTTTGTTGTTAAAAACAGTTCAATAAAAAGTTTCTACTGTAGTTTTGTTATAAATAATATAGAATAATGTATAATTTTCATTGTACAACGACTTGTATATCGACATCAATAGTAATGAATAGAAAAAAATACGTAAACCCATTGTTGAAATTTAATGCGAATCTGATGCGGAAAAAAAATACAAAAGTATGCAGTGTATTTATTTATTGATTTGGCATTTACTTGGTAGATAGAACTCCATTTTAATAGGGTGAAATATCAAGGTATTTCAGTTCTACAGTTTTTTAAAAAGTTAAAGGTTGATAGCTATTTCGGCTCTCGCCATCGTCAGAACTAGTGTAGTGTAATTAATAAATTTTGGTGCCTTCTGGTCTTTTAAAAAGTGATGAATACTTCAATTGGACTAAGAAACAATAAGTTAGAACTTTTTCCAAAAGAGAATTCCTTATCTTATAAGTAAGAATTAGTACATAAAAAGAGAAAATAGTCAAAGAATTTATGAACAGAGAAAATTATGAAGTCTCCGGAAATAGTTAATTTTTCGCACATGTGTTCAATTATGTTTCATATAATGAATTGTGAATTCATGTCATTTAAAATGAATACAATAAATTTTATATAGTCAGGTTTGATTGACAAGGACAAGTCACAGAATCATGCAATGTAAAACTTATTTAAATGGAAAATTTGAATCGGTAATAAACTTAAATTATTTAAATGACTTCTGTGTAAAGGCCAAGTGTCTCTTCACAAAGGGTAATGTTGGCATAATTATCATATTAATTTTAAATATCAAGACCTTATAAACAATCTCTTAAAGTTTCATTTAAATCCATCCATTATTTTCATATATATAACACTTTTACTAAACGCCTAAGAAAAACGCTATTTCTTCGAAAATGCGCCGGGTACAGGGGTTGATTTACCTGATTTTGGTCGGGACTGATTGTGTTAACTGATTTACGATAATATTAAAAAAAAACTGCTTTTATAAAGCTATCTTGTAAATATTTAACTATGTATGGTCCGTTAACAAGGAAACTGTTAATCAACATTTAAATAAGACAATGTTTTAATTTTGTAAATAAAACAGAAAAAAATGCGAACACAATAGTGACCTGTCAATTAAATTGTGTAATTGTGATGCATTTCATAATGTTTTGTTGTTGTTTAATTAGAATCATTATTGTCTTTTTATTTGCACTGGCGCCACTCTGGATATATTTTTATAAAACATTTATCAATGACAGTCTTTCGCGACCTTAGACCTCTCAGGGGTGTTCGAAAATGAATCAGTTAATAACTATGTTCAGTAACGAGGTAGGTATCATTTAGCTACTACAAAGACATGTCACTAGATGGCGTGTTAGTTTTTGTATAAATTAAACAATGTTTTCATATGACAGGGGTGATTTTCGCGAGTTTAATATTTAATATAAAAATTCCACTAAGCACCTTCAATCTTAAATGAAATTACTTAGTTTTTATAAAACTTAGTCAGTTTCGAAGCCAAGTAGACAACTATTC